>OX579640.1:9737122-10223868 GCA_951230915.1 Antitrichia curtipendula
TAGGTCGTTAAGGAATTCCATGTGTCAAAGTTGTATCCCCCTAGCCTTTGTTCCTTAGCTTAGAAGCCCAGTTCCCCTTAGTTCTAGCACCCAGTTTCCTCATGGTCTAGCAATCCTTAGTTCCCCAAAATTAGTTCCAAGTTCAACCAAGTTCAAATCAGTCCCAAAGTTCAACCAGTCTCTAAAGTTCAACCAATCCCCCCGAGTCAGCCATCGGCAACTAACCTTCAGGGCCAGCTAACGGAGCAAGGTCCGGCAGCAGGATCCAAGCAGTTGGGGTCCGGGCAGTTGAGGATGTTTAGGCTCATTTTTATCCTGAAAAAAGGAGGGGGTTAAGACTCTATAAGCCAGGGGATTAGGGTCGAGAAGTAGGAGTAGGGTCTAAAAACAAAAAAAGGGAAGGAGAGAGAAAAGAGAGGAACACCACCAAACCTGCACACAAGGACGCCTCACTCTCACAAACCAAACAACCCACTTCATACAATGAAGGAGGATTAGAAGAAAATAGGGTCAAATAGGAGAAGAGGTGAGAGAGACGATAAATAGTACCCTAGGTTTAGGCTAAGTAGACTTTAGGAAGGAAATCTTGGGAATTCATAGTGACCATTAGAAGGTGGATTAGGATGACACAAAGATAAATGGCGAAAAATGGTAGGAGGGACATTAAACCTCCTTGTAGTTAGATTCTATAGTTGTAAGATGTCCATAAAAGCTTAGGTGGAATAGTGTTAGTGTAGAAGAAGAGAGGGAGGAAGAAAAAGAAGAAGGAAAGGAAAGAAGAAGTTTAGATCGCATGGGTGTACTAATTTAAAAAAAATAAGCGGTGAGCTTGGGGAAAATTCAACCAAGACCAAAAGACCACCATGGAGCATGAGGATGTATACGCGGTCGTGGACGAACTTATTTTCGACACAGGCAGTGAAGAGGTGAGTTTTTGAATTAAGCCTTGGTGTCTTTTCCTAATTAGCGTTGATTTCCTTAATTAGCCCTTTACGCATGATTAGCAAGCCGTGATTAGTACAAGTAGGTGTTAGATTCAAAAGTTGCTAGATTAGGGATAGAAGGTTCCGAAAGCATATCACACTTAGGATTTGGCTTCAAATCGACCATGTTAGGATAAGTTAAGTAGTAGAGAGTAAACAGAGGAATTGAGTTAAAATTTCATCCAAAAGGAACCATGGACAGAAATTGGGGATTTAGGTTAGAAGGAGAATCTAGGATTTAAACTAGGAATTAAGTTAGGAATAAAAATCTAGAGTTAATTTAGGAGTAAAAAACTAGGAATTAAGTTAGGAGTAAAAATCTAGGAATTAATTCTAGAAGTAAAAATCAAGGTTAAAAGTCAAAAGATAGAATTAAACTCCGAGGATAAATTCTAGAGTTAATTTAGGAGTCAAACAAACCGAGAGTGAAATTCAAAACATAGAGTCAAAATTGGAAGTAAGAATTAGAGTTAGCACTAGGAAGTAAAAATCTAGAGTTACCTTTAGAGGTTGGAAATTAGAGTAAAAGTTGAGCTTTAAGGTTAGTCTGTAAAAGTAGAACTTTCAAGTAAAGGGTTAAAACACAAAAGATAGTTTTAGAGGTTCATGAAAGGAACATAAGGGTTTCCCTTTCACGTAGTTAGGGACGTTAGAAATGATGCCAACTATCCAGCCAACCCTAGATATAGGATAGATAGTTAGGGAGTTAGGATTTACCATCACCCTTGACCATTGTAGTTAGCCTGTTAGTTACCCATGCATTTCTAGTTAGTTTCGCTGCCATCCACGACACTTAGGAGACATTAGCAAAAAAGATCCATTGTTTGGAAGGCACAATGGATCGCGCTCACAACACCCCCATATATTCAAAAGGTGGATAAAGGTATAGAACCTGGTTGGTGTTCGCTTGATTACCAAGGGTGGGTAATCCAACACCCACAACAAGCTTGAAAATTGTTGCCGCTATCTTCACTCTAATAGAAACAGATCTCCAAAATTTGGTATCATGTTTTTGAATGAACGGTTGAAGTCTTGCAACTAATTGGAACATCGCCTTCTTTGTGAAGCGGAAGTTTTGAATCCACTGCAAGTCATTGAAAACCAAGCCATTGATCTTGGTTTAATCCAATGTCAAAGTTCATGTTGACACTCCAAAAATCAGCACCCAAGGAGCCAAATGTTTGGATCAACATTCCAATTAGAAAACCAGTAAGCTTATTCAAGAAATGAGGCCTTCCAACTAAGAGACATGGGTTTCTATTGTTGAGATTACCAAGCAGCAAATCAGTCCAAATTTATGGGAAGTGGAGTTGGATTGAGGGAACAAGATTGAAATCATAAAGCACAAGCAACCGAAAGTCCAGGATGTGGGATTGGGGTTGATTGAACAAGACTTGCAGTAGTTTAGAGATCCAAAACATGATTCGGATGACTAGTTCCTAGAAGGACTCAAAAGGGGATGCAAACACTAACATTAATCCAACATGTTCAAGAATCAATGCTACCAGTTCCTTTAGCTTGAAACTCTCGAGAATTTGTATTACAAAATAATGCGTGAGGGACAAACCTTTTCCTGTGGTTTTTAATAGAAAGAGAGAACAGTCGCATAACCATCTAAACCGCAGCCTCATGGATAAAGTCCAATTGTTACAAATGTAGTTTGTAAAATTATCCCTCCTTACGATGTTAAATTCCTTGGAAATTTGGTCTTGGGGCATTAGGGTGACGTTAATGAAATTTTCTAACATGTGGGGCATTCTCCCGAGGGCATTCTCCAAGTTCGCAGTCGGCTCCCATGAATGTTGTTTGGGGTCATATCCCTCCCCAAACACCAAGTATTGAGGTTTCTTCCAAAGATCAAAAAGTCGCGTATCCTATATTTTGTGGACCTCCCATTCAATGTATCTTTCTAGAGTGATAACCAACAAAGGCAGGGTTGCTAAAATGTGAGTAGGGAGCAACAAGCGATGAGCAATGAATAGTGATTATTATTAAAAAATCTTGTGAAAAAATGAAATGTTTTTACCATAAGATGCCTATGTCCGTGATTTAGGGTAAAATCTTATGAATTTAAATAAGTTTAAAGAAGATAAATGGGGATGAATGAGGATGAATGAATTTAGATTAATTTCTTACAGTTGACCTTGTTGGATGAAATACATCTATTGTTCATTGAAATGGATGATGGATGAATATTGAATGGGACTAAAAACTCAATTGTTTAACCCCTAAAGGACCAACTTGTGTTTTTTGGCAGTATAGAAATTTTGTGTAGGTACTTGTAACTAAAGATTTTCATATTTTTGGCTGAAATTTTAATAAAAGTTGTATGCAAGGAATATCTTCATATGCACTAAATCTCATGACATTTGGAAATACAAGTCAAAAATTATGGCCTAATATGTTATTTTTTTCCTTGGACAGGTAGTCCAGGTAGATGGAAAAAACAAACGTTTTTTAGAAACAAAAAATTTGAAAATCGGTTTTCTAAATTTATATATATATGGAAAGCTTTGAACCATTCCATTTTGACCAATGAGTCAAAAGTTATGAAGAGTTCTAATTTGGGATAGTTTGCAGGTAGTTATGGATTCTCTACTCTAAAATAAACTTTGAAGTCCTTTCTCTTACTTAATTTTCAATATTTTTTGAAAACAAACAAACATAGAATGTAGATTGTTTATTATAACATTACAAGCATTGGGATTGACATTCTTCAATTCCATAACCAAATCCTTAACAATTTTGTATTTTGAATCATTCTCTATTTCTTTCTACTTACTATTTTTTTCCTATATGTTGTACAATTCCAAATGATCTGAAAATTTTCAAACATGTATAAGACTTGCCTTGAAGAATGCATCCAAAGAAGCAACACCATTTTGGACATTTTTTATTAGAAAAGTGAGCTTGTGAAGTACAATTGCCCCAAAAAAATGATTTTAATGAATTTATATCTTGCAATCCACGCAGTGGAAATTTCTGAAATTTTTACCACATGTTTTCTAGTTAGCATACTACAAGATCCTATGGTTACATGTATTAAAAAAAGTTGTTTTTCAAAAATTTGATACTTATACTAAAAATGACAGTTATTGAGCGTTTTTGATAAATAAATAGTCATGGAACTTTAGGGGTTAAGATAAAGATTGATGCCAAGTACCTTAAATCAAAAGTTGAGACATTTAAAAATTTGGGACTTGTACGTGGCATTATGAAACCATTTCAAGAAAGGTACCATTTTCATTTAAAATTTATAATCCCTTTTAAGCATTATTAAAGTCAAAGGTTGACTGAATTTATTCCTATGCTAATACCAACATTTATGATTTTTAATTATATATTGTCATCACAAAAATTGACATGTAGCTAGTCAATACTTTGAAAGAAATAGATTCAATGCACAAAAATTCCAATTTGTTATGACATACCAAAAAATTAAGAGAGAGAGTCCTTGGTACTAAGAAATGGTTCCTTGGATCCGAAGAGCCTTCTATGGCATCAAGAGATTATCTAATGACATAGTAAAAAAAATTAAGGGAGAGCTTTTTGGCACTAAAAAAAGGCTCATCTACATTGAGGAGCCTTTTGTTGGCTATGAGGGGCATGTTTAAAGAACCCGAGACCTTCAAATGACCCCTAAAAAATAGAGTTAGGATCTTTTGGCACCAAAAAATGGCTCCTTGAATCCAAAGAGGCTTCTATGCCCTTCTCTTGGCATTAAAGAAGGGCTCCTCGGATTCCAAAGAGCCCTATGTTAATTTTTATTTTTATTTTTATTTAATTTGAAAAAGAAATTTGCAAATAAGAGTGAGAGGGTGCCTCTTCGAATTTGAGAATGATATTTGCAAAGTAATTTTTTTTTTTTGGTTAAAATTTTAATTTTTAAATTTTAAATTTAAAAAAAAAATTGTAGTTCAATTATTTCCCAAAAGAGGGAGTGTAGTCATAGAATCTATAATTAATAGGTGAACAATAGTAAATTTTTGTTCAAATCACTGGTTTTTATAGTTCTATTGTGCTTGAGCAGTTAATATCTTAACATTACCAGTTAGTTTGGGCTTCACTATAGTATTTCAACAATGGCTGGATTGGTATAGATGAATGGGGTGCGATCTATTGAAGCAGTTGTTGGTGGTTGGCCGGTGTTGATGAAGTTGACAATTGTGAATTGGTAGACCCCCAGTTTTTGGAATGAATTATAGAGCTCCTACGGTGGTTAGGCCGGCAATGTGGTGATCAATAGATGAAGTGTGAAAGTTTGTGTTTATGGAGCATTAGTGTAGAAGGGAATTAATTACCATTGTGTTAGTGTGTATGTTGTTAGACGAGTGTGCTGGATCGATTGATTTTACGAAGTGAGACAGTGAAGAATGAGAGACAATTGTAAATGTGTAAATGAAATATAATGTGGAGTTGAATGGAAATTTGGCCAAGTGTATTGTGCTCAATTTTTGTGAATGGCAAGTGTGTGTATGATTCTGGACATGTGGAATCAATTGTGAGTTCATGTGCAATGTGATGATGATCTATAGTCTGTTTGTTTAAGGAAAGTTGAAGATGTGTTGATGAAGTTGAATCGATTGTGTGTTTCTGTGTTGAGTGTTAAAACTATAGATCTAGTTTGTTGAGGAATTTCTATTGGTATAATAGGATGTGAATGCTTGCCTGGGTTTTAGTTTAATTGTATTATCAATAGTAGATGGGCTGGTTGTATGGGATGTGTCGATGCAGTCTGAGCATACTGCTATTGAATATTTTCTGTCATGACATGGAGATTAATCTATAGAGACAGTGAAATTGAAAATCTATGGTAACTGGTCTTGTAGTCGAAATCAATAGAACTGGAGAGATGAGCAATTTGAAAATGGATAGAGAGTATTCTAAATTAAATAAGAAAAAGTGTAAAGTCTGTCATCAATCGACCTATGCAAAATTGGAATGCAAAATTATGAAGGAAATTGCCATAGTGGAAATCAGAAGTGAAGATTCAATTGAAGGAAAGCTGAAGGAAATCTGTACCAAAGAAAATCAATGATTGGTGGAAACTCTATCTTGTGATTAGCGATTGGTCGAAGTGAAATAAAAGAAATGAAGATATCAATGGCTGCTTGGGTAGAAAAGATCTATTGAAGTTTGTACCAATGAGGTTGGTGAAATTAATAGGAAATTAGAGAACAAAGCTAAAGCTAAGGAATCAGCAATTGAGTGGATAAGTTTCCAACTTTGGTTATAATTATAATAAATATGGCTTTATCTATTGTATGGGTCAAAGTGAGATTTTTCCTAATCCTCAAATGTGCATAACCTTGGAGTTGATTAAATTCCTTTAGGAATTACCATAGTGCATCCATACCTCCTCGAGAACAAAATAAACTATAGGAATTTATCAATTGTTTTCCCATTGTAAATTCCAGTCTGAAGGGAGGGTCCTTTGGCAACAAGAAATGTCTCCTCGGATCCGTTGAGCCATATGCCAAATAAATTAAATTAAATTAAATTAAATTTCTTTAGCATGAAATCAATTTTTTTTAAATTCAATTTTTAAAAATTTCTGTTTTGATCATTTAAAATTATTATTTTTAGATCTGACATCACTATTTATGACTTTGACATGTCTTTTTTTAGTAAAAATAGTCATAGTGAGCGCTCAAGTCTAAATAATGGCATGTAGAGAGCAGTTTGCCTCGGAAAATTATAGAAATTCTAGCTGCATTTAGAAATGGCTTAGGAATTATAGAAGTTGTAGTCATGTAGATTCTTCAAACTCGATTGTCGAATCTTCAAAGTGCTCCCCGTTAGCTATCTTGTAAGAGCTCTAATTAAATTCAAAAGGTAAGGAAGGTGATAAGAAACCACGGGCTTCGGACAGGTAAAATGGGACCACAAGCTGAACCGTTCAAGGTATTAGCCTATAAACTTCAAATTCACGGTGACCAATAATTGTGCCTCATCAATGGGAACAACATAAAAGTATGACCATGTAGGCAAAGAACCCCACTTTGTGATATCTACGACACAAAATGAGGCTAAGCAATAGTTTTATCCATGTCGCCCGCAACAACAAAGTTTACAATGAAAGACAAGTTACAAGCCACAAATCACAACACCCAAGTCTTCAATGTCCTCTTCAATTCTAAGTTCAACTTCAACTTCTTGACTGAACTTAGATTTAGTGTCACTATTTCATACAGAGTCCAAATAAAATGTGTAATGACTTTTTGAAAAGCTAGCACAATTATTTAATTCTCTTCCAAATTTCAACTCATTATAACACTTTATCCATCTTCTATAGACATCCAAAGTTTCAGCTTTGAAAAAAAAAGGCAACAGACCCTTCCTCATTCACAACTCCCTTATACAAACTTCAAATAAAATGAATAATAGATTCATAGAAAGCCAATACAATTTTATGTACTCTCTCCAAATTTCATTTCAAACAAAAGACATTTCCGTCTTTAATGGCTAGTCGAAATCTTTGCCCTTTTACGTAGAAGGCAGTAAACCTCTCTCCACTCAAACTAGCACAACTTTTGATTGACAACTCAAAATTAAGTAAGTGAGATCAATTTAAAAACTATACACTATGATACACAATCCCTTTAATTTTTAATCCAAAATTCTTCAAATGCAATACACCATGGCTCCTCAAACATTTGGGCCTTACAAGCAACAACAAGAGAGAAGATGAATAGTGTTCCCCCTTTTCCTCTACTTTATCTTTTACCTAAACCACACTAGTCAAGTGGACTTCACTCCATATCTTAATAACCATACAGCTCTCCTAACATCCATTGATAATGAATTTTGACTAGAAGACTAATTTCAAATTTCTAGTTAAAAGATAAATCATCCCAAAGTATCTAGAAGATAAACTATTTGAATATTTCTCTCGTACAATTTCATACATACAAATTTAATTTTAAAAAAAACACCAAGTATGAAATAAAAAAAGAGAAACTAACATACAGAAATTAACATCAGATAGAAGTAAGAAAATAGAGTTTCAGTCGGAATACTATTCCATCTACAAGAACTTGAGAATGCGTTTGACAGTAGGAGTGACATAATGGGCACGATCCGCCTTAGTTAAAAGATTAACTAGACCTTTCAACCATTGTTGATGACCACAATTTTCCTCGATAGGCTTCACCATGCAATAATATTGATCAATGTTTAAACCTTCAAAACAACCTTCAAATGTCACTTCACGGTTGTCGAGTTTAACACATCCAACATGCAACAAGATCACCAATGTCCGAGTGTCTTGTTGAAGATTCTTGTGCCATCGTTGCTTCATGCAAAGTTGTTTCGGTGGTCAAGGTGGCCCAGCTTCATCTTGTGAATGTCCATGCGACAATGAAAGACCCAATGACAGTTGAGGCTGGTCTGGCAGTTGCGATAAATAAAATTCAAATTCACACTCCGGTTGAGGTTCTTCATCTTGAAACTCAGAAAAAACCCTCCAATGTCACATAATATAACTTAAATGAAAAACAAAGAATAATAACATAAAATACGATAAAGCTCACAAGTGAACTCTTCTTTTTATAGTCTATTACGGCAGTGAGAAGCTTCACTTTGAAGCCACTCCAAATGATGTCATCTCCTTTACTATTTTATAAATATCAAAATCCATTTAAAAGATATACATATTTTTACATAATGCCTGCATTTGCAGTACGACAACACTTGTTGCTCAACGTTTGTTGCTTGTTGCTTCCCGCTCACATTCTAGCACCATTGCCAACGGGGACATTGTTTTGTGTCGGCCCACGATGGTGTCTTGGTGGTTCATTTTAAAAAGAGAGACGTAAAAAACGTTGTGAATGCGGAGTGTCTTGGAATGCTTCAAACAATACACCACTTTTTAGAGTTTAAATATCACTTGGAAAGGCCTTATAAATTTGGAGGCCAATTTCCGAGAAGACTCGATTGTTGAAATATTCTTGTGTTGTAGGAGGGACCTTATCACCAATTTAAAACATTGCTTGTTGTTTGACTCTATAATCATAATTTTGCCTAGCTTGTTGTTCTGCAATCGTAATCATTGTTTTTACTTTTTCATAAACTTGTTGCAAGTTCTAAATTTGATCCTTCACTACTGGGACCGTTGATGTGGTTGGTGTAGCAAAGGATAATGCCGAGTGACACCCATAAGTAGCATAAAACAGGAAGAATCCTATTGCACTATGATACGCATTATTGTATAGAAACTATACAATGGGAAGGAGATTAGTCCAATCATCCTGATGTTTTGTAATAAACATTTTTAGAAAATATTCCAATATATGATTTACCCGCTCGGTTTGTCTATCCATCATTTGAGGGTGAAATGTTGTTGTTGGAGATAGTTAGATTTGTAGAAGTTCACACAATCTTTTCATAAATTTTGATACAAATACAAACCTACGATCTGATATCACTTCATCATATATTCTGTGATGCTTTCACTCATGATGTAAGTATAATGATGGGGTACCACTGAAATCAATTGATTCATTTGTCAGAATTAACATTGCTAATTATGGATTCTTGTCCACTACCACCATGATGATGTTGTATCCCTAGCTACTTAATAATTTGACAATGAAATAATTGGAAATCCGTTTCCATGGAGCTTTTGTGGCAAGAATTGGTTGCATTAACCGATATTTCAAGTGGTGTATAGGTTTCAACCTTTGGCAAAGATTGCATCCATTGACGTAGCGGTGGACATACCGGCAGAGGGTGGACCAATAGAAAGTCCGTGTCACCAACTCCAATGTTTTTGCCCGTTGTGGTACCCTACAACGGCGGCATCATGTTGGGATCGTAAAATTTGTCTTCGCAACTCCTCTTCATCTAGTACATAGATCATATTCTGAAACTAAATAATTCCATTATCAAAAGCCAAAGTCTTGAAGTTGTCAGCAAATGTCTGTTGAAGTGTGATATGAGTTCTTCCAAAATGGTGGTATTGGATCCAAATTGGGATTTTCTTCTATATATATTTTTAAGCGTACTAAAATACTAAAATCACTCCACATTGATGTGAGTGTTTTTAACTCCACCCTTGAGTCAAAAAATTATACATGGGTTTTAGCGGCTTATAAATGGAAACTATTCCTGGATGTGTAAATTTTAGTCCAATTTTTAGCATTCTAAGCAATGGGCACTTTGTTTATATTAATCTAATTGAATTCAAACACCTTCAAAATACACTAATTGTTAAAAGGTTAAGACCTTGGTGGTTAAATCAAATTACAAAAGCAAAACAAAACCTAATTCAAATTCAAATTATTCCTAAAATAATTAGTAAAATGCAATTTACCTTTCCAAATTGGTAAGGCAAGTTGAAGTCCGACTTTTCTTATGGAAGATATGAACGGATGAAATTTGACTTCTAAGCTAACCTAAAAAACTCTCCACTAATTTAAAATAGCAAATCAATTCTAAATAATTCTAAACTTTAGGGTTGAATTATTAATTATTCTAACTACTGAATTCTAAGATTAAAACTAAGTTTTAACCTAAACAAAAGTATTTCATCCAAAATTAGAACCAAACTTCATCCAAGCTTTTTGTTAACTAGGTTTTGCTCTTTCACAAAATCCAGAAAACAATAGTATAGGGGTTCTTCATTTTAGGGAAAGGTTTAACCAATCTAACGTTTTCTGACTAAAGTCACTTTCAAATAGATTTTTATTTAAAAGTTTGAAATAATATTACAACACTCTTATTCCCAGGTACATGAAATTAGATTTGTCAGTCCATAACCAATGTATGTGACACAATGTATGAAGTCCCAGTCTTATATAGTGTTCTAAAAAGGAGGTCAAATCATTCTGGTCAAATAAATCAATTTTGATTAAATGATTCTTATATAATGCATGCTTTTATGACATAATCATAAGAAGATAATATTTATAAAATAGTACACATAATTAATTATTCCTTTTTATGTTTAGGTCAAATTATCCAATCAATCTGTAGCTATCACGTTTATGCAAGAATGTCTAGTAATTCCGTATTCTATGTCAAATTTTCCCAGTTATACAAAGTATGATGAGTTTAGAATTATACCAATGGTCAAATTTTTCTCTTTTCTTTTTCTTTCTTCTTTCTTTTGCTTTTTGGTCAAATTATTCCAAGTCAAATGATCCAACATTGGTTAATTCCCTAAAAACATACAAAACATTGGAATAAATTACGAATTGTCCAAATATGTAAATCCCAAGAACAAACACTTTGAAATTCATATAATAATAATAAAAAGACCTTAAATCGTGGTTTGTGGACCTATTAGCGTGCAGACAAACCTATCACCATGATCTGATCTCTAAGGCTATGCAAATCAGTCCAAAACCATGGTAGTGAGCTAAAACCAAGTAATTAACCTTTAAATCACCCAAAACAATCCTAAAACCATGCAATTAGCCCCTATGGATGTACAGTCGGCTACAGGTTGCTTACGAATTTTTTGCATTCCCAGTGAAAAAAGTTCCACTGCTGCCAACTTTGACACCCTCCCGAGGGTTGAAAATTTGTTTTTTTGCCTTGAATTTTTTTTTACATGTTCATCTTTATGTTATTAATATATGTGAAAAATTCATGGCCAAATGATTTACAGAAAAAAAGATATTCAAAGTCTACCAACATATGTAGTTGCGAGAAAAATTTCACTACTACCAACTTTGCCACCCTCCCAAGGATTGAGAATTTTTATTTTTGCCATGAATTTTTTTACATGATATCATGTCTATGTTGATAATATGTGTACCAAATTTCAAAACCAAAAGATTTACACAAAAAAAGATATTTGAAATCTACCAACATAGGGAGTTGGAAAAACAATTTCACTATTGCCAACTTTGCCACCCTCCCAAGGATTGAAAAAAACTTTTTTGGCATGAAATTTATTTTCATGGAAGCATCTCCATGTTGATAATATGTGTGCCAAATCTCAAGTTCAAAAGACTCACACAAAAAAAGATATTTGAAATCTACCAACATAGGGAGTTGGAAGAGTGATTTTTTCAGCCCTTGTTATAGTGTCATTTTGTGGGTTAAAGTTTGACACGGATGTAAAAAATCATTCTCACAACTACACCTCTTGGTAGATTTCAAATATCCTTTTCTTGGTATAAGTTTTGGACTTGAAATTTGTCACACATATCACCAACTTAGAGATGATCTCATGACAGAAATTTCATGGTAAATAAACAATTTTTCAGCTCTTGGGAGGGTGACAAAGTTGGCAATAGTGAAATTGTTTTTCCAACTTCCTATGTTGGTAGATTTCAAATATCTTTTTTTATGTGAGTCTTTTGAACTTGAGATTTGGCACACATATTATCAACATGGAGATGCTTCCATGACAATAAATTTCATGCCAAAAAAAGTTTTTTTCAATCCTTGGGAGGGTGGCAAAGTTGGCAGTAGTGAAATTGTTTATCCAACTCCCTATGTTGGTAGATTTCAAATATCTTTTTTTGTGTAAATCTTTTGGTTTTGAAATTTGGTACACATATTATCAACATAGACATGATATCATGTAAAAAAATTCATGGCAAAAAAAAAATACTCAATCCTTGGGAGGGTGGCAAAGTTGGTAGTAGTGAAAATTTTCTCGCAACTACAGATGTTGGTAGACTTTGAGTATCTTTTTTTCTATAAATCATTTGGCCATGAAATTTTGCACATATATTATTAACATAGAGATGAACTTGTAAAAAAAATTCAAGGCAAAAAAACAAATTTTCAACCTTCGGGAGGGTGTCAAAGTTGGCAGCAGTGAAACTTCTTTCACTAGGAATGCAAAAAATTCGTAAGCAACCTGTAGCCGACTGTACATCCATAGGGGCTAATTGCATGGTTTTAGAATTGAGTTTCATTGTCTTTCATAATTATCACTTAATTCTTACCCAATCCCAATCAAGCATATCAAATATCAATTTCAAAAAAGCAAAATTTCATTTTTAGTGAATTTTTTAAGTCAATTTTTGTGATTTACATGATATTTTATTGAATACAATTGGTGGTGAATTTTTTTAATTCAATTACATGGATATGTAAGGAACATCCATATGCACATCTTTCATATTAAAAAACACCCCCTTGAGTAACAAAAAGATGACCAATGAAAAGTTCAATGAAAAGTGTCGTATAACCAAACTTTGAAGAAATGGATATCTCTATATTTTAACTTGATTTTGGCAAAGTAATTATACCATCGTGCTTAAATGTACAAAATTAGTTACTACGTGAAGTGCAAATAGAAAAATCTAATTACAATAAAGAAATATCTATTTTACAAAATTTAGATAGGATCACTCCAACATTAAAATCTCTATAGATGGAATTTTGAAGCTTTGGGGGAGATGCTTGTTGAAGGAAAGATGTGCATATAGATGTTTCTTACAAATCTATGCAATTAAAATTTAAAAATTTATCACCAATAATTTTCAATCAATGATAATGTAAAATCACGAATTTTAAATGAAACAATTCACCGAAAATGAAGTTTGGGTTTTTTGAAACTAAAATTTGGGTATGGTTGATCTGGATGGCATAAGGATGCAACAATAATTATGCTTACCAAAAAATATATCAATTACAATGCACATTGTAAAAAAAATTTGAATGGCTCCAAAACGGAGTTTGTAAACTTTCAGTACCCGACTGTACAGTGGATCAAAAATCATGGATTCAGTCCTATGACCGCGGAAACAGGCCCTATAACCGCGCGCCGAACCTTATGACTGTGTGCACATTAGACTGCGCCGAACCTCAAATCCCTAATTCGGCCAGTGAGCTTGCTGCACCGAATTCTCCCCAAACAATCTCAATTTCTCAATCTACTCCTCTTCCGTTGCTCACAAGCAATCCACGATCTAGAATTCAACAAGCAAGGCGCTTCAATTATCCCAATTATGCCTTCATAAAAAATCTTCGAAGTGCTCATGAAGTTCGAGAATTTTACTGCTGGATGCTCCCGTGCTGAATCGCATCAGTTCTCAATCTTCTCCTCCTTTGTTATTCCAATCCAGACACAAGTTACGAATCAACAACGGAGGTTACTCTTCACTTGTTTCTTCTATTCGAAATTGGAACAATCCAAGATCAACTTCATCTTATTATCATCGCCAAAATTCTTGCTTCGTTTCCTTGCATTTTTTTGTAACAATTTGATGCTTTTCGACTTCAAGATTTGGAAGATGAGTTTGTTTGGAAATTTGTCACAAGGATTCCACCACCTCCGTTGCTGCTCCTCCCTCAATGCGCAATTTACGACAACCTTGCACAAATTTAATTTAAGGTTTTTTGAGAGGGCTGATTGGGTTTCGTTTCTTGGAGATTAACGATGTTGCAGCCCCCTAGGGTCTGAATCTCACCACAAGAATTTCAATCAATCATGAATTTTCAAAATTCTAATCCTTTCTTCATTTCAGTGCTATTCAAGCACCGACTAGCTCTCTCTCTCGTTGGGATTCACCTCTGATAATTTTCTTGTTGTTCCGTAGCCAGCCCTTAGCAATTTTATTTTTATTTTTTTTCAAAATTTCCAATTGAATCATTCAAATTTTTTCCTCCAACTTCAACTTCACACACCTAATCGAAAGCTTGCTGCCTCCTCCGAACGGGAAAGAATCTGACTCAACCAGACATCCTTATGAAGAAAGCTAGAGGATCTAAATGTGCATCTCTGAATCAATATTTCACATGCAGTAGCTTTTACTCACAAATTAGGTCGTCAAAAATTAATCTCAAGATTCATGACTCCATCAAACAACACCTTGATGCAACTATATTTGCATAAAAATCTAAAGCAACACTCATCCCAACTCAATCCCAAGGAATGCCAGAATATCTAAACTTACTACTGGATTCTTTTTTGGAGTCGTTTCTCATGCAATTTAATTATTGATTTTTAAAATTTTTAAACTCCAATTCACTCTCAAGCTTACAAGTTACAAGCTATGTTCCAAATTCTCATAAGAATATTACAAATCACAATTTTAATAATTAAATTCTCACATAAATACATAAACAAAATATAATACAATGCACAAAATATAATAATAAATATATATTAAAAAAAATGTGGGTCTTACAATGCCATATTTTTAATTTTTTTTAAATATATTTATAATCCTAAACAATGAGGAGTCACCTCTTTTGAGAAAAGGTGTGTCCAAACTCACACCCCATTCATCCAAGTTTTTTATTTATTTTTATTTATTTATTTTCATTCATCCTAGGTAAATAGCCTTCTTTACACTATTAGGGGTACTTTAACTTTATTTCTACCTTTATTTTTTATTTTTTTCTAATAAAGGGCCCCTAATAGGCTCTTTTTTCTAAAATCTATTATTTTTCCTAAAAAGTTTTGTCTACACTTTTCTCCTTAAGAAATAAAGTATTTTTAAAATAAAAAATGGTTTTTATAATCTTTAAAGATTTTCTAATTGGTTCCAAGTATCAAGATTCCTTAAGTGTTCTTTTTAATTATTCGTTAATTAATCCTAGTTCTAATTTATTATTTTAAATTTACTATTTTTAGGATTTTAAAGGATTTAATCAAAAAACAAGAATTTGCCTCTTCCAACAAAGTGAAACACAAAAATTCACTAACTTCTTACGTAAAAAGTATTTAATGGATGAAGTTCTATCTTTAACTAATAATTTTAAACTTCATTCACAACTTATTTTTAATCTAAATGGTTAAAACTATTTCTATTTAAACCTAAAGGTTCTAAATTTTGATTAGATTTTAAAATTCTTTCTTAGATTCTTTTTCAATTCTTTTGGATGAAAATACTAAATCGTCATCCAATTTTATGACTAATGTTCATTCACTAGTAACTTTCTTATTTTGTTTATTTTTTAAGTGTAAGATATTTTTGGAATCCTCTAAAAATCACCTACTATATTCTAAATTCTAAATTAACTTTTTCAGACTCTGCCCTAAGGTTTAACTTCTATTTTCTTAATTCTAATTCTAAGTAAATTCAAAAATCAAAAGAAAGTAGTAAAATTAACATACCTCAGTATTGACGGTCACCACAATCCCGTCATCACAAATAACATGATGGTCTTGTAGAACCCATCACCATCCATCATATGTGAAATCTTGTTTTTTTCTAAAATTTTAAAAGAGTTCTAATTTTAAAATCTCTTTTAGATGTTTTCCCCTACATTTCTAATTTTTACTAATTTCTATAGAATTGGTTAGTTTGAAGTATTTTGAATAATTCCTAAGATTTTTAGAACTATTTTTAATAAACAGAACATCCTAATGGGTCCTTAATCAATTCAGATCTTTAAAATAATATTCTCCAATTGTTTATCAATTTTCTATTAGTTTTGAATTTGATTTTGTCTTCTTCTATTTGGCTTATTAGGTCTATGAAAACAATGCTAATCTAAATCCTAGCTTGTTAGCTCCTAATGGAATCTAAATTAATAGCTAGACAACAATTTAGGTGAATAGTAGATGGAATCTAAAGTTCAATCAACTTCATAGTGGTCAAGTCATATAAATACAAAGATTCTTTTTAAAATATCTTTCCTTCCAACACTCTCTTCTCTCTCAAATGCATACCTTCTCATTCCATACCATTTACTTATTAATTTGTTCTAACTTGGATGTAAGAGTGATGTGAAAGTGAAGTTGAGTGATGTCTAACTCAGTGTTTTGTTAGTGAGTTTTGAATCCTAAATGATCTATATGGTAGAACCACCCATTACCAACCAGCCATCAATAACCAACCTGTAGGGTGCAGCTATTTCCACCAAGGCTAGTACAGATTCCAATCATAGTTTGAAATGTGATTTTTTCTCTTTTGCAAGGTTGGTACTATAAAGTCATAACACATATCCTGATTTAGTGAGTAAGAAAGCAGGAAGCAGTGAGTGGGAAAGTAGTTATGGAATGGTCGAAATTGGAAGACTATATATGGGTATGGGTTGAGGCCAACTTTTGGCTTTCAAAATTCATAGTAAATTCAATTTAAGGAAAAAAATCATGAAAATTTAGCAATGCCCATCATTTCTATCTTCCTATAGGATTGTAAATTCATATTGCCTTTTACTACTCCAAAATATATGCAAAATTGCTTAAGTGGTCGACAATAGGTAGTTCTACCATAGCTACTTTAATTTCGTTTTCCTGACCCCCTTTGCTGGACTTCCCTTGCTGATTTTGAACTGATTTTGAACTGGACTCCAAATTCAAATCAAATTTGAGTTGTCTGAGCTTACCTTCATGGCCTTGATCGTGTCTTGCATTAGATGATTTTTTGGGGGGGGGTCTGGAGGGCCGTTTCGGGCCTGTTTCCGGTGCTCTTCCCCCGACAGCAAAAGAACGGCTACTGTCAGAAAAAAAATTAAAAATTAAAAAAAAATCTTAAAATGGAAAAATGGAAAAACAAGATGAACAATTTTTATTTTTATTTTTTTTGTATGACGTGGCAGTCGCTGTGCCATGTCATGCAGCTGCTGCGGCGCAGTTCCAGACAACTTCAGACTCTGGGAACCATGGGGAACTTGCAGCCCTCCACAGAGGCTGAAAAACATGTTATGATCTGTCTCCTTTCTTTTCCCATTAAGGTAGTATGCTCTTAAAGCGACCATTTAAGGGCTGGTCCGCCTTTTTCACAGGCTTTCGTGGACAAAAATATTTTTAGATAATTTTTCAGAGAAAGAAAAATAGATGTGGTACCTAATGCAAGTGGTTTTGTATTTTTCCAATCATTTTTGAATTACTTATGAATTTTCAAAGATTCAGTATATAGTCACCTATTTGTGACCATAGGTCTTCCAAAATCTGTCCACTTGCAACTTGTAAAGAGACGTGCAGAAATCAAAAACAATGATTGACTCTTGCAATAGAAAAACAATTTTTTCCTCAATGCATTCAATTGCTAAACTGGTCCATTTAAAGATCACCCCATTTTCATTCTTCACCTAAAAATAGGGGCAATTTCAAGAAGATGGGCGCTTTTAGAGCACACTACCTTAACGTAAACCACTCCCGGGATTTGCTCTGTTCAGTTTGCGGGAGGCTTCTGCAGCGTAATGCCCGATTATGCGGGTTTTCCTGCGTAATCGGGCATTACGTATTTCTCATTCGGCTTCGATTTCTCATCCCCAATTTTCATCCATCTGTTCGTGATTTACGTCGGGCAATGGCTCCTTGTCGGCGGGGATTGCGTGAAAAAATGCACTTCCTCGTCGGGCTCCGCCCTCCTCGTCAGTCCATTTTTTCACGCAATCCCCTCCTCCTCGGGCATTGCCCTATACTGATCTGCTTGCTTTGGCTTTGACTGTCTCTCCCGATTGAGTTTCACAACTGGCCTTGCTGCAGGCCCACCTTTCCTTCCCTTCGTGACACGTGACACGTGACAAGCAACAATTGGTTGTACCCCTTCGTTCTCCCCGACTGTTCCCACTTGTTCCCTTGTTGTATTCTCGGTTCCCCTACTGTGGTTGCCCTTATTGCCTATCTTCCTTCCGTATGCCCTGACTGATTTGGATTTCTTGAAACTAGACTTTGAAACTGGTTATACGAACTAAACTAACACTACACTAGTCACATAAAATTCACTCTAATTAATTTAAAGTTAAATCATAACTAAATCTATGTTCCTAATTTAAACTATTACAAAACTTGCAATTAATTAATTTTTTGGAGTTATGGGATTTTTTTATGGGAAGCTAAGACTCACTAATATAACTCTAGTACTTTGGATTTTTTTAAAGTTTTCTCTAAATTAAAAAAAATTTAATACAATAAAATTCAACAAAAATAAACAAAACATATAAAAACAGAAGAGATGTTACTATCTTGGAAGGAATTGAAAAGAGGGAAGACCAAAAGCCTTTTGGGCCTTAAATATCCAAGGCAAGTCAAATCTCACCAACCGAAATATACCTTGCAGAATAGTGATTGGTTGGAAATCAAAGTTTGAAATTTCACCTCAAATAGTAGCCCTTGGCCACATAGGAATGATTTGGTACTTGAATACTTTCTTGGCCCAAATTTCCAAAGTCAAAGCTTTGCCGTGCAGGGGCAATTCCAGGCACAACTTTGTTTATATTTGTAATCAAATATTTCCTAAAGACTTCAATTCCTAAATGAGGTACACAAACTACACATAACAATGTTTAATCAAAAATTAGAAATTAATGAACTCAATTCCAAGGTATCTAAGTTTTAATTCCTAAACGAGGTACACATGATAGTGCTTAATCAAAAATTAGGAATTAATCAACCAACCTTTGTTATACAATGAATTTTGGCAAGGTTTTCAGTTTAGAATCTTTTGTCAAAGTCCAACTTTGCCGCCTTAAGAATTCTAGACCAATTTTTGTTACAAGTATCACAATTTTGTTAGTATTTTTAAAGAAAGATAAAATCTGGGGGACTAAACCTCCCAATAGAATTTTAGTGTGGATGTCTAGGGTTGTCCTGTTGGACACATATTTGAATTTCGATAACGTGTTGGATGGACAATGTTGCGTGTCTAATGGCCGGCAATGTGTCAAATAAGCCTGTCCGTAAGCATCGAACAAAAATTAGGATTTCAAATTGTTTTATCCCATAGTAAAATAAATTTGACCTATGTGGTGGCCTTTTTGGCTGTCAAAACCATGTCAGCTTGGGTGACTGCAAGTAGAGGTGCATGCGTTTCAAGGTAGGACGACTACGGGGCTAGATTTTTTGCAAGTGCAAGTCGGAGGTCCAGGGCCAACGTGAATCATAAAGCAACCGCGGGTTAAGGCGCCATCGGCTCTTAGTTTGGACGAGTGCGGGTTTACGGGCGAGTGTAGGTTAGAGTTTTGGGTGGGCCACCTCGGGTCCACGAATGACCACGGGTATAGTTGTTAGGGCGACCGTGGGTGAGGCGGGCAACTTTGCTTTTAGCTCTATTGAACGACCGTGGGTCCAAGCTGCAAGACAATTTGCCATATTCAATCTTCAAGGAATAGAATACAAATGCTTTCTTTAGAGCCTACGAGAGCGTGCTACAAAAAATTTAGAGTGGGCCACCATTGATATTGTTACACGGACTTTGAAATGCTGAAAAACATAGCTCAAGAAAAATTAACCCCTAGAGCCCTGAACTGCATTTCTTGACAACATATCGATTTGGAACAGCCTCAAGGGTAGCTCACTACGATTGGAGTTTTTATTATTTTTCTTTGAAATTTTCACTCAACAACTTTTCAAGGAGTAGGTTTAAGGCCCAATAATTTTCATAACTTTTGACTACATGGTTCAAAAGTTATTGCATGATATGTAGTTTTCATTGCTTGGCAGGTAGTCTAGGTAGTTGAAAAAACTTCTATAAAAATCACTTTTTCCTTAAAAAATATTTTAAATTGGTTCTATAGATTTATATCTACGTGGAAAGCTTTGAATCATTCCATTTTGAACAATGAAGCAAAAGTTATGAGGAGTTCTAGTTTGGGGGTAGTTATGGAATCTCTACTCTAAGACAAACGTTGAAGTCCTTTATTTCACTCAGTTTTAAATATTTTTGGAAAAAAATAAAAAAATAAGGTGTAGATTGTTTATTACAACATTGCAGCCATTGGAATTGGCATTTTTCAATTCCACAAATAATTGTTAACAAGTTAGTATTTTGAATCATTATCTACTTCTTTCTACTTACTATTTTCTTCCTATATGTTGTACAATTTCAAAGGATTTGAAATTTTTTGAGTATGTACCCAATTTAGCTTGAAGAATGAATCCAAAGAATTACAAACATTTCAAACATTTTTTCATACAAATATACCATTGTGAATTGCAACTTCCCGTTTTTTTTGTAGGGACAAAAAAAAGAATTTTGTCACTCCAAATGCTAATGTCTTGGAATCCACATAGTGGAAATTTCTGAAATTTTTTACTACAAGATCCTATGGTTACAAGTATCCAAATTTTTTTTTTTCAAAAATTTGTTATTTGTACTACAAATGGCAGTTTTGGAGCGTTTTTGGTGAAAAAATAGTCAAAAACTATAAGGGTTAAAGCAACATCCTCTTACTCTAATGACACGCTTTAGTCTCCTACTAGTCACCAATGATAACAAGAATAATAAATACTTAGCATTAATAATAAAATTCATAAGAAAATAAAATTATACATGCGGGTGTTTGGGGGATAGTGGGAAATCCCATGAAATTGCACTTCCATTGAAATTCCATAACCTCCCTATGTTCACTATCCCAACGCTTGCAAAAAATAAAATCCCCAAAATGAAGACATTGGCCCATGTGTATCTTGCTACAACATGACTAGGGAGTGAATATAAAATTCTTGTGTTTAAGATATTACTATATTAGACTATATTCAGCTTCAACTAAAAATTGCCATTACAAAACATCTAGTTGAATTTCTTTGACACTACTTCCACATTAAGCCACCAAATAAGAATGTGGAATTGATGGACACTTCATCGGCGTCAGGGTCTATCTCAAAATGCAACCCACTGCTGCTACTGCTCTTTTTTTCATTGTCCTCTCTTAGTGCATGTTTGGGTCATTCTTCATGTTCTACCTCTAAATTTAGGTTCCATACTTGGGTATCATTACTTGATGAGCCTTTAGTTTGCACTAGTCTTTTTGTCAGCCTCATTGCATTGGTGGTTCCATCTATGTCGAGTGTAGGGTGTTGCCCTCTTCTATTAAAGTTGTCAAGGTTTTGAGTGGAACACTCTGCCTCCATACTGAATCGTTGCACAATCTGGTGTGGATGTTTAGGAGCCCGATGAATATTCTCACCAGGCCTCTTGATGCGCTTATTTTCTCGTTCATGGCGCTCATGTTCTCCCAATGATGATCTACAAAGGGTAGGCATCGATGAAGGTTATATGGGTTGTGGAGCTGAGCCTTGAACTTCTTCATCAATGGTTGGTAGAGGACCTTTATATGTTGGAGGCTTCCTTGGAGGGGTTGAAGTAGACCTATTTACCGTAGTCACATTTGTACTCACTCCTTGATTCAAGAGTTGATTACAATTTCGGTTCATAACAATTAGTAATGGCATGTCTGAATCATCATCTGTTATATTGGTTGTGGAGGTGGTTGATGCGTTCAATACAAAAAGAATTGGAATTCCCACTAACACTATCTCATCGGCGTTTGGTGCTTCTTTTTTCTTTCACCTTCCACTATTACTCGTGCAACACTGCGTAGAACCCTTGGCATGCTAGGCAAAAAAGGTGCTAATACTTGAGATCTCATCTGCCAACCTTCTACCTACACTAGAATAGGAATGCCTTGATTGTTGCACTACAAAAAAATGGCTACATAAATGACTGCAAACAATGACTGCTTAGTAATCATTGTGAACAAAGACGACTACAATATGACTTGGGGGTCCCAAAGTCATTTTGGACAAGTCATTCCGAACAATGACTGTGGGACTATTATTACCATCCATTTATGCTATGGATGGAAAAAACCAAATGGGTAGGGTGTTAAAGAAAACTGGACTGAAAGAAATGCTTGTGAAGCCGCCATGTAAATATGCATGACCCTAGTTATTCTACAGTCATTCGAAAGTGACAATAGACTTGTTATACTTCTGACGTGGACTACCACATCCAAGGTTGACAAGACGTCCGGACATCTGGGTGTTCCGCTAGACGTTCAGCGTATGTAGGCGATGACCTTAGGATATCATTTGACATACTACATTTTTTTGTTCTCCCGTCCAGTGGACAATTGGATGGACCGCCGGTCGGTCGGATTGTTGATCAGATGGGGTTAGGTGGATGGAGTTGGGCGGACGGGGGGTTGAAGGCCAAAATGCACTACAACAAAATGGATGTTTTATGACTGTAGAATATGATTGTAGTAAGTCGTAAAATCTCAAAATATGACTTCCGCAGAAATCACTGTAGATGACGCGCGATATGACTGGGTTTAGTCATTATCGACTAGTCATATTTTTAATGAGTCATATTTGTAGTCATCTAGATTGAGAGTATAATACGCCATATTTTGCCAACGTGGCGTATATGTTGACTATCCTTGAAGTTTTGACTTTCTCTTGAGTTGCCTGAGCAAAGAAAAAAAATCCTACGTGGCATATGACTCTATGTAGTCATATTTTTGGCTGACGTGGAACATGACTACAATGAGTCATATTTGGGTTGACATGACATATGACTTTGTACAGTCATATTTTTGGTTGATGTGGAATATAACTTTTGTGAGTCATATTTTTGGTTGATGTGGAATATGACTTTTGTGAGTCATATTTTTGGTTGATGTGGAATATGACTTTTGTGAGTCATATTTTCTATTGATGTGATAAATGACTCTTGTGAGTCATATTTTCTATTGATGTGATAAATGACTCTTGTGAGTCATATTTTCTATTGATGTGATAAATGACTCTTGTGAGTCATATTTTTGGTTGATGTGGAATATGACTTTTGTGAGTCATATTTTTTATTGATGTGATAAATGACTCTTGTGAGTCATATTTTTGGTTAATGTGGAATATGACTTTTGTGAGTCATATTTTTGGTTAATGTGGAATATGACTTTTGTGAATCATATTTTCTATTGATGTGGAATATAACCTTTATAATTCATATTCTCTACTGATGTGGAATATAACCTTTATAATTCATATTCTCTACTGATGTGAATTATGACTCTTGTGAATCATATTTTTTGTTGATATGGAATATAACCTTCATGAGTCATTTAAAAAAATGTAAAATATGACTGTTGTGAGTCACATTTTGGGTTAATGTTGCAATTTCTATGGAGTGTTACTAATACTTTAATGATTGAATGTAGTCATATTTAAAAAAATATAGAGTTTTATTTTGGTATGATCATGAGTATTATGTGACTACAGTCAATCATATTTTGGCCAAGATATATTGTGAAATATGACTCAAGCAAATGAAATTCTATATTAGTGAGAGTTGCATTTCTTAGATTTGTGTGTAGTTTGTAATTGGAACAACTAAGGTTTATAAAATAGCTTATGTCATGAACTACAATCATATTTTTTATACATTCAAAATGAACATGACGCATTGCAATCATGCACCAACATGGTTTAGCAACTAAACAAAAGACTCTATCAAATTAAAAACAAGTACATACAATTTTTGAGATGCACAAGAGACACTTATACTTAAAAAAAAATACAAAAAAGAATGTGATTCTTCTCAATGACATTTATAAGTCACTAATACAAAATATATCACAATGACATTCTATAAATGTATATTCCCACACACTTACAGGATATGTATTCCTTACAAAGATGTGAAGATGTTGCCTTTCTAATGTTGTAAGTAGCTTCCAATAACTTTATTCCAACTTCCGGTGCCTACATATACAATCAACAAGGTTAATTTTCAGTGAATAAACAATATAGATCAACCCTAAAAGATTTAAGGCAATACAAAATATGTAGTATAAATTTAAAATTTGAAAAAAAGCCATAGTTAGTTAACCACTATATCTTTACAAATTGAAAATAAAAAAGAGGAAAGAATAACACCATAACTATTATATCTTTAAAAATTACAAGTAAGTAACACAAAATAATGACATCATAATCATTATTTCTCTAGGAATTACAAATAGACAAGAAAAAAGAATAATAATAGTGATAGAAGAAACAAGAAGCAAAAGATAACAAGTGCTAAAAGGTAAGATGCAACAAGATGCAACAAGAAGTAAGAAAAAGCTAGAATTAAGATGTAACAAGAAACAACAAGAAGCACAAATTAAGATGCAACAAAATGCAATAAATAACAAGAAAAAACAACAAATAAGATGCAATAAGAAGCAAAAAGTAACAAGAGCAAACAAAGAGTATGAACTAAAAAACAACAAGAAACATAAATTAAGAGGCAACAAGAAGTAAAAATTAAGAAACAAAAAGAAGCAAAAGCTAAAAGGTACTAGCTAAAAATAAGAACTAAGAGGCAACAAGAAGCAAGAATTAAGAAGCAAAGAGAAAGAAGAGTTAAAAGGTAACAAGAAACAAGAACTAAGAGACAATAAAATTTAAGAGACAACAAGAAGTAAGAGCTAAAAGGTAGCAAGAAACAAGAACTAAGACTCTAAGAGGCAACAAAACTTAGGAGACAACAAGAAGCAAGAGCTAAAAGGTAGTAAGAAACAAGAACTAAGACTCTAAGAGGCAACAAAACTTAAGAGACAACAAGAAGCAAGAGCTAAAAGGTAGTAAGAAACAAGAACTAAGATTCTAAGAGGCAACAAAACTTAGGAGACAACAAGAAGCAAGAGCTAAAAGGTAGCAAGAAACAAGAACTAAGACTCTAAAAAGCAACAAAACTTAGGAGACAACAAGAAGCAAGAGCTAAAAGGTAGCAAGAAACAAGAACTAAGACTCTAAGAGGCAACAAAACTTAAGAGACAACAAGAAGCAAGAAACAAGACGTAAGAGACAACAAAACTTAGGAGACAACAAGAAGCAAGGAAGAAGAAAAATAGTCAAATGTTGCACTTTGAAGGGGAGGTACAAAAAACGACGGCTAGGGTTTCAAAACCTAAATAGTGGCGGCTAGGGTTTCAAAATCCTAATCATGTGACTTGTCTTAGTCATGCGCATGACTTGTTCTAGTCATGTGACTTGACATAATTACACAATTGACCAAATATGACTATACTAAGCAACTAAGCTATTATAATAATCAAATTTTATCCAAAGTGAATACATGTTGATACTACAACTTCACAAAATCCTTAAAGGAAAATTGCAAGGCCTTAAGCACCTACAATTATAGAAAAAAAAGTGTACAAAAAGTATCGGAGTGAAAGTATTTAATAGAGGTGCTATTTAAATGCATCTTTGAAGTAAAACAAGGGATTATGCTTTTATAGTCTAAGTATATCCTTGTAAGAACATCCAAACAACCATCTTTTAATTGCAATACAAGCATGCGCATGCCTACAGTGAGCCTCAATCTTCATATGAATAATTTTGTGACTCATATAGGGCCTACAGAGACCCTCTAAAATGTGGCTTGTATGACATTGTTGTGAACCTTCCGAATAAATAAACAAACTTCAATACATAATATGTTTGAGTGTTTTTAATATATCCTTGAGATAAAGCATGCACAATCATATTCTTTATTGTTGAGCTAAGTCTTAAGTTGGATATTTAAGTATTATTCAATTGGCACTCTAATCATTGAACAAACTTTTTCTAATGATAAACCATAAGTGGTTCACATCTTAATTAAAACTGACAAAAAATATAAAAATTAAAAGTTTGAGGTGGTTTTGGATGGTTTGGGCCAATCCAAGCCAAAGCTCTAGTCTTCCAAATCCAAGTTGAAAGTTTCAAATTTTTGATAGCTTAAATTGTAGAGTGTTGCATGCCTATTCACAAATAGTAAAATCTTTAAAGTGGGATATTTTTAGCAAAAACTATGGATAGATAAAGTTCTATCTCTTATATTTTTTTCAAGACTTTATCTAACATTTTCCTCTAGCCTATAAGTCTAAATTCACTTTTGCTTTCAAGATTACATTGTAAATGTCATCTAAATGTAAGGTCCCTTTCTAGCTTGAATTAGATGAATTTTGATGTTTCTAATCCAAAATTAATGCTCTTGATTTCCAATTTCATTATAACCTATTTTCCTTATTTTTTAATCCATTTTAAAGTGTGATGTGTTCTTGAAAACCTTTAAAAATTACCTAAATGATTTCGAATTCAAAGTTGGGTTTTAATAAATTTTTAAGTTTGAGTTAAACTTCTAATTTCTAATATAATTATGGTTTCTACCAAAAAAATAACAAAGTGCCAAATTCAAGGACATGCATCGGAATCCATTTCCACCTCATCCCCATTTTTCAACATGCATATTATGGTTGTATCATAAGGCCTACCTTGATTCATTTTTGTTGCGTTTTTTGTATCTTTGTATACAACTTAACCCTTGAAGGTCAGAGGTTATGTTTTCACCAAAATTGCTTCAAAACTGTTATTTCTAATACAAGTACCAAATTTTAGAAAAAAAAAAATTTGAAAAATGTAACCGTAGGATCTTGTATTAAACTAGTTTGAGAAGTTGTCAAAAAAAATTCAAAAATTTCTACCATGTGGATTGCAAGATAATAGTGTTTGAATTGACAAAAATTCGGACAGCTGCACTTCACAAGGGCACATTTGTATGAAAAAATGTCCAAAATGGTGGTACTTTTTTGGATTCATTCTTCAAGGCAAGTTGGCTACATGCTTGAAAGTTTTTAGATTATTTGGAATTGTAAAACATATAGGAAAAAAATAGTAAGTAGAAAGTGGTAGAGAATGTTCAAAAAACTAAACTGTTAAGAATTTAAATATGGAATTGAAAAATGACAATTGCAACGACTGCAATGTGGTAATAAAAAATTTACACCCAATGTTTTTGTTTTTTTTCAAATATATTGAAAATTGAGTTAAATAAAGGACTTCAAAGTTTATTTTAGAATAGAGATTCTGTAACTACCCTCAAAATAAAACTCTTCATAACTTTCATTTCATTAATCAAAATGGAATGATTCAAAGCTTCCCTTGTATATATAAATCTAAAGAACCAATTTCATATTTTAATTTATTTTTTAAGTGATTTTTAAAGAAGTTTTTTTAACTGCCCGGGCTGCCCGCTGCCCAATGAAAATGATATATCATGCAATAACTTTTTAACTATATAGTCAGTAGTTATGAAAATTGTTGGGCCTTAAAGCTACTCCTTGGGCACATTTTGTGTGAAAATTTCAAAGAAAAAAAGAAAAGAGTTCCGGTTGTAGTGAGCTGCCTAAAATCGCTATGTTGTCAAAAAAATGGTGTTTGATCCTTTAGGGGTTAAATAACAACTTTTACAATAAGGTGTATACATTCTATCTATGATCAAATTTTTTTTCTTTCAACATATTTCTTTCTACTTCTCTCTCTTGACTTTTTCTAAAAAAAATTATATATATTTTTGTTTTTTCTTCTTTTTTTGGATTATTTTAGAATTGCAATCTTTGATTTCAATTACTACTAATTAATTTTTTTTAATTCTAGAAGTCAAACAATTGTAATGACATAATCCTCATAAGTGCTAAATAAGTATCTATTGAAGACCTTAAAATTTATTTTGGTCAACTATGCATATTACAGTCAACAATATTTGTGTAATACAAAGTCAAAACTCTATAAAGGGGTCAACTTCGTCTCTTAACCCCTAAAGGACCAAACACCGTTTTTTGACAACATAGTGTTCTTGGGCAGCTCACCACGAATGGAATTTCTATTTTTTTTCTTTGAAATTTTCACACAAGATGTGCCCGAGGAGTAGCTTTAGGGCCCAACAATTTTCATAACTTTTGACCACATAGTTAAAAAGTTATGGTATGATATGTAGTTTTCATTGTTCGGCGGGCAGCCCGGGCAGCAAAAAAAACTTCTTTAAAAATCATTTTTTAGAGAAATAAAAATTTGAAATTGGTTCTCTAGATTTATGTGCACAAGGAAAGCTTTGAATCATTCCACTTTGATTTATGAGATGAAAGTTATGAGGAATTTTAGTTGTGGGTAGTTTGCGGGTAGTTATGGAATCTCTACTCTAAAATAAACTTTGAAGTCCTTTATTTAACTCAATTTTCAATATTTTTGGAAAAAAATATAAACACAAGGTGTAGATTGTTTATTACAACATTACAATCGTTTGGATTGGCAATTTTCAATTCCATATTAAATCCTTAACAATTTAGTGTTTTGAATCATTTTCTACTTCTTTCTACTTACTATTTTTTTCCTATATGTTGTACAATTCCAAATGATCTGAAAATTTTCAAGCATGTAGCTAACTTGCTTTGAAGAATGAATCCAAAGAGTTACCACCATTTTGGACATTTTTTCATACAAATGTGACCATGTGAAGTGCAGCTGCCCGGTTTTTCGCAGGGACAAAAAAAAGGGGTTTTGTCACTTCAAATGCTAATATCTTGCAATCTACACGGCGGAAATTTCTGAAATTTTTTCCACATCTTCTCAAACTAGTTTACTACAAGATCCTACGGTTACATGTGTCCAAAAATGTTTTTTTTCCAAAATTTGGTACTTGTACTAGAAATGGCAGTTTGGGAGCGTTTTTTTGTGAAAACATAGTCAAAAACCTTTAGGGGTTAACTATGCCTAACAACCCCAAGCTTTAAGTAGCTACTTGGAATTTATACTTATACTTCAAACTCTTAGACTTTGAATACAAATGGCATTCCTCACTTGCTCTTGCTTTATAAATACTCAAGTATGAATTTTTCTTACACTTTTTTTCTCTCTTTAAATTAGATTTTATTCAAGCTTCAAGTATTTTTTCTAAACCCCACAATCTTCAATCTACATCACTAGTTAATTGCATTAGATTTCACTTTGTATCAACCAATCTAATTAGCTTTTAATTTGTATAAGCCACAACAATCAATCACTATAATTAGTTAATCTGCTAATGCAACCAATTTGTTAGTGTACAAACTAGATGTGGATTCATGTCCTCATGACTTAAGGTATTTGTTAAACAATATTCTTTCTCTCTCATTAAAGAAATCAACAATCTCTATATTTGAACCAATACTTTATAGGACTATCTTTGTCACCAAATATATATTTCAACTTAAAAAAAATCCCCCATAAAGAACCAAAACATATTTAATATGCATTTTGAGATCCTTTTCCTATACTTTCCAACAAAATGGGCCAGGAATGAATCCATCTATTGTCTCATGTTGTTAATTGTTTCACTTTTCTCTACTTCCTTTGTAACCCCTATGAGAAATTTAAATTTATTAATATAAATATAAACATATACTACTCCAAATATTTTTAAAAAAAATTCTATAATAGGCACAACATATAGCAACAACCAATTTTTGATAGGCATGAAATAAAGTTATGCCTACACCCTAAGGAATGAGATCTACAACCAAAATACTAGAAGGTCATCTTAGATTGACCCCCTTTTCCTTGGACTATCCAAAAAGTACAAAAATGACTCCCCCCCCAAATATGACTAAAGCAAAAATATGACTAGGTGCTCTCCAAATATGTTTCTTGTCCAAATTTTCCATCAGTTGCCCTAAAAGGAGATAAAATGACTATTAAAAAAATGTGACTGCAAAATATGACTCCCTCTAAAATATGACTACAAAATATAAATCAAGCAAAAATATGATTGGTTGCTCTTCAAACATGTTCCTTGCTCAAAAAGAAAAAAAATGATTGAAAAAAAATATGACTACAAAATATGACTCCTCAAAAAATATAACTACAAAATATGACTCAAGCAAAAATATGACTCAAGCAAAAATATGACTCAAGCAAAAATATGACTAGGTGCTCTTCAAACATGTTCTCCGCCCAAATTTTCCTTGGGCTACCCAAAACCAAAAAAATGTCACTACCAAAAATATATGACTATAAAATATGACTAACACAAAAATATGACTACATAATATGACTAGACGTTCCCTGAATATGTTTCCTATTGTTCCCTATAAAGTACTTAGTCGTTCCCAATAGACGTATATTATATGCCCATGAAGTACAAGGCCAAAATATGACTGGCAGTCATATTTGCAGTCATATTTTTTTCTAAAATGTTGGCCTTCCAAAATATGATTGCGAGCAGTTGCCAGTCATCCCCAATCATATTTTTGTAATCATAAAATGTAGGTTTTGTTGTAGTGATGAACATTCTTTTCAAGAAACATAGTAGTTTGAACAAAAGAAATATGAACCCCCCCCAAAAGCTAAGGTGTCCCAAAAAAATATTTTTCATATAATAATAATAATAGTATTAAGAACACAATCTTCAATTTGCATGTTTTAAATGACAACAATGTCAATCATACACCCAAAAATTTATAATAATTAATCTATATGACTTGCCATAAAAAAAATTGTCCTCGGTTAAGACTTACATTCTTTTAATTAACCCCTAGAAGATCAAGTTCTTTTTTGTACAAAATATCACTCCAAACGATGTTGTTTATTGCAAAGAGAAATAAACTTTACAAATATTTTTTTTTTGCAAATATAACGTTTAGATCTTCTACTAGAGTACTAGAACTATAGATGAATGTGTGAAAGAAATTACTGAAACTTAAACTAAATAGATTGCAAGATATTTGCATTTAGAGTGAAGAAAATAAATTTTGGTGCTTGCTACTCCACGTCTCCATTAAAGTTTTGCAAATTTATACGCTAGAATCTTACAATCTACATGGTAGAAATTTTTGAAATTCTTTACACATCTCCTCAAACAACCAAACGCAAGATACAATGGTTATTTTTGTCCTCAATTGTTCATTGCTTCAAAATTTGGTACTTGTACTACAATTGCCAGTGTAGAGGGTTTAAGAAAAATATATACTCTAAAACAAGTTGACTTGTTGAACTAATTGTTCGTTAGGCTAATGCCAACCATCTATTTCATGATGGTGAATATTGACTTTGTGTGCTTTATATTTGTATACTTTACATGGTAGGGTCAAATGTACAAAATGTCAAGTCAGTTCTATCCGGTAAGTGATCCGGGAACTTATTATGCTACTTGGAATTTTGGTGATGATTTAGGAGATTATAAGGGGTTTGAATGCAAATTCAGGTTTGAAATGTTTGAATTACGTTTCCATTCCAAACATCTCGGACGTGAACAATGAATTCAACCCTGCAAAGCCTTCTTAGACCACGTACAAAAGTATCAAACCATCTTCCCTTCCATGTACCCCAAGGAATTGGCTTGACATTATCTATTTTTTATTTTTCTAATGGTTGCCTACAAAGACCAATCTAAATGCCACCACAAGGAATTGAACTGTGCACCTCGAAGAACTCAAAGGAATTCTACAACCTGCACGGGAAGACATGAATGCTTCTCCTACTTGTGCTGATTTTATATGCTACTTTACGAGGTAGCTAGGCATTTATGTCCTATATTTTTCATTTCATATTGTGCATGCTTTGTCGTGCCGCCAATAGCCAAGATCACTCACCTAAAGAAGGCGAAATGGAATAATTAATGTAATAAATGCAGTGCTTGGTAATTAAAAATTCCGCATATTAAACAAGAAAAAATTATGCCATACAAGGGTAATAATGTGATAATTCCATGCTCACATGTACTTAAAACAATGAAAAATGTATGCACATTAAAGAAAATAGCATGCTTAAGGAGTTCAAAAATCACATGGCAACTCGAAAAAATTAATCTCGAAGACAAATTAAACTAATCCCATCCGCCCGTCTACCATCCCGTCCAATCTCTAGTCCGTCCAACCTCAAGTCTGATCCTCTGTCGGACCATTCGCCTTCCAATCCGTTTTTGACCATAGGATCGTCTGCTTGCCCATTTGATGGTCCGACAGTCCCACCGACTGTCTGATTCCCCGTCGACTATAAGAAATCCGTGTTTTTTTTTACGTCCAAAAACTGCACGTAAAATAAAACACAGGGTTCTTCTAATGTCCGAACGCCCGACATCCTGTCCGCTTCCTCCATCTATTGGTCCGACTGCCCTTTGACAGTGGTCTTGCAATTTGGTGGACGTTGATTTATGTCCGCAAGATCTGCCCATTCAACTCTATGCCATCTGATTTGGATGTACGCGTCCGCATTGCTTCGTCCGCCGTCGAACTCTATAAATAGCGCATCGAACGGCTCACTTCCTCACAATCAATTTTTTTGCAAAGTGGGTGATCTAGTGCCAATTAGTGCCTCTGCGCGCCCCTTCTGTTTTGGTGTGCGAACAATTATGCTCAGATACTAAATCGCTTTAATTATTTTGGTAATTATTTGGTTTTGAAGGCCTTGTTGACAACTTCACCTCGTTTCATTGTGAGTATCAAGCATTTTGTTAATTTGTTCCAAAAATTCATGTAAACTTCACCATTAATTCATTTCGTTTTAATCAAGGTTACCACGTCACAAAGTTTAGACCCTAAGATTTGGCGACAATTATTGTGCGGTTATCGTTGTTTCATGGGTTTGTACCATAATCACACTGACTTAGTGTATTTTTTACGCATTGAATTAGTGCAAAAACAATTAATATCAATAGCATATAATTTATGTACTTTAATTATATGATTGTTATGCAGTTTTGACACAACAATCATATAGTTAAAGTACATAAATTGTACGCTATTGATATTCATTGTTTTTGCATTGATTCAGTGCGTAAAAATACACTGAGTCAGTGCGATTATGATATGAACCCATGAAACAACAATAGCTGCATGATAATTGTTGCCAAATCATAGGGTCTAAACTTTGTGATGCATGCCTCGCGATAAAAGATCAAAGTCAAGTAAGAAGGGCAAATCCCAAGACATGAACTGGAAAGATTGGGCAAACCCAATGCGTGTAGCTGAACCTGGATGGAGAAAAAAGCCCAAGAAGGTTTGGGACTACACAATGTGCAAAAAGGACGTCAAAATGACACACCTCTCCAAAATGTGGTCACAACAACGGGCAAACGTGCAAGTTCAACGTTGGGAAGGACAAATTTCCACGTGCGATAGCAAACACTTTATTCACTGATATGAGGAAGTAACGTAGTAGGCTCACCTGCGTGATTCCAAGCCAAACGTCATGAATTATTCCAACATGGCCATGGTTTGGGCGGAGATTGTACTCCACAAAGATGTAGATTGGCACACAATTTACGGGAAAAATGTTGACAATATGAATCGCATTGACCCTGTTATTTGTACAAGTTGGACTCAACCGAGCGATTGTATGCGAATGTGGTATAATCCAGGGCAGTTTGGATTTCCGCCGATTGTATTGCCGGATGCTAAAGATGAATGGTCGGATGACAATGATGTACGTGACACTCCAACACCCGTGACATTTAGAAAGAGGCATGAGCATCAAGAAGCTCGGGAAAAAATCGAGTTCGATCAACAAATGCAAAAAGCTATGCGTAGAAGCATGGAGGATCGAGGTCGACAACACGGGCGTGACGGGTCTTATCAACATGACCATAGTGCATATGGCTCACAAGATGGCCGAAAGATCTTGCACTATGGTAACTACCCCCAAGGTGCAAGATCTTCAAAAGGAAGCCATGGAACCACACACAATTTCACACAATTTTGGTTCTAGCCAAAGAGGCTCCCAATATTATCCCGAATCCACTACGGGTGGTTCATATAAGCGCCACACAAGCTCTCATCATGGCGATCCAAAGCAAGGAGGGTTTTAGCACGGTGATGTAGTTCCTCCTTCAACTTTCTGAGGTCCTTACTGTAGAAATCCCAGTTAAGGAGCTGTGCCAAGCGACTACGGATACAATTGGGGCGGAGGACAATATCTTGGCATTTATGGGTCCGGTTCTACAGGACCGAGTCGCAGAGATGACATCCATTCAGATTCCGAGTGAAGTAGGCAGAATTATTTTAGTGGTTGTCTCACAATCGAGTGGGCCTTGGAATCTTTTGCCATGGGATATGAAGTGTGACAATCATAGTACAACAATATCGGCGTCTTGGCAAATAGCATTCATATACTGATACACTTTGATATAAATATATTGTATTAAAATGTATTTGGAGGTTGGTACTTGATATCATCTTCGTAGTATTGTTCAAGTATCAACCGTGTTTGTGGGAGTATGGAAACTCAAAACATATAGAAATAGATTAGAATAGGATTAGAATAGAATAAAAAAAAATTGTTTTCTTGATAAAGTATAGAGAATTCGGTTCAATTATGAATAACTTTAGAGTAGTCAGTTTCCGGATTGCTAGAATTGTTACAGATGTTACGCCACCACGGGAAAAACGGATCTGGAATCCGGAAATGTCCCGAGTGGATGGAACCTACAGTCTACAATTCCGGTCTAGAGAACTAGGGTACCATTACGTGAATGGTTTCCTACTTGTTCTCCTCTGGGAATTGTCGGCCGCGCGTTGGAAACTTAAGCCCGTCCCTACTCCTTCTTCTCCTTCTCTGTTTTGCAGAACTTTGTGCATGAGTATAATTGAGTGAAAGATTGGTGAGTTAGCGTTTGTGTCAGGGAGAGAAAAGTGAGGTCGGTGCCGTTTGCACCGGAATAGAATTCGTGTTGGTATCCAATGGCGGAGGGTAGGGATCCAAAACTCCGTAAGCATATCACTACTAAAAAAATCAGTGTCCAAATTGACAAGAAAGTGTTGATTTGGACGTGTCAACTTTTGTTAATTTAGACATGTTAATGTGGACATTGTCCAACAAGTATTTGTTGATTTTTTGTTGATTTGGACAAAATCCAACAAAACTTTGTTGGTTTGAACAAAATTTCAACCAAAATTTGTTGATTTTTTTTTAACATTTTCAAATTTTTTTAATCAATTGCAATTTTTAAAAAATAATCTGCCAATCAAAAGCTGCCATGTGGCAGTGCCTACCTGGCAGTCTGCCACGTGGCAGTCCACACCCAAACAACGTCTACGTGGCGGACTACCACGTGGCAGCGCCTATGTGGCGGGCTGTGCCTACGTGGCAACCGCCACATAGGCAAGTAGGTGCAATGGGGTTTGAACCTTGCACCCCTTGCCTAGGGGTGCAAGGCTCTAACCATTGCACAACATGTAAGAACACTTGTCTCAAATAGGAACAAAAAATTATTTATTTTCTTTTTGAAATTTTTTGTCATTTATTTTTTCAACTCAGCCAACTTTGGGGGCTGTTTTTTTATAGTATCGTACCTTTTTTCAAAAAACTTTGAACTAAGAAAAGTTGGATAATCAAGTTAACTTTCATCTCCAACTATCCGTTTGTGATTTGAAGTCTCAATTCAAAAGTTATGGACAAAATTCAGAGAAGGGTTGGAATGAATTTTTTTTTTTAACATTTAAAAAACCTTCTCTGAATTTTGCCCATAACTTTCAATTGGAGACTTCAAATCACAAAAGGATTTTTGGAGATGAAATTTAACTTGATTATTCAACTTTTCTTAGTTCAAAGTGTTTTGAAAAAAAGTACGATACTATGACAAAACAGCCTCCAAAGTCAGCTGAGTTGAAAAAACACTGAATTGTGAATTACTAAGTTAATAAAAAATACTCCCATTGCGCATAGAATGTCAAACTTGGTGGTTTAAACATTTCCCGCATGAAATGTTAGTGATAAAAACTTCAATTTAATTTAAGGTATTATGAATATTTGACAAACATTTTACTAGGAGGTGATTTGGTCACAATTCATATTCAAGTTTTCTGTAATTTAGAACATATTGTTTGAAGAGCTCTACATTAGAATTTGAGAATTCTTAATGTAGAATTTAAATATTTAAGAATTAAGAATTTGAATTTAAAAAACTTAAAATTTGAATTTATACCCCTAAGAACAAAGTAGCCTTTTTTGACAATATAGCTGGTGTTTTTGGTCATGTAATTAGAAATTGAATTTTTGTTTGTTTGTTTTTTAAATTTTTTACACAACATGTGGTGAAGGGATAGTTTGAAGGACTCACAATATTTATAACTTATGATTACATGATGAGAAAGTTATTGTATAATGTATAGGTTTTCTAGCTATGTGTGCATATAAGCCAAATAAATCTAAATGTACTTTTTAAATAAATAGGAATTTGAAATTGATTTTCTGAAATATTAATCTTGTGAAAAGTTTCAAATCATTCTATAAAGATTAGGGAGGTGAAACTTATGAATAATTTCAATTTTTAGTTTAAAGTAGAATCTCTACACTAAAGTAAACTTCAAAATTCTTTCTTGAATGCATTTTTAAATATTTTCTAAAAAAAAATTAAAAAATAGAATGCAAATTGTTTATTACAACATGTACATTAGTATATTACAACCATTGGGTTTGGGAACCTTTAGTTTTATAACTAGATTTTTTCCATTGAATATTGTAAATCATTCTCATTTCTATCAACTTATTACTTTTTTCAAGCATGAATATGAAATATTTTTTATTGCAATTTCTAATACAGATTTTCTAACATATTTTTTCAGCATATGATGGGAAGTTGCAAATTGTAGAATTGATATAAACATTAATTTTTGGATAAAATGTTGGAAAAATGAAATATAGTCATTTGGGTTGAATGAAACACTATTTAAAAAAAAAATCCAAGCATAATGATCTTGCAATTGGTAAAGTTTTTATTTTACAATTTCAAGAGGGAGTATTAGGTCAAATTGAGTAGAAGCTAGATCATCTAGTTAAATTTGTTGAAAAAAACAACATAAATGAAGATTTCAGCCTTGCTTTGAAAGCTAATATTTAAAAGCAATTATGGGCCTTAATATATGGAAGGATATGGAGTTTAATACTTCAAATATGAATCATTCTATTGAGTAGTTCAATTTGAATTTTGAACTACTCAAATTTGATTATTATAAGGTTGGAAACTTTGATATAATCAAAGTATTTGAATCAAAGTTAAATTAGATTTTGAATTTAATTACAACTCCAATCAAATTCAAAATCTAAATAAAAAAAATGCAATTCGAACTCAAAATTCATAATTTCCGAAAAATTCTTGATGATTCCAAAAACAATTCCAAAAACAATTCCAAAAACAATTCCAAAAACAATCCAAAAACAATCCAAAAACATTCAACCAAAATCTATTGATTTCGTTGTTGCACTATTTAAATGAACAAAAACTTGTTAAACCATTTTGTTAACATGTGCTCAAATCAACAAAAATTTGTTAACCATTTTCTTAACTTGTGCTCAAATCAACAAAAAATTGTAAAAACGGTCATTGCAGTACCCAAATCAACAAGTTTTTGTTGATTTTTTGTTGATTTGGACGTAATTTTCTAGTAGTGTATGGTTGTAGGTCGGATGGTCTGTCCTACTATCCCTTCTAATCCGAATGTCCAAAAGCAGTTAGAAAAGGATCTGATGCGTATAAGGTATGTCGGACTGATACGGAGGCCGTGGAATTTGAAGAGTGAGGAGATGATTTAGGATCTCATCTTAGGAGTTCCAAATTAGTACAAGTTGACAGTGAGAGGGTGACTCATAGCTTTGGATTTTAGATGTCTAGGCGGAGGTATATTCATTCAGGAAAAACGGATCCGGATTAGCCTCCCGAACAAATAAGTACGCGAGCGGAAAATTCCGGGGTTTGGCCATTGCAAAGGAGGGGTACGCCATTAGCGATTGTAAAAACAATAGGCATAGACGGTTGCTGGAATTTCTGATTCCGCTCTTGTATTTGGAAAAGCCTACCCGGGTTACGGTCACAGTGACCAACACCATCTTTGGTGCTTTGGAGGATAGATTTGTACATTGGGATAGAGTGCTTGCAGATGTAGTGTCCAAATTGGTTGAGCATGTGTCAAGGGGTAAGCACAACCCCATCAGTTGTATTTGTTCCACCTCTACCACTCACTATAAGAAACCCATGTTTTTTTTGACGTCTAAGAATTGGACATCAAATTTTTTGGACATCAAATATAACATTAGGATGCTAGTTTTGACATCAAAACTAGCATCCTAATGTTATGTTTGATGTCCAAAAAATTTGACGTCCAATTTTTAGACGTCAAAAAAAACACGAGTTTCTTATAGTGCACCAGAAGGAGGTTCTAAGTGGTCAAGAAGTAGTAGTGTATGACACAAAGGCCACAATCATGCAGTATAGCCTCACGGATGAGGTGGAGTTGGATCATCCGGAATTTGAGGAGGAATATCATCCGGAGGAGAGGGTGGAACCAGTCGAATGTCGGGACAAGCGGAGGAAGTCAACCAATCCGGCTTCAAGGGAAAATTTCCAGTAGGTGAAGGTGGAGAGCCTAGCCAGGCTACGGAAGGCAAAGGAGTGTTGGAATTCTTTGATGCCAGAATCAGTTGGATGCGGCAAGCGAAGCAATTGCACGACAATATGGCAGACCTATTCATAGAGATTATTGAGGAAGTGAAGGTAGAGCCAGATAAGCTTGTGGCCAAAATCAAGCGACGACCGAGTCCTGAGGTGCTACGTGCATAGGATAAGCAGATCCGAAATTTAGAGAAGGAACGGGACGACCTCCGAACCCGATTGACTTGGACGGAAGGGAGTTGATGATAGCAAGGCAAAAAGAGGCAAAGGTGCTCTAACTGGTCCGGAATCTTACAACGTTGGTCGCACGACTAGCAGAGCTCGTGGTTAGGTCCAACCTTTTCAATGATCATCTGTTGAAAGAAGGCCAAGTGACTGGATCCAAGGTGGTAACGATCTTGGTGGATTTTCAAGCTCGGATGGAGGCAATATTGAAGGAGATGGGCAAGTTGTTGGGACACCTGCATCCGGAGAAAGCAATGGACTTCTCGTAGTTTATGGATGTCCCCAACTCCCTATTCATGGGGACTCTGATCAAGGCAACTCCCACTTTTCCGACTCAGTCACAATTTGAGGACCTGAGGTCCCTTCTAAGGCCACCTGCAAGTCCTTCTTCAAGTCAAGCGTAGATGCCGATGCCGAGCGTAAATCCGGTACCCGAACCAAATAAGGAACCGTATTCCAAATCCGTTTCGATATAGCCAGAAGTTTCCGCCTGGTGAAGTATTTCACCACCTCGACCAAGTGCAGTAGGGGCATTCATGATGCCCGATCTGAAGATCCGTAGCAATCTCATCGATCGGATTGAGGTCTTGTTGAATTTGGCTTGGACCCATCCGGAAGACTTCTTCTATATGCAATAGTCTTTGCCCATACAAGATAGTACAATGGTAGATCTAGCGGAGACCGTGCAGGAGAAGGAGCCGAATGTGCAATGGATTGAAGACTCCGAGGATGAAGAGTTCAAGACCAAATTCGGGACGGAAACGGATGAAGAATTGCCTCCGCCAACTCTGTACAAGATTCAAACCTAGACAGCAATCAGATTGACTCCGGTGAAGACCACGATCAAGGCACTAGCGGATCAGGGCGGTAGTAGTTCGATGAAGGTACAAAAAGGAAAGTAGATACTTAGGATGTTTTTAGATTGTTAGGATTTTCAATTTTTGTTCCAGAATGGATTTTCTGTGTGTGGGCCTGATTTACGGATTTTGGGGGGATTGGCCTGTGACTTTCCAGATATCTCGGAGGGTCATTGTGTGGTTGCCCTGAATTTTGGATGGCCTTTTTGGCTTTTGGTTTTGGTTTCTAAAGATGGGCAGGATTGTTGCCCATTCCATCCGAGTGCATTTTCAATGTTGATTTCATTCTTTTCTTTAATCTGAGCCACCAAGTGGACATTCTGACTTTATACAAAGAATTTGTTGGTTTGTTTATATGAGTGTTGGATTACAAGAAGGGATGGGTGAGGAGAAATCCGGATTTTAGAAAACTGGGTAAGGTTGAGAGAATACGTTTGTAACAAAGTTAGGCTTGTGAATGAGGACTTGTGCGTGGTGCCTTTAAATTACCGAAACGGTAATCCGGTGAAATACATGAGTGGTGTGGATGCGGGTCAAAAATCAAATACCGTTCCTTGCGGATATAAACAACCGCTAGAGGAAAATCTCCACTCACCGGAAGGTCAGCCAACTACATGATCAGTCTAGCAACTAGAAAACAATTCTTTGTGAACTCCGGGTGTCTTTGATCTGTCGTTGTAATACAAGGGGATTGGATGCGGCCTTGAGTGACCTGCTTTCTGGATATGCCATCCATAAAGTTGTGAGGGTGCTGATTTTCCTTCTCTATCACAACATAATGTTTGTTTGTTTGCTTGTTTGTTTAGTGAGAGTAGCAAACGTGAGGATATTGAGTGGTGAAGTTCCTACCCCTCTAAAAGATCAAGAGTGGACCCTTCGAGGGTAAAATAGAGGAATAGAAAACCAGTAATTTGGAGAGACATAACTAGGATCTAGAAAGGACCGGATCCGGAATGACTTCTGAGCAGTCTTCGTAAACCGAAAGAGAGTAAGAGATTGGATAGGCCAAGTTGAATTTTTGAACACAAATAAAGAAATTTGGATACCTTAGTTTGTAATAACATACTAGAATCCCCTAGGACGATATTTCGAGTCATTTTACAACTATCAGGTGTTGTAAAGATACTTACGCCTAGACCGTATAACTAACATATATACACCAATTCCAAAGTCCTCATTGGATCAAAGCAAAACGACGAAAAGAAGTGGTACGATGAGAACCTCAAGTCGTAGGATTTGGCCTTGTCTACATTGGAAGATGAGGGTGTTGAAGACGGTAAAGAAGTTGATTCCTTTGTAGACAATGAAAATAACCACGACATGTCGAATTCCGATGATGAACCACTTCAAAGCCCATCTTGTTACGATGGAGACATTTGAGACAATCGTAAAGACCCTTACAACTTTCCATTGGATGAAGACGACTGTAAGTATGATGAAGGTAGACCTTCGATAGCTAAATACTTAAATGGAACCAGGTTGTTGCATAGTGAAAAAATTCTAACGGATAGGGAGAATACTCATGTGGAGGTAGTGGTGGAAAATGAAACAACATTTGCAGATGATGAAACTCCCCAAATAGATGAAGTGATTCTAATTTCCAAGTGTCCATCCATGACAATGGCATAAGTAGAAGAAAATGACCAATATAATGACATTCGAGAGTGTGGGGTGAAGTTCCACACAAATGTAGGCAACCGAAGTGTTGAATTAACAGGAGCAATGGCAAGTAAAAATATTGGGCTTCTAGGCATTCAAAATGCCCAACCACCTCGAGTAGAGGGAAGCCAAGATCCACGTGTGTTAGAGTCCGTGTGCCCAATGCTAATCCACAACGCCAAAGGCATGAAGTAGCTCGTGCGAGATCCCCAAATATCACCACGTAGCGGTTCTTGACATGCACTATAAACAAGCGGTAGTATAACTTTGAATGGTCCTGGAGACTCACAATTTAAATAATAACATTTTAGCAGTTTGAAATAATTGCGCACTGGTGCCAATCCAAATCCATCTGTTTCATCAGGCAATAATGATGAGGAAACATTGGAGTCTATGTTTGGTCGACTTTCTGGCCATTTAATCCGTTCTTTGCTCAAATCGTTAAACCCTACATCGGAAGCTTTGTCCATAGAGAAGACAAACATTCAAGGAGGATCGCAAGGAAGACCACCCGCGATGAAGGAGTCCAAAAAAGCTAAGAGAAAAAGAGTAATGGAGCCTTTTGCAGTCTCCCCATTGAAAAAACAGAAACTAGGTAGAACCCCCCTTGATGAATGTCTACCTCTAACCAAGCGGAAGATAAAGCAATTTATGACCACAGGGTGAATGCATGGTTGACGGGCTCAAAATCGTGTCACACTTTTGAAAACTGCACTTATCAAATTTTCAAATGCGGTTTGGGTATATTAGAAAAATTTAACTTGAAAAAAAAAATTCATTTTAGGGTCTTAAACTTGATTATGAACACAACTATGCTGTTGAATTTTTTTTGTGGCAAAATATGAAAGTATAGGGGACTTTTAAAAAAAGATGGGTGTGACAAATTTGCTGTCAGCACATTTTTCAAGGACTTTTTAAAGATGGTTTAGGTTCTTAAATTCATACAAAAGACTATGATTCTAGTGGATGTTTTAGTAAATTTTTACAAAATCATAATCTTGTTGTGTAAATACGTATTGAATGTTGGCAAAGGAATTTTAATGACTATTCAAACACTAAATTTTATGAAGTCTTTTTCTTATAGCCAACATTTTTTTTGACAAAAATGATTTTTTCTAAGGTATAATGATTTTCAAGGTCTAGGGGCGCTCAAAAAGCTAAGGACTTTTTGAATTTTTTTAGAATTTATTTCTTATAGAATTCACTCCCAAGTATTTCACTCCCAAACATTTTACTCACAAGAAAGGACTTTTTGGACTTGGACTTTTGCCAAAAATGAGCCACTCAACTATGCATCCACCCCACAAGGGAGACATTGGAAAGTCTATACTAAAAGCTAGAAGGGATCATAAGAAGGGTAGACCAATGAGATTATGTGCATCAAAACAAGTACAAGAAGAAAGAGGGAAGATTGTACAATCTTCATCAAATAGTATGCAAAATTCATCCAACAACAATGATTCCAGATGGCATACAACAAGCCATAGTAGCGGGGCTGAAGTGAAAGGAGATAGTGATTACCAGTCTTAGAGAATAAGGATTGAAAAGATGTAGACTTAGGTGTTTAATTGCTTGTAATACAACATGTCATAGCAATTGATTGTTTGAATTTTTGTTGTAGTACAAATTTGCTCTTTGATGTTGAGCACACCATTAAGATTTTGTTTTTTCAAATACCTATTATTCAAAAGTAGTTGGATGAAGTTTTCAAATTGTGAATGAAAACCGAATTGTAGACATGTGATATGTGCTAATATGATATTTCTCTCTAATATATTAGGGAATGTTGAAATTTGAAACTCCAATAATCTACTATAATATTTTTTGACAACTTTGACATTACTTAAAAAACAAAATAGAATGCCCTGCCTAAAGACTAAAATCCTATCTGGCCTAAACCGTCCATCAGCCTATCCGACAAACAATGACCACTGCGTCTGCTGCATCGCTTGCAGACACTGTGTTCAAACGTCTAGACGTTTGATTGGGGGCATGATTTGCCCTGGGACGTCACTACAAGAAACTGGCCACAAATATGACTTCAATATATGACTGCTTCACAGTCATTTTGGCCACATGTGACTACAAAATGACTTGGGGGCCTTAGAGTCATAGTGGACAAGTAATTTATATATGACTTCTATTTTTATTATCACCAACGAACAAAAAAGTGGATGTAGAAATGGATGAAGGGTTTAGGGACTTTCAAAGTGGTAAAAAAAAAAGAAGTCTAAGGAAATAACTCCTATGTTGCCACGTGGCCAGTCATTCTGAAGTCATCATGTAGTCACGAATGATCCCTTTTTTTAATCCTATTCTGAAATCTAGGATTATATTTTGAAATCTAGGAAATGTGAATATTATTTTCTAAAATCTAGAATTATATTCTAAAATCTAGGAAATTTGAATGTTATTTTTTGAAATCTAGGATTATATTCTGAAATCTAGGAAATGTGAATTACTTTTCTTCTGAAATCTAGGATTGTATTCTAAAATCTAGGAAATGTGAATATTATTTTCTGAAATCTAGGATTATATTATGAAATCTAGGAAATTTGAATATTATTTTTTGAAATCTAAGATTATATTCTGAAATCTAAGAAATGTGAATATTTTTCTTCTGAAATCTAGGATTGTATTCTAAAATCTAGGAAATATGAATATTATTTTCTGAAATCTAGGATTATATTCTGAAATCTAGGAAATGTGTATTATTTTCTGAAATCTAGGATTGTACTCTAAAATCTAGGAAATGTGAATATTATTTTCTAAAATCTAAAAGATTTGAAATTGTGGTGGTGAAATGTGCAAAATCAGTACACCATATACCGGAGAGTCGGAGATCATACACCATATACAAGACACCATACATCATACACCATATACATGACACCATACATCATATACAAATACATGATACACAATACACTACATTTTGCATATGTGTCAAGTGGCTTTTCAAGCCAATTAGTGTGTGAATACAAAGAGTACAAATAACAAGCCTTTTATACAAGTGGGGGGTAGGAGGCAAGACAAACCATGTGGGATTTGTAAAATGTTGATGCAATAGTAGAGTAGTGACACAGAAGTCATTACGTAGTCGCGTTAGAGTAAATCGTAGTCAAAATACAGTCGCACAGCTTACTCACTTTTGACTATGGCCTTCACAATGGAATTGATTAAGTCCACATTGGAAGTTTAACAATGTTGTGAACAAAAACCAATGGATGAAATATAGACATTGTAAAATTTATCAACCTAGTTCTATAAAAATTGGAATGAAAATTTGTTTTTCTATCTCTTAGAGGTGCTAAATGTCATCTAAATTTTAGTTTTTGGCCTTTTCATTGTCAATCTAACTTAATTTTTTTAGTTTGTTTTGAAAAAAACATTAGTAAATAGTGAAGAAAAATCAAAAGAAAAATCTCCAAGAGTGCATCATTTTAACCCCTACAGGAGCAAGGCCTTTTTTCTACCAAAGAAACACTAGAAACTGCCATTTCTATAGCAAAGAGTAAAAAAGAATTTAAAATGTTTTTCTTTGACATCTAACCGTAGGATCTTACACCCAACAAATATAAAAAAGTGTGGAAAAAATTTCAAAATTTTTGACCGCATAGATTGCAAGATATTTATATTTAAAGTGGAAAAAACAAAATTTTCAGCACATTGCGGAACTAGATTTTTTTACTTTGAACATTTTTAACTTAAAAATTTTGCACTACAGAGTTTTGAGCTTTAAATTTTTATAATGAAGAATTGAGTTGAGAGTCTAGGAAAAAAAATAAAAATAAAAAAAATTGAATTTTCATTCTTAAGAAAATTGTTAAGTAGAAGTAGGTACAAGATAGAAAGAAAATCTAAAATATTACTATATTTTAGATGGAATTAAAATGCACTAATCCCAATGGTGAGATTGTTCTTGCAAGTAAATTCAACCATGCAAATTTTTATTTTGAAGAATTGCAAAAATTGCATTCAAAAATGAATCCTACAAGTTATTTTTTTCAAGAAAGTGCTCTAACTGCTCGAAAAATCACAATGTTCATAACTTTCTCATAACAATCCAAATGAAATGAATCAAAGCTTTCCAGATACACAAAAATATAATCTATGAGGAAATTTTTTTTTTTTTTAAATTCAAATTTTTGCAAATTTTTTTTTACTGCCCCCTGTCCCTTGTTTTGAGTTTATTTGGTCATAATTTTTGTTCATGGGCACCAATTGTGAGAAACATTATTTTTCTAGGAAGCTAATCAATTTTTCTATCTTCAAGAAAAGTTTCAAAAAATCAGGACAAAATTTCAGCCCATAGGTACCTGCTTGAAATCCCATTTGTCCTCTAAAGGGACAATGGTCCTTTAGGGGTTAATTTGAATGGAAAATAATAGAAAAAATTAAAATTTTAAAAATAAAATGAAAAGAGTAGGGTTCATGAATGAAAAGATGTAGTGAAAAAACCTAGTGACAGAGAAAAAAAAATAGGGATAAGAATTACGCTTTTGGGTTTTGGAGGTATGTACATTCTTCTTTTATATTTTAGTCATTTAAAAGACCTAATTAAACTAAAGATGAAGTAAAATTCCATGCTCTGTGCAAATTCAAGGAAGAATAAAAAGTAATATAAGGCCTAAATAAAGAAGTCCAAGTCAAAAAACAAATACTACAAGAGCAATTCGTGAATTTCCAAAAATACTTCTACAATTTCTATCTTAAATGGAAGAGAAAACTCATACCATAGTAAAAGAAAAGTACATTAAAAGAAATAAAGCACCTTGTCTTTAAGGAAATGCCCAATTTCTTTGTCAAGTCATGTTGAAGTCATTAGAAAGTGAATTTGTAGTCACAAACAAGTGATTTGCAGTGACAATGTATGACTCCTTGTTACTTTGGCACGACTGTGGACTTTCCATCGGATGTTTGACGGCGTTTTGGACAGAATTCAAAGGATGAAACCGTAGCATTTTAAAATTACTCATCCCGCAATCATGCCTGTGACTCCCAAATGACTTGGAAGCTGTGGAGCCAGAAAATCCGGTGCAATTAGGGAGCCACAGTCATTGTTTAGTCGCATCGGACACGCAGTCATTCTTCCACAGTCACAAAATAGCCCAATTTCTTGTAGTGCGTTCAAATTTGTCAACCCGAAGTACTATTGACTACTTGCAAGTACTAAAACAATACTACGGGGTTAAAAAAAATTGACAAAGTGTCATAAAAAATAAAAATTATGTTATAAATTAATAATAAATAAATAAATCATTAACCTCTAAAGGTCAAAGACTATGTTTTCACCAAAACCACTCCAAAATTGCTATTTCTAATACAAGTACCAAACTTTTGAAAAAAATGTAACCGTAAGATCTTGTAGTACACAAGTTTGAGAAGTTGTGGAAAAAATTTCAGAAATTTCCATTGTGTGGATTGCAAAATAATAGCATTTGAATTGACAAAAATCCTTTTTTTTTCCCTGCAAAAATCTGGGCAGCTGCACTTCACAAGGTCACATTTGTATGAAAAAATGTCCAGAATGGTGGGTACTCTTTGGCTTCATTCTTCAAGGCAAGTTGGCTATATGCTTGAAAAATTTCAGACCATTTGGAATTGTAAAACACATAGGAAAAAAAAAGTCAGTAGAAAGAGGTAGAGAATGTTCAAAACACTAAATTGTTAAGAATTTAAATATGGAATTGAAAAATGCTAATTCCAACGGTTTTAATGTTGTAATAAACAATCTACACCCAATGTTTTTATTTTTTTTCAATAATATTGAAAATTGAGTTAAATAAAGGACTTCAAAGTTTATTTTAGAGTAGAGATTCCATAACTACCCTCAAACTAAAACTCCTCATAACTTTCATCTCATTAAACAAAATGGAATGATTCAAAGCTTCCCACGTACATATAATTCTAAAGAACCAATTTCAAAATTTATTTTAAGAAAACTGATTTTTAAAGAGGTTTTCTCAGCTGCCCGGACTGCCCGTTGACCAATGAAAATGACATATCATGTAATAAGTTTTTAACCACGTAAGGTGGAAGCACCCAAAACCGTCACTTTAAGGAATTCAGCATACTTGGAGGCATCATTTCAAAAAAATAAAAAAATTCTGATGTTAGCGAGAGAAAATCATGAATTTTCCAAAAAAAATTAGATTTTTCGGATGTCATATGTAATTTCTATGATTTTTCAAAGTTGTGGGTCTCTAGATCACTGGAACCATCATGTAGGTGCACCCAAAACTGAACCCTGCGGAAATCAGCTCTTAAGCCAGTCAGATATTGGTAAGTGTCCTTCAAATATGTCAGCCAATTAAAGCCAAGCATTTGGCTGACGGATTAACTAAAGTCTAGGGACATAATTGGGTGAGTCTAGGGTCCATGGCAAGGTACAGGGACGGGAATGGGTGTTTTCACCTTAGTTAAAAGTTATGAAAATTGTTGAGCCTTAAAGCTACTCCTTGGGCACATATTGTGTGAAAATTTCAAAGAAAAAAAAGAAAAAAATCCGGTCGTAGTGAGTTGCCTCAAATTGCTATAGTATCAAAAAACAATGTTAGGTCCTTTAGGGGTTAACAAAAAAAAACTAAAAACTGTCTATTTGTGAGGACTTGATGGTTATCAAATTTCACCAAATAAATGAAGTTGACACCATCTTCAATGTTCAAAAGTGCTCATGCAAGGGAATCCTATTTGGATGGACCTCAGGGTTATAAAATAATATATTTTTAAACTCCCCTTGATAGGCATATGTTCATCTAATGTGGGAATAGACCACCAAATTTCAACTCCATATCATTCAATTTGGGTAAATTGAACGTAGTGGAAATTCCTAAACCTCAAAGTGTGGCAAATTAACAAAATGACTTTTAAATATAAATGATTTTTTTTAATTTCTAAAAATTAAGGGATGGTAATCAAGTTAGACATTTCTAATCAAAATTCATATTCATTAGATTTGTGCTTCAAAAGTTTTAGCAGATGTTACCAACATCATTCCAATTGTGATAGAAAATAGGACAAATGTTTCTTGCAATGATCCTCTATAGTACCTAAAATAAATTAATTAATTAACAATTGTGTTCATAGTCACAAATCATTCAATGCAAATGAAATCAAAGAAAAGATTGTCATTACAACAAGTTGGACAATATTGTAATCCTTGTCCATATATAAAGCAACATAATTACATTTTTTTTGCATGCACTCAAATGACTTTGTAACTCTAATGTTGACTTTGGGCTTACAACTTATTTATTTAATCTCAAACAAAAGTTATGAAAATGTCACAAGTCTTCTATAATAGCAATTCTGCCTTGGTTAGATAGAAATCCCACTTGCAGATAAGGTGAGAAAGGGCAGTCATTTGTTTATAAACCTATCTTCAAAGAACCACTAGACTGGTATAATAGCCATCATGCCTTAGTAAGATAAAAGTCCCACCTGTAGGCAAGGTAAAGAGGAGGAGGTCCAGTTGTTTGTAAAATTTGTTGACAAATCCCGTAGCCAAAGTATCCCCTCAAAGCACCCGTGCACCCATGGACAACCATTTCTGTTGGCCCATCGGCATTAAAAAAGATGCCTAAAACATTGATATAGGAGCCATTGTAGATGGATGCATTTCCATAGACATGATGCGCCACTAATTGCACACGGGTTCCGTGGCCACCTGTGGTTGTTGGATTCACTATTCCAGTAGATGTCCCTGTTACTCTGCCTAGAAGAGTGCTATTCATGTTGGATCCAGCCCTCATCATGTTGTCGTAAACAACCAAGCTCCCCCATGCCGCACCCTCTAAACATACGACTATCCAAGGTTAGCAAAACTCCATTACATTATCCTTGTCTATGGCTATCATGAGTACATTCATGAGGTCAATGCACTTGAAATTCCCTATATAAACATTTGTACATATCTCCTATTATTGTCATAAACAATCAGCATCCCCTATGACCCTCTTGAAGATAGGACTATCTGTTGTCAGTAGAGTATTCCATTGCTTTATCCATCTCAATGGCCACCATACAAAGTACAATCATGAAATAAATTCACTTGAAATTGCCTAAATAAGCATTTGAATGTGGCTCCTAATATTATTAAATTGCTTAAGTTATTGTTAAGTCTTGTTGGGCATTAAAAAGGAGTTGGATTGAACATTGCAAAAATAAATTTCGAATTTCAAAAGCGGTATTCATAGGTGCATCCGAATTCTTCCCTAGACTTTCATGAATGCAGTCTGTTAGTACTCTACATTGTATCTGCAGATTCGCAGATTTAGACGCGGGTTTAGAAACAGGCATCAGTTAGATGCAATTACCGAAGTGGAGGCCACCTAGAGACTGCGGAGATAATGCAATTACATAACTCACAGACTCAACTCAGAATGATTGTAACACAAGCACTCATGTTACAATACACCAGCCTGATGAATAACTTAGATCCAAACTGATGTGTTGCAATGGTCTTCAATTTCAAAGTGAGAATAACAATTGTTTCATTTGAGCAGAACGGCATGAAATCATCGAATGAAGAATAATGGATCAACCATCACCTCCAAGGTTCGGTTGAGGGGTTCCTGCAGCCAGCAAAAATGTAGAATTGGGACCTCCTCGAACCTCATGCGTGTAGTGTGTGAGGTGGAGATGGTCGCTTGCTGTAGGATCAAAACAAACGGTAATGCTGAAAAATCAATTTATATAATCATGGACTTCATAAATGATGGAGTATATTTTTCAAAAAAATCATTTTTGAAGAAAAATTCACCCGTCACATAAGTTAGTGCTGGTGGAAACTTGGCACTCACAACGTGACAAGTTGAAGTTCTTACAGTTCCTAAGCTGACCTGAGTCTAGCTAGATATCATTTGGTTAGTTTAGTTCAAAATAATGCAATGAAGCTGGATCTAGTAGAGAGCTTACCCACAACCAGTGTCTGCAGGATGCAAATCCAGGCCAGAATGTGAAGCGTGACAGTGAGGATTGAGAGTGATCCCATGGTGGCAGCGCAAATTGTTACCTGCACATAATTATCCATAGTGCCACTATTTGTTAATGCTTGAGAGAGTAATTTATAAATGGCTTCTGGTTTTCAAGTGAAAGACCACTTTCGAAAAGGCAAGATCACTAAACACAATGAAATCCAACTGATCCTGAAAGCATCCTCTTTAAGATAGGCAAGCAAGAAGCAGCCACGGCAAGAATTACTCTTGCATCCCATTCTGTTCTCAGCCAGTGACCAATGGAGGTAGAAATCCAGGATATGGTCCATGGGAGCAACTACAACAATCACAATCCAGCGTATATTTTAACAACATTCACAACAGTTCAAAATGATTGTGTAAATGGCATTTCCAACTCAAAATGTGTGCATGGCACTCTAAATTGTGCAAATGACACTCAAAGTGTGTAAATGACACTCATTCTGTATGTTAGCCAAACGCTCAGTGACATGTTTCTCACTAGGCTGCGCAGAATCTTGAGGGATGGAGGTGAAGTGGCTGGAGCGAGAGGCATGTGCACACACTGGATTACTGATTTATATACACTGGCAAACAGATCCCAGACTCCCTTGACGGTAGTCCAAGATGAGATATTTAGAACATAATTTATTATTTGGCACTCACATGACAAGTTGCAGGTTCTCCTGAATGATCACAAGACATAGGGTAGGGTACCTTTAACTGAAAGGACTTGTCGTAGTATTTAGTTACAAAGTGATGTATTCAAATGGATTCTGGGATCAAAAATCATAACAGATCTCAAAAAGTCAGATCTCTGTTCAAAAAATGAACACGTTCTGTGTGCTGTATGCAAAAAAGTCTCACTTTCCTTTTGAGTCAAGTGTAATTGTATTGTCTCATGTTCTGGCATATTCAGATTTTGGGAGATGCAGAATTATCACATGTCCTATTTGACTCCAACATGCGATACTCTGATCCCAATAGTGAATGATGAATACAACATTAACCCGCAAAGGACCAAGGCCTTTTTTCTGACAAAAAACACTCAAAATTGCCACTTCTACAGCAAAGAGTAAAAAAACTTAATTTTTTTTCCACCTCTAACCATGAGATCTTACACCTAATTAGTATGAGAATGCATGAGAAAAAATTCAGAAATTTCGCCTACATAGATTGCAAGATATTTGTGTTTAACCCCTAAAGGACTAAAGTGTGTTTTTTGGCAACATAGCGATTTTGGGCAGCTCACTACAAATGGAATTTATATTTTTTTTCTTTGAAATTTTCATACAACACGTGCCTAAGGAGTAGCTTTAAGGCCCAACAATTTTCATAAATTTTGACTACATGGTTAAAAAGTTATTGCATGATATGTCATTTTCAGTCCTTGGCGGGCAGTACGGGCAGCAAAAAAAACTTCTTTAAAAATCACTTTTTAAGAAAATAAAAATTTGAAATTGGTTCTTTAGATTTATATGTACACGAGAAGCTTTGAATCATTCCATTTAGCTCTATGAGTCAAAAGTTATGAGGATTCTTAGTTTAAGGGTAGTTATGGAATCTCAACTCTAAAATAAACTTTGAAGTCCTTTATTTAACTCAATTTTCAATATTATTGAAAAAAAATAAAAACATTGGGTGTAGATTGTTTATTACAACATTACAACTGTTGGGATTGGCATTTTTCAATTCCATAAATAAATTCTTCACAATTTAGTGTTTTGAATCATTCTCTACCTCTTCCTACTTACTATTTTTTTCCTATATGTTGTACAATTCCAAATGATCTGAAAATTTTCAAGCATGTAGCCAACTTGCCTTCAAGAATAAATCCAAAGAGTAACCACCATTTTGGACATTTTTTCATACAAATGTGACCTTGTGAAGGGCAGCTGCCCGTTTTTTTGCAGGGATAAAAAAAGGATTTTTGTCAATTCAAACGCTATTATCTTGCAATCCACATGGTGGAAAATTCTGAAATTTTTTCCGCATCTTCTTAAACAATTTTACTACAAGATCCTATGGTTACATGTGTCCAAAAATTCTTTTTTCCTAAAATTTGGCACTAGTATTAGAAATGGCAGTTTTGGAGCGTTTTTGGTGAAAACTTAGTCAAAAACATTTAGGGGTTAAAGTGAAAAAAACAGGTCTTTTATTACATTGCCGGAATAGGTTATTTGAATTTGAACCTTCTTAACCCTTAAATGCCCAAGCCTTTTGAAGTGTGTTTTAATAAATAGAGATTGCAAATAACTCCAAATTAACACTTGCATGTTAAAATTTTCAACAGTGAAAATTATTAAAAGACTTTACTCTTTCCATAGGAACCATTTTCAAAGCAAATGGATATGTATAATTTTTAGATCTAAAATCAAGTGAAATTGGCAAATTTTACTTAAAGCTTGGAATTGGAGTAAAATTTGCAAGCTTTACTCTTCATTAATGGTACATATCTGCCTTTGAGGACCTCTCAAAAATCAGATTATTTAACCTTTATAGTGAAAAATGAAAGATTCCAATAGTTAACCTTCAAAACTGCCCATAATTTTTTTTAAACAATCAAAGAAATTTAACTACCCACACTAAAATGAGACTGAAAATTTTCATAACAAATCTATAATGGAATTGCCCTAAAAACAAAATTGTCTATAAGTTTCTCATAACAAATCCAAATGGAATTAATAAAAGCTTTCTATGTGGACAAAAAGATAATATGTGAGAAAAGAAAATTCAAAAAGTTCAAATTCAAATTTTGAATTTTTTTTTATTGCCTCCTCTCCCCTGTTTTGAGCTTATTTGGACAAACTTTTGTTCCCAGGTACCAATTGAAAAAAATGATAATATTCCCATGAAACCAATTAGTTTTTTCTATCTTCAAAAGTAAAAAAAAAAAAAAAATCATGACAAAAGTTCAGCCCGAAATTTCATTTGTCCCCCGAAGGGACAATGGTCCTTTAGGGGCAGGTGAAAATGAGCTCGGGCAGGTGAAAATGGTGACAAAGCCATTGCACCATCATCCCTTTGGGGTGTGGCCGCATGCAGAGTGGCAAGCAAGACCTGAATTTCTTATGATTATGAAAACTCAAGGAAAGGATCAGTATTTTCTCGGGAGCAATTTGCTATCGACAGCAGCCGAGTCATCCATAGATTCACTTAAGCTCACCCTTGGTTAAAGTTGATTGAGTGTCTATATGATCACTCACCTTTGAATGGAAATCAGAAGTTAACCCCTCAATGCCCAAGGCGTGTATTGTGCATCTTGAAATTTGCTCTACATTGAACAAAATGCCAACATTTTGATAAGTTGTATCAATTTTTTTTGAATTGTAACTGTACAAATTCAAACTAGACATGTTAGAGATCTCATAGGAAAAGAAAATACAACAATATCACATATGGAGTGAAAGATTATAATGTTTGACCATGAGGGTGTTAAAACTGCAAAAGTGATGTGAAGTCTTTCAATCCTCTTTTCACAAGTCAAATTTAAAAAGTTGGTGACCAAAAAAATATGAGGTTAAAGGGCCTAACATACATCACCACATTCAATTTATGGCTTTTCAAAATCTCTTTTACAATTTCTTTGAATGAATTTTGAATGTGGTTTTTTCTCCAAAATCTAGTGTATTTGAGGCTCATTTTCAAGAGCCCTCAACACTACAAGAAGTCAAGATTGCAATGGGTACCCCTTGCATCAAATCTTGAATAGAAAAATCACTATAATTTATTTCCAAGATCGGATTTTTGATGCTAAAACTAGACCTCAAGAAGAACATTTCAAAAACATAAAATACTAAAAATAGCAACTTGGTTAGGTTTTCTTTAACTTCAAAGTTTTGCAAACACCAAATTTGGGTGCCTTGGGCATTCAGGGGTTAAGGTAGGATGCTCTAAAAGCGCCCATCCTCTTCAAATGGACCCTATATTTAGGTATAAAATGAACTTCAAGTGGTCCTAAAATGGATCTGTGACAGACTTTGAATGGACTAAAGATAAAGTGGGAACAACTTAAAGTGTGTTAAAGATCGCTTTAAGGTGTAAATGAGGATAGTTAAAGTATGGGGCTAGGTTCATTTTTAAATGTAGTGATAGGTGGATATTTATGTATTTAAATAAGAAGTTAATAAGCCAACTATTTTATTTGGAGAATGCAAAATCTGAAATTGATTGGATATATGTATGGTCGCTTTAAGAACCCTTGCTTGTTACTTATTGCAAATCCCCATGCTTATTCTTGGTTTTCTCATCTCCCTTTATAGGTCGCATGTGTGCTGATTTTGTCAGACCTACTGTCATAAATAGGTGCCTAGAACCAAAAACTTTGAAAAATCATAACTAATTCAATATTGCTTGGAAAATTATGAAACCACTTGTGTTAGATGCCGCATCCATTTATCTTTCTCTGTAAAATACACAAAAAATCTTAAGGTCTACAGAAGCCTATGAAAAAGGTGGAACAGCCCGTAAATGGTCCCTTTTAGAGCATCCTACCTTATCTGTTGTCACTTATTGTGGTCTACAATCCCGATCCCCATTTTTTCTTATTTAAAACAAACAAACAAAGTTTTCATTTGTTTCAAAAAAAACAAAAACAAAAACAAAAACAAAAACAAAAACAAAAACAAAAAAACAAACAACAAACAAAAACAAAAACAAAAACAAAAAATGAAATGGAATCCTCGATCCCCATTTGCAATTGCGTGAGAAATTTGGATACGATGTAGCACTTGACGATTTCAACAGCTTTCACTGTCGTACCCAACGTGACCTCCCTGAGCTTTTTAGAGAAAATCTCTCTCCTGCTGATCGAGTGGACAATGCTTTTTAAGTTGCGCACGTCGTACTAGCAATTTCGAAGGAGAGAAAGAGAGAGTCAAGTATCACGTGAAAGGCTCTCTTGCGCATTGCCCAACTGACACGCATGAGTGCATGACCGACCGTCGACCTTCAATTGAATCCAGAAGCGCAGGTTCCATCACGAGCAGAACGTGAGTCCAGCTAGAAGACAGAAGACAAAGACAGAACGATATACTGCTGACCTCCACAGGCGGCAACAAAGGATTTGAAGGAATGGAATTATACGAAAACCAAGAGGGAACGGAGCCTGAGTGTCTCCTACGCTCACCCCTGTTGCTGAAAGGAATTTACTAAGGGAGCCGACCCATTTCCGACCACTTAAGCAATTACACATGTTTGGAGCACAAGGTTCTGGAGTGGAGAAATTGTCCCATGTACGGAAATAGAGTTCACAAGGATTCCATATTTTTTCAGAATTTTATTTCTCAAAACATAATTACTATGAATTTTTTAGTTGAGGATTCTGTTCGACCTATTCTTGTCATATAGGTCTTCCTATTTTCCAACCATGGAGGGGTTGCAAAATCGACCAAGTCCGGAGCCAATCATAATGGGCCACGATTGCATTGGGAATTGTGCCCTCAGTAATCGGCACTGCTTTTCTCCTACTGACTGGAAAGAGAGTAGTCTATGTAACGAGAATAGGTCCTTGGTCGGAAATGGGTCAGCTCCCTTAGCAAAAAGTTTTTGACACAATTTTTCCACACGAAGAGCATTTCCAATCCCGGCCAAAGATGAGGAAGACGAAGGAAGGGACAAGAACTTGGCAGGAACGCGTTTGTTGCCATCGTCGGCACTCCGGCAGCCCACACCGGCAATGCAACGTTGCAAGGAGGAATAAGAAACCAAATATCTTGCAAGGGATTTTAAACCTTAATCCCTAAATGCCCAAGGCACCAAATTTGGGTGTCAGTAATACTTTGTTAAAAAAAATCTAACCAAGTTGCTATTTTTAGTAGTTTGTATTTTTGAAAACTTCTTTTGGAAGTCTAGTTTTAGCATCAAAAATCTGATTCTGAATATGATTTATTATGATTTTTCTATTCAAGATTTTGTGCGAGGGTGTTCATTGGAATCTCGACTTTTCCGTAATGCTCAAGGCTCTTGGAAATGGGGCTCAAATACACTAGATCTTGGAGAAAAAAATCACATCAGAAATTCATGTAAAAAACTGTAGAGTAGATTTTGAGAAGCCATAAATTGATTGGAGTTATGCATGTTTGACCCTTTATCCTCATACTTTTTTGGTGATGAACTTTTTAAATTTGACATGTGAAAAGAAGACTAAAAGACTTCAAGTCACTTTTGCAATTCTAACACCCTCATGATCAAACCAATGATGCTAGCGTGCGAGCTTGGAGTGGTGAGCTTAAAGCTTGCGAGCTTGAGCCCCCAAAATGTTATTGTAAATTTTTTTATCCAAAATATTTTTGGTTTAAGGTAGAAATTCCAAAAGAAGAAGAAGTTATTATTTATAGTAAGTTTTGAGACCTATGACCGCGCCTCCTATAACCATATATAAAGCATCTTTTTCAAATCATGGTATGCCAACGATCGTTTTAGATGGGCCAAATAAGATGACACTCAAACATGACTCTATAGTTCAGCACTTCATTCATCCACTACAATTCTATTAATTTTTTCATTTATAGAATATTTATGGAATACAACATAATAAGATCAAAAAATAATATAGACAAAAAAGGGGAATATTACCTAACCTCTACTACAACTGCTCTACAAGAAGTCATAATACTAAGCCCAATATAGAGATTGCTCCCACTAGCATAATTTAGAGCCTCCTAGGATTCGAATTCAGGCCTTCATATTCAAGTCTCATAGACCTCTCACAAATATACTCCAACTTAAAAGAGTGACCACTTCTTGGAAAAAAAAATATAAAATGCAGAAATATTCCCTCAAAAAAAGAATTTTTTTTCTAGAAAACTAGAACCAAATTGGAAAAAAAAGAAGGGTAGCACATTAATAAAAGAGAGGGTTTTAAGCAAATAAAAAATACATAACACTTAAAAAAAGAAGAGGTAAGTACGGAAAAAAGGAAACTTTAAAAAAAAAAATAATGGAAAAAGACTGAAAAAAATGGAAAAAGACAGAGGAGGCGAGAAGGAAAACAAAATCTCTTTCATCTTCATATGGAAGGTACTGGATTAAGATAACATTTGTAGTTCTTGGCCTTTCATACCTTCTTACATAAAAACATTTGACTGATGAGGCATACTCTCATACTTTAAGAACGCACAATCATTTATCATTCCAAATAGTAAAAATCGGTTTAATTATATGTAATGTAAATTAATACAATACAACCAAACTATATAGAATAATTTGGCCATGTCTACTCTGGAATAATAATGATTCTCGCTTGAATTAAGAAGAGCTTCAACTCGTTGAAGCTATAACTCAGTGCATGAATGAACTTGTTATCATGGATGTCCATCTTGCAGAAGTACTGATACAGATAGTACAAGTGCTTGCAATTGATGTACTGCTGACGACCTCCAATAGCTGAAATTGTCATATTTGCAAAGTCTGGACATGTGCACATGGGGAACATATCCATTGTAATTCGATATACATTTCTATTACGGTCCACTCTGGTTTCAAGAGATACAATTGCACCTAGTCCTGGAAAAGGAAGCAAGGTCACCCCTACAATTTGTCCTGTAATGTTTCCAGCAATTTTCCATTTGTTCCTTTGCTCTACTATTGGAGCATTTCCATTTTGGCGTATGGTACGATTGTTCCTCACAATTGAATATACATCTGCATTTGAAAGGAGCGGTTGATCATATAGAACACTCTTGAAAATATTTGACATGTTGAAGAACCTACGTGGTGATAGTGTAGGTTGTTCTTGGAGTCGAAAGTCAGCATGCTGCAACAACAACGTCTCTTCATGACTAAGGTTGGTCCCAATCAAAACAAGCCGTATTTTCGGTACCTCTGGCCAATCTATTACCCACTTGTACTTTGTACCTTTTACACATCATTCAATATCATCCCGACAAAACCAAAAATCCACCTGCACCTTTTGTTTACTTCCGTAATCTTCTTTTCTACCATGATATGTAGGAGCTGTAGTTTCCTTTTGTCCTCTTGCAATTTTCACAGTGCACTTGAAATTTGACCCTCGTTGTTGAGCTTGACATTTAGCATTGGATTTGTAGCTAATCCTAGCAATGTGCCACTTTGACATAGCGCAATCACTTTCATATGCAATTGTAACGTGTTCAAAAAAGTTTTCTTGAGGGTGTTTACCTCTACCTTCCAAAGACTCAGTACAAGCAGTTGTGGACCTTATTTGAACCCGAGGTTGAGAGAAAGTCATTTTGTCTGGTTGATGTGAGTCTCCTGCATTGCCAATGGGGACCACTACAAGAAAACGGACCAAAACATGACTATGCAAATGATTGCAAAACAATCGTATTGCAGTTGCATAACGAAAAAAACGGAAATGTGACTCCTAGTGCTGCAGTCACTTCAGACAAGTCATTTACAAGTCGCGATTCCAGATTTATTATCACCTAACAAAGTGGGAACGGATGTAACTTTGGATGAGAAGAGGCTTCGTAGAGTGAGAGAAAGAAAGACAACCTTAGGAAAGATGGCTTTGACATGCCATCTGGAAAGTGCGGTTTTCTGGGCCGAGTTGGACTAGTGGGAGACCCCTCGAAAATCTGATGTGGACATTTCGTGCGCAGTCACACTGAAGTCATTTTCGAGTTGCGTCTGACCCCTTGTAAATCTGACGTGGACATCTGGAATGCAGTCGTAGCGCAGTCATTCTACAGTTGCAGGGGACCCCTCTATAATCTAACGTGGACATCTTCAACGCAGTTGCAGCACAGTCATTCTATAGTTGTAGGGGACCCCTTTATAATCTAACATGGACTTTCATGTAAGCATCATTTTAAAGTGATGGATTTAGGGTTTGGAATTTAGGGTTTGGAAGTTGCAACGATGTGTGCAAAAATGAATGTATTGACAATTGCATGGTTAGTAGTCATTCTACAATCACATATGAATACATTTTAAATATTGCAAAAATACATCATACACCATATACAATACATCATACAGCACCATATACAATATATTATATACCATATACAATACATCATACACCATGCTTAATATAAAATATACCATATACAGAATATTTGGCAAATATGTCACATGGCTCTCAAAGCCACTTAGTGTGTGAATATGAAGAGTTGAAATGACAAACCTTTTATATAGGCGGAGTGATAGGAGGCAAGACAAACCATGTGGGACATGTAAAACACAGAAATTGTGTTATTAGTAATATTTTAGATCTCATTTAGGAATAGTAGATTAATTGTTTTTAAAAAACTTTGAACTAATAAAAATTGAAAAATGAATTTCACTTTCATCTCCAAAAATTTGTTTTGGATTTTGAACCTCAAATCAAAAGTTGTGGACAAATTTGAGAAAAATAGTGGAGAGGTTATTTTCTTAACATTTTTTTGATTCTAGTAGTGTAGAAGACATAATGTAGTCATTTCCATGTCGTTATCTGACTGCAGTATTGTAACACGACTTCCACTTGACTAGGTGCAGTCACATGGAAGTCATAGGTAGTTCCTAGTGAATTAGAATTGTAGAAGGTCACTATCACTGTTAGTAATGTTGTTCTAGTTTTTTTTGCAATGTGGTTCTTAGGGGTAGGCTTAACAATGGAATTGTATGCATGCATAGGAAGTTAAGGTTCAACTAATGTACAAATCCATCCACTCTAGAGCCTGTAGGGTTGATTGTTCCTCAAACATTGTCAATTTTGGTGGAATCGATAAATTTAGTAGGTGTAATTGAATTGTTTGTAAAAAAAACCTTGTTAGCACAAAAAAGTAATAGGGTGAAGCCGCAAGATACACAAAGTAACCCTACTTATACCATGAATGATGTAGCTGACAGACTTGGATGGAAAGTAGTCTTACATAAAGAAGCCCGTCCCAAGCGAGAAGTATTTGACTGCACAGATGCCTTCATCACCACTACTGGAGAGGCTGTAGGGCTCATTGTTCCCCAACGACTACTGAATAGAAGCTCCACCGCCAATCTAATTGGAGCCATTGAATTATTTGTGGAAGATAACTTACTTGCGTAAGAGACGTACTAGGTACACACTTCTTGTCTAAACCACGAAGCCCTATCATGTTGACCATGTAGTTTTTTGCCTAGTGTTTGTGTCGACAGAAGCATTTTTCATAAACCACAAGTGCATGCAGCAGTGAGGTAGATTGACAAATTGGAGGACGTTGGAATGGTAGTAGTGCAACCCAAATCACTTTCCGAAGTACAGTTATGTACTAGTCATAGTATAGTTACGTGATAGACAACCCGCAGTCATAGTGCAGTCACATCGCCTGCAATTGCAATCTCAACGTTTTGTCCCCTGCCATCCTGAATGTCTTACTATTTACTAGGTAATCACAGGGCCATATTCACTTCTTTTCACTCACGCTCTATTGAATTGCCACAAGTTCTGAACTCAACAACTTTAAACATTTCCCTACATCTTGTGCTCTAATGCAAACCTGAACCTAAAAGCAGGTGTGGAAGCGCCTTAAACACTAATGACGCTATCCATAGCGTGGTTTCCTCAAAATGAGTCTGTACAATATGTGTCCAAGTTCTGACAGCCCAAAGGAATGAACGCAATTATTTCATTCTCCAACTAATGTTCAATCTCTAAAATATGTGCAATAAGGCTTGCAGATCTTGCTTTCCTAAAATTAATTCATTTAAGGTACCCTAGCAATACATCTTAGCTAACTTGCATTCATTAAAACATTCCTAAACCCCAGTATTCCAAAAGATGCCCCTATTGCATGCCTCTCTATGTATTTTGTTAGAAAATCCATGCCAATCATACTGTAGTGAAATACCCGAAATTATTTTCATCCTATCTTTTCTATACCACAAGGATCCATTTTTTTCTTTATCCATTAGTAAAAGAAAAAGCCGACTAAGTGACTTCTCCTGGCGCTGCAGTCATTTTGTAGTCACTTTGAAGTCACCTACAGTTGCAAAAACTGGAACCGCACGACTCAACCGTGACTTTGCCTTCTGCAGTTGCGTTCCAATTTGCCACGTCACTACATTGTCGCCCTTGTAAACGGAACGCTGTGGATGAAGTGTACAACATGTTCACTATTCATCTGGCAGTCACAGTCATGGCTGCAGAATGACTCTAAAGCTCTGGATCTCATCTCGTTGGTGCAATTAGGGAGGTGAAGTGAAGCTACAATCGCAAAATTAGTGCAATCATGTTTATGGCCGTTTTCTTGTAGTGGACGTTCGACTTCCTCTTTGTACTTCCAAAGATCTCTTCTCCTTCCAAATGTGGTACTCGAGTTCCAACCCTTCAACTCCAAGCAATATGTTCAAAGCTTCGGCCATTTTCTTGGGATCACCACTTTGTCTTGCAGTTCTCAACCTCAACTCTCCCTTTGATGGACCTGATCCACATGTGTGTCCTTTCAAGTAGGCATGGTAATTTGCCATTTGCATCCATGCACGAATACTGTCATCGCAAGTGGCATCAAAAAAATTGTTACTATGATTTCCGGAAATTTGAAGCCACTTATTACGAATTGTTTCTAGTAAATTGCAGGAGGGCATATCCGCAAGCTCCTCCAAGCTCAAGTCCTATAACTCCATTAACATAAACACATTAGTGACTTTCAATATTAGATGTTAAGTCAAACTAAAGAAAATTGTACACGCTAAGTATACATGTACTATGCATGTGATAAATGAAAATCTAAGGCAAAGAAATATGCAAATACACTACTTTCCTACAAAAGAGTGCTAGAGAACTTAGTCACTTTTCACATAATGGAGTAATGGAACTCCTTTCTGAATAGTTTCTATATGACTTGACACTTTGGCGGAGGACCAAAATTTGGGGTACTTCCAGCCACTAGTAAAATATCATTTGAACCCATATGATGTTTTAATGGTGGCTGGGGGTACCTTGGATTTTAGTACCATTTAATAAATAAAAAAATCATATGAAGACACTGGTCAAGCAAATGCTCCCAGTCACAGTAATCAAGAAGTGTGCAATAGTGGGTCAAACATCACATTTTTAAGACAAATACAAAATACAAAAATTAAGTTGCATATTGAATTACCATTTGCATGAAGCCTCTCCATTGTCTGTACCGAAAATGCCAAAATGCTAGCCAATAGTCTAAATGATGAAGAACTTCTTCAGTAGTAGCTAAAGATGATAACTACCATGAACAAATAGCGAGATAATGTGTCTCTGCCTCCTCCATATTTTTGGAATCTTTGTACTGCTTACACAGTATATTGTATTGCTGTTGGAATGCTTCTTTGATGTGCTTCTATGTGTGCTTTTGAAGAGAAGTAGTCCAATGTAATAGGCAAGTCTTTTCACGTTTCTCCATTTTGTCATCAATACAACCAATATCGTAGACAATACGGACAACATTCCAATTGGCCATTGTGCTATTGGCCATAAACCTTTGAAGTTTGGATGATCTACTCCATGCTGGGACATCACAGCGTTTAAACACCTCCAGAATTGAGTTTGAATTTTTGTGACTTCAAATTGCATATCGCAAGTGGAAATGGTCATTACTTTTTTGTCCTAAGATCATATACATGGCAAGCCATAGTGGTACACTCCTTCACACGCTTCACGTGGTCGAACAGCATCCACCTATTCTACAAATCACATCCGGGTTGCATGCGCTTGACGCCACTTCCAAGTCCTTCAGTGAACATTTTGAATTTGTACACCTTCTCTTTGCCTTGGTCAAGGAAAACGCTATCATGAATATACTCAAACTTGGAGTCTTTCTTCATGGTCATGATGCTGTCGATAACACCTCCACGGCTATTTGAGCAAAATGAAGAGATCATGTTGCATATATTAGGACTACTCAAATATTGAAAGCGGTCCATTACCTCCTCCATCTCTTCCACATTCAACATCACCTTCTCTCCATCTCCGTTGTGGAATAGATAGTTTGTTAGAAACTCTTTGCTGGCGGAGAGAGCAATTGCTGAGTTTGTGGCTATTGGCATTTTAGCAACTTGCTGTACTATAAGTCCGCAAATTTCTTTCGCCAAATCTCTGTACATGCCTTTCGCAATAGAGTGAATATGATCACCAAAGTGAATTGTTGCCCTAGTCATACTTGGATTGTCACTATATGAGTAGTATATCCTAGCATCACATGTGCCTAAGCATGAAGGAGACTTCTTGCATACCTTGCACACTAGAGTAGAATCTTTAGGAGAAAAATTTGCTAATGCAAAGGGCAAACTTGTGTAACCAGTCCACTCTGTTTCATTGCGTTTGGAAGCCCTTTTCAAATAGTCACACTCTGCATTTTGACAAGCAAGGTGACCAACGCAGTGCACCTTACAGAACTTCAAACTGTCAGAATTGTGAATGTTTGTCATCACCAGCCTATACCATGGATACTCGTCATACTTCTTGTCCATTTCTTCCAAATTCCTAGCCGCCGATGATGATGACGATGATCAAACGGGAGACAACTCGAATATCACATCTCCATTGAAATCCGCTAGAAGATATTGCACACTGTAGTGCTTCAAGGCATTCAAATCCACTATGGACAATTCGTTCCCAAAGCGTTGTATGCCAGCTAGTCTTCTCAAGCACTCCAATATGTTGACTCTATCAATTGGATATGGAGGCAATGAAGGGCGAAAGAGCACAGATTGCACAGGACTATTCAACAAAGTGCTTAACACTGCATTCCTAAGCATCTTGTCATTCAGTGTAGCTTTTGAAGGAATCGATTGCTTTTGATAGGTGAATTGAGGGGACTCTCCATCCAATTCAACAAACAACTCTATGATAGGATCTAATTTTTCAATCTTTTTTGCTTTCAAAAGGTGACGTAGAGAAAAGACCGATATTTCTTCCCGAGGTGGGCTAGGAAAAATTGCATGTCAGTATGTGTTTTGTATGGCATATCAACTGTTGAAGCCTCCGATTGCCTACTGAAAATCTCAATTGACATAGAGAGCATAGATAAAGGAAGACCATACGCTCTATAGTTCCCTGAGGCAAGGTACCAGCAATGCCCTTCTTCCTCCACAGTTTTTAGGACATGAACAGATTCTTATAAGTCACCTGATTCAGACTTCCTTTCTTCTTCAACATAGATAGAAGACACTACAAACCTGAAACGGACGTGAAGTAGGTGACTTTGTATTCTAGCTTGACCAATGTTATCTAGCGGAAATACAAGTGGGACCTCGTGCCCATCTACTCTAATGCAAGCCATGACCAAAATACAGAAATGGGTAAGAAAGAAGTATTAAATCCAACAACCATTTAAGGTGAAGGAAGATTGAACTTGGTTAATTAGTTAATTCGCTTTTGTTCACACAATGATATTAACAAAGGAACATAGTTTGGTTCAAATTTTAAATTTCTTCTATTCTATTCAACGTTTCAATTTTTTTAATTCTGTTTGTGCTTTAACCTAATTCCAAGCAGCCATCCAAAGCATTTACTGACGCCTTTCAATATATAGAAGATACATTAGCCCAGTAGTCGGCTAAATGACGGGCATTATTGTACAAACACATTAAATTTTGCCATTGAGATACCATTTAAACTATAATCATCTACTTTGATATGCCACTCAGGTGCAAATGACAGTGAAATCAATATCTGGATCCTCTAGTATTGTATGTTGTACAAATAGATGGCTCATAAAAGTTGGATTCTAAAGTGTCCGTCATCAATTTCGAATGGGTGCATGAATGAGCAACTTTATCAATACTGTCAGTGATTCAAAATAAATAATTACGGCTTTTTAACCACGATGTCACCTGATGTTGTCAGAGACTGTAAATAGTGGTGAACTGCAAGAGCCTTAACCACAGCTCTTGGATATAACAATGAAAGGCTGCTCACAGTGTTCAGTCTTTCTAATGCTCGCTCTGGATTTCTATTCTTGTTGTAGAGAGCAATTTGTTAGATGTTGTGTCATTCATGCTCGTAGAGAATTGTTGTAATCTTTCTGGAGATCAAAAGCATAGAAGGAAACGTAAGAAAGGTAGACTGCTGTACTTTTCATCTTCTAGAATACTTCAGAGAGCTAGGATGAATCGAGGGAGAAAGGTAGCTCCAAAGAGAGGTTTGTCAACAACCGGCGAGCTTCGGAAATCCCTCCGCTATTCTGGAGCTGGTAGTGGAGGCAAGGAAGATGGTGCGGGACATTCCATGAATCTTGTAGAAGAGGCGTTGGGAGATGAAACATCCGGAAGAGAAACTCTTCAAGAAATCCCGATCAATGTAAGCATTTTGGCGTTGCAATTTTTTTGTTTTAATATTGTACAATTACTCTTACAATCAACTAAAGCAATGCTATGCTTTGTGTGTGCATCACTTTGGTTAAGATTGCATTTTAAACTAGTTGTAGATTATCTCATCATGCAATCATTTGTTATAGCAAATTTTGAAGATGATGAATGCTGAGATTATAGGATACAAAGACTATTTCAATGAATACTTCTCATAGAAACATTAGTCAAAATGGAGAATGGAGAATAGTCAAAATTAATTCTCTTATATCAACATTACAGTATTGAAGTAGGTACATTTTCAAGATGCTTAGTTTGAAATTTCTAATATTTGCAATAAATTGTTGAAAAAAACAAACAAACTTTATAGCCATAGCAAAGCAAAAAAACAATAGTATTGAGATCCAAGACTGTTCTGTAACTCTTGGAAATGATCAACAATAGAATGTGGTCTATATAGACAAAATGAACAAAAGGAGACCTTAGTTGTTCACAAATAAGTGGCAATCTTTGCAAAAGATATATTAGATTAATGGTATAATGAACTATAAAGTATACTTGTTTCTTAATACTATCATATTAGCTCCAAATAGTTTTGATAATATGTCATACATGGAAACACCGCATTGGCTCATCCCCGTAGAACGTTCTATTTATGTATAGATATATTGATTTATTTTCATAAATAAAATAAAATATGATTGTTTCATACTGACGATTGCAAGTATTGTACATGTTTGATGTTTACTTGTAGAAATTGAAATTCCTTGATTCTATTATCTCTTCTACATTGACTAAACAATAATAATCCGGTAGAATTTTTTGTCCCTAATTTCAATTCATCATGTCTAAAACACTTCAACCTCTTTTACATAATTACAAGAAGAGAGAACTTTCTCAGCTTCTGCTAGGCGAGGAGGAATTTAAACTGATCTAATTTAGTTTAAATTAGCAAAGCGGGAGAGAATCAGATCAGATCTAGGAGAGAAGTTAGGTCAAAAAAGACTTTGTGAAAATAGAAGTTTCTTCAACCTTTCTGATCCACAAGACAAATCTGCTCATAAAAGCCATTGCAAAAATAGAATTTTCTTCAACTTTTCAAATGGGATGCCCACTTGCCGATTCTTACCCTTTGGCTGCACTGGCAAAAATAGCGGAGCATCTGACAGCCGGTCTATTGTCCTCCACTCTACCACCCAAGCTTCCAAAATGCGTCGGCATGCACTGCCGTGACCTCTGCATGCACAAACCACAGTCTCTGCATGAATATCTCCAGTCTTCGTATGAATATCTAGAGTCTCATTCTCTTATCTTGATTTTGAATGCTTCATTCCACTTGTTTCTTGCTCATTGTTTGTCTTCTGCAACATGACAAGCAAACAGGCCACGCAATGGAAGCAATCAGCACGTAAAGCCAACGGCGTGGAATCCAAAAAATCTCATCTCCTCCAAAGACTCCACAGATTGTTCTTCATTCTTCTGTTATTTGAATTTTTTGGGGGGGATTCCTACTTAAATTTGACGAGGGACTGAAATTAGGAGTACCAGGAGGTATTTGAAGATCATCCATCGGACCCGACTGATAATCTTGGAGTACTTCTTGATACCTCTAATTTTAGTCCCTCACTGAGGCCAACCGTAACTTGTTTCAAAAATTCTTGATTCTCTCTTGAAATGAGCAACCTGTTGACAAATATGTTTATTGAAATGAGCCTGTTCAAGCAGGCTGTTTGACGAAGCCTGTTCTTGATTGACAACCCTTCCTAATTGACAGCCCTTCGATTGACATCCCTTCCCGATTAATACTTTGAATTTTGAGCAATATTTTCCTGAGGGACAAAAATCAAGGGTAGTTGGAGGTCCCCCAAGATCAACAATTGGGGCCGACTGATGATCTTTGAGGACCTCCAGGTACCCCTGATTTCCATCCCTTGATCAAGACCAAGTATTCTTGAGCAACCGATCCCTCATCCCTTGTTACCCTCTTGAGCAACCGGTCCGAGATGCGGAACCTGTGCAATGAGCAGGTTGTCAAAAATCAGGGGTACCGGGAGGTCCCTAATGATAATCAGTTGGACCCGACTGATGATCTTGAGGGACCTCTCGGTACCCCTAATTTCAGTCCTTTAAGAAGGATTTTTGTTTTTTTACTTTCATATTAGTTAAAGCTGAAGGTAGGGTTGTCATAGTAGATGGGTCGAGGTGATCGGACGAGACGGACGGACGGGCGAACCGGACGAGACAACCCGGACGCCTTTCATTTTTCCAATTTTCCAATTGAAAACTCGCTTCCACGGTGGTGGTCCATGCTGGCATCAGGGCGCGGACGTGAAAGTCGGGGCGGGGACGTCAAGGTGGGGACATCATCATCAAGGTGGGGACTTTATAGGGCGGGAACGTCATTGTCAGAGCGGGGACTTTACAGGGCGAGGATGGATTCGTCAAAGTGCAGACGTCTAGTCAGGGTGCGGACACAGGGGCGCGGACGTCTGGACAGGGCACGGACATCCCACTCCTCAGCCACAGTATGGGGGGAAGTTGAAATAGAAGTTGAACTTGGTCATGGGATTCTTCTTTTCCACGGAGAGGGGGAACCCATTAATGCAGCTAGCCTTTAATTTGATTTCAGGGAAATATCTTCAAGTCAATGGCTGCATTAAGGGGTCCAACTACTTTTTGAGTTCAAAGATCATGTGTGGAAGCATGTTGCTCCCTTCTTGGGCCCGGACCTCTCCTTCATGCCTTCACCATGCACTTGTGAACTAGGACTCACCCAAAGAATAATAATTTTGAAAATGCAAATGAACTTCCAAACAAGAAGGATAAAATTTGTGTGAGTTGAATCCCAAAGGGTGTGGAGTCCTAATGAAAGACAAGGTACATATTTGTTTATATTCAAATTTAAGGATTCATTTTTTATTCTTCCAATTAGAACCTATTTGGGATTTAGGATTTGGAGTTTACAAATCAAATCATAACCAACATATATTTTTTTGGCTTTTTGTTGAAGGCTTTATTTTGGAAATAAATAGCTACAAGGTTTTGGATTGAAATCAAATTATAATTATAATGCATTGAAATGTATTAGAAGGATTTGTTTTTGCAAAAAGAGGCTACAAGGGTATGGGTCTTCAACACTTCAACGGTGTATTCTTAGAATGGTGATCTTAGAAGGGTTTGGGATAGAAATCAAATACCACTTAAGTTGTTTTAGAATTCAAGTTCAACGGTATATTTTTGTAATGGGGATACCAAACCGGTTTGGGTCTTGGAGATTGAAATTAAATACTAGTCATGTTATTTTGGAATTCAATCATTCAACTTGAAAATTTAATTTGTGCAATGGGATGATCCTAGAAGGGTTTGGAATATAAATCAAATACCACTTAAGTTATTTTGGAATTCAAATTCAACGGTACTTTTGGATAATGGGATCGGAGAAGGCTTTGGAATTGAGATGAAATACTTGTTAAGATTTTTGTGGAATTCACCTTCAACATTTTTTTTTGGTAAGGGGCTACTAGAGTGTTTAGGATTGCAATGAAGTACTACTTAAGATATTTTTGTGTTCAAGTTTGTGAGTTCGCGTGTTCAAGTTTGTCATGGAGAGAGTTCAAATTTGGCCAGGGTTGTCTATCCGGACGTGACGTGGGCTTTTCACGTCCGGATGTCATGATGCATTCGTCCTGACGCGTCAGGACCCGTCGCCAATGCTGACGGGACCGTCCACAGTGCGGATAACGTCTGTCCATCTGTGCAACGGCGTCTGGATGGTCAGTCTGTCACCTGGACGGTCAAGCCGTCGCTGGACGGCCAAGCCATCGGCCAAATAATACAATACAACGTGTTTTTCATTCATATTTTATATTCTTCAAATTGATTTGAAAAAATTATGAAATTATATTCTTCATTATATCCTTCATTTTTGGTAAAAATTATAGATAATTTTCATATATTATATAATTAATATAATTTTATTTCCACCTTTAGCTTCCAAAATTGCAGTAATTTGATTTTTCCATCAAAATTATTGAAAAAATATAGCATGAATAGAAAATTTGTTTTTCCACTAGAAAAATATATCAAAATTTTACACATAGATTATATAAAAGGATAAATTTGGTTTGATAGTCAAATTTGACATCAAGGTCTTTGTTGTGGCTATTTTGGATGTAAAAAATAAAATAACTGATTGAAAATTTTTCACATTAATTTTCATTGTTGCTTGTAATTCTTGAGATTAAATAATTTGGATTGTTTTTGTTATTTTTACTCATTTATGTTCAAATTTTGCAAGAAAAATGATAACAATTATAATTTTTCATGAAACAAATTGAAATTTCTCATGGTGATATAAAATTAAGAGCTTCAAATAAAAAAAATAGAAGATTATTGTTTGAACACAATTTAGAAGGCTAAATTTAACTCAAACACAAAGTTTGACTACTTCTCAATGAATTCGGTCCTTTAAAGGTTAACTTCAACGCCCGTCCAGTTCGCCCGTCCATCGCGTCCGTCCATCCATTTATGTAGTTATTCATCCTCTGTCGAGGGTTCTCGACCTGATTTCATTCTGACAGACGCCGATGATGAATCCTGACGTCCGGACATGACGTGGACAACCTTGAATTTGGCTTGGAGGGACTTCAAACTTTTCTTGAAGTTAGTTCAACCTTGGCTTGGAGGGATTTCAGGTCTGTCACTTGGATACGTTTCCTCACATACACCTAGGTCAGGGTGCGGACGTCTGGGTGTGGTCGTCTGGATATGACACGGACGTAGGGGCACGGACGTCATGGAGGAGCGCGGACGCATGGACAAGGCGTGGACATCCCACTCTTCAGCCACAGTATGGGGGGAAGTTGAAATAGAAGTTGAACTTGGTCATGGGATTCTTCTTTTCCATGGAGAGGAGGAACCCATTAATGTAGCCAGCCTTTAATTTGATTTCAGGGGAATATCTTCAAGTCAATGGCTGCATTAAGGGGTCCAAATTACTTTTTGAGTTCAAAGATCATGTGTGGAAGCATGTTGCTCCCTTCTTGGGCCCGGACCTCTTTTTCATGCCTTCACCATGCACTTGCGAATTAGGACCCACCCCGCAAAAAAGGAAATTTCAGAAAATGAAAATTGACTTGTGCGCTTCAATTAAAAAAAAATTTGAAAGTAGACGCTAGAAGTTTTTGGATTTATAACAAAAGATAAGGTACATATTTTTCTTAATTCAAGTTGAAAGATGCATTTATGAATTCTCCAAATAGGAACTACATTCTTTTTTTCTTTAATTTTCTTTAAGCTTTTTTAAAGGTTTACCTTTTATATTGATGATTTAGACAATGAATATTCATAAAACTTGTTTAAAACGTTCAATTTCTTTTTTGTCTACATACTAGGTTTTGCTATTGTAATGGACAAATGGAACATTGGAGTTGCATAGGGTTCCCAACAATCATATTGCAATATTATTAAAATTATCCTTAAAATACTTATGTGCCTAAATGTAAAGGTTTTCTAAATACATAACTAACTTTAACATTTGGCTTGTAATTTCATATAAGCCATGTAATCCCAATGTTAAATTACCATCAAAATCCTTCTATGTAGTTATTAAAATAAATCAAATTGATTTAAAAAAATTGAAGAAGAATGAAATTATATCACCATACATAAATAATCTAAAAAAAATAAAAATAGAATAAAAATAGAATAAAAAAAATGTGGCTAATATAAATCATTGCAAATCCAAATGCTCAATTCACCAATAAAAATGCCAAATTCCTATAAATATCCATTAAAGCAATCAAATTTATTTTAAAAAATAGATTGAAGATGATTGATGTAAATTTTAATAAAATCCAATTTTCAATTTATTAATTTAAAGGGCACACTCTTCTACATACCCACAAAACTAATCCAAAAGAATTTTTTTTTATCAAAATCTAAAATGTGAGGTTTGTAAATGATCTATTAGGCTATGTTTTTGCAATTTTGATGATGGTTTTTGTGTGAATTGTGTTGTGTTTTTCTTAATTTTTGTTCCAAATTGGTGATTTTGAATGTTTATAAGTTAATTTGGGAAGTCAATTTTTTGTGTTTATTACCAATGGGAGCAGTCAAGCAGGAGCTGCTGGTAGGAATCAGCCTAAGTAGGAGTCATGAATCCAAATTGGACATGGTGGTGATTCCATTCGGAATGTTGTGTGTGTTATTCCTAGTTGGGATTGTCTTGGTATTACCAATTTGAAGTTGCAGTTATTTTCCAATTGGGTTTTTGCTTGTATGGCAGTTAGGATTGTTTATGTTCCAAGTTGGATGTATAACGAGATAGTGCCAATTTGGAAGTTATGTATGTGTCGTGGAGTGATTTTGTTTGAGGTCCCTATTCGGCAGTTTGTGAGTTTTAAAGGTTACCAAGTTGGTTAAGAAACCGCCTGGCTCGGAATTTTAAGGCTGAGTTTTCCAATTAGGGAGGTACCTACTATTGAAGGAGAATCCAGTGCGAGTCCCAGCCGGGTGTGCTGCATATTTGTTTGTTTTCGTGTATATTTTCGATTTGGAGATGTTTGGTTGTATGTGTGTGTTCTTGGTCTATGTGATGTGGAGGAAGAGTCCTAATTGGTCTGTGTGTTTTCGATTGTCTGGATTTGTGTCTGTAATTCGGAGTGTGTCCAAATTGGCTGAGATAGTGGCCGCAGTGGTGGTCGTGAAGATCCGATTTGGAGAATACGGAGGTGGAGCAGAAGAGTTTTAAATTCCAAATTGGTGTGTCTGAGGAGCAGCATCCTGGAGATGGCTGCGTGTGAAGATAGAGTATTTCTTATTAGGATTTGTGCATAGTGATGCTGGCCTAATAGGATGGTGGTATGATTTTATGATGGAGATTTTGATAAGTAATTTTAGTGAGATTAGACCCATTTGGATGTGGAAGTTGGAGTGTCCAAGTTGGAGTTTTTGGAGCAGTAGCTAAATTGAGTGAATCAATTAATTGAATATTATTTTATAGAACGGTGATATGTCACCAATTTGGCAAAATAAAAGTTCATTAAAACAAATTGGTGTTCCTTGTGTGTTTGGCTTGTGTGTGTGCATGAGTTCAATTTGGTCTTTTACTGTTGTCATTGTTTTTGCCAAGGTGGAGTTTGGTAGTCTGTGATTAATACCAAATTGAAGGTTGATGACTGGATGAAGGATTTGTTGTATCAGTTCCAAATTAGTGTCTGTTTATGAGTGTATGTTAATTATCCAATTAGGAAGAGTGTTCAAGACATGACAATTAGTTAAGAATATCCAATTTGGAAATTAAAGCAATATGGGTTATAGAGAATATTGAGAGTAAGAGTTTAAGTTCCAATTTGGAAAGGAAGAAGTGTCAATGGTGCGGTAATAAAAATTACATTAAACCAAATATTGGAGTTAAAGACATAAAGACCAAGTTGGTGAAAGAAGATATGGATGTAAGCCAAGTTGGAGCGAAGGAATCAGTCAATAATGACATGTCCTGATTGGAGTAAAGTTGAGAGCTGCCGAAGACCAAATTGGGAGTTCAAGGCCGAACTAGTGTTGGTCGAGACAATTTGGGATTTACGAAAGAAGTCAACTTGAGGATTAAAGATCAAGCCCAATGGGATGATACTTATCTTGGTGTTTTTAAGAGTGGAGTGAAATAAATCCAATAATTAATTGAAATATGACAAGTAATTTAATTAATACTAGTTGGAAGTATGCCTTTCTTGGGTATTATATTCCCTATTTAGTTGTTTTAGTGTCGTTGTAGAAGTAATCCTATTAGAAAGACCTCCCTTGGAACAAACTTTACTATTGGTTTAGTCGTTTAGATAATCCAGTTAGGATCTAAACCTATCTACAAGGTTGATGTAAATCTTGATGCAATTCCAATGTTGAATTTAATAATTGGAAGGGCAAGTCTTTGTTCCTATGTAGAAAAATAGTCTAAATTTGAGATTTAAAAAAAATATTGAATTCGCAACATTCAAATTTAATATACAAAATTGTTTTCTAACAAAGACTCTTATCACGTTATATTGCAAACTATGACAATCAAAAATTCTTAACAAAATTCTTATACAATAGGTACCAAGTCAAATTTAAATGATAACTCTTGTTTGAATTAAAGATCTATAAAAATATGTTAATTTTAGCAACTAAGAAGAGAATTCATCATTCTTTTATTTTGGAAGAAGCATCCTATGTCACATTGAATGAGTGAGGCTCCCCCCTAAATCAAATTCTTCTATTGGTTTAACTTTCCAAATATCGTTCCCGCCAATGCATTAGCAGCTGTCCCTGCAGAATTTATTTTGGCAGCAACCTTCTTTTGGGATTTGCGACTTCAATTTTAACAATCTTGGGGCGTATAATATACCATTGGAAAGGTATTTTTAAGATCTTTCTAATGCTATATTACGTGCCTCAAGATTCTCAAAATTGTTGTCGCAAAACTGGAATGAAATAACGTCCCCGCCTAGTCACAACGTCCCCACCCAAGCGTTCATGTCCAGCCCTAGCGTCCCCGCCCTAGTGTCTTTGCCTATACAAGTGTTCGCGCCCATACAGAAAAATCCCATCGACCTCAAGGTCCAAGTTTTAGCAAAGCCTCTTCCAAGGAAACTTGGCACTCATATGTTCCCGCCGATGCATTAGCAGCTGTCCCTGCAGAATTTGTTTGGCAGCAATCTTCTTTTGAGATTTGCGACTTCAATTTTAACAATTTTGGGGTGTGTAATATATCATTGGAAAGGTATTTTCAAGACCTTTCCAATGTTATATCACACGCCTTGAGATTCTCAAAACTGTTGTTGCAAAACTGAAATGAAATAGTGTTAATTCCAATGGTGAGATTGTTCTAGCAAAAAATGTCCGCGCCCCGACTACTTCCGTCTGCGACCTGACTTCCGTCCGCGCCCTAACTGACGTCCACGCCCCGACACAGTCTCGTCCCCGCCCTGGCTTCTGTCCGTGCCCCTACCGATGACGTCCGCGCCTTGGATCCTACTTGGCAGCCAAATGGCGTCAAAGTGGCAGCCACATCACCTGTTTTTTCAACGGCATGTGGTCAACTTGGTGTTGACCACATCGGACAGGCGAGACCTCTATCGGACAAGCAAACCAGACGTCCGTCCGCTATGACAACCCTAGCTGAAGGGTTTAGGTATTTGCGTTCATCTTTTGTTTAGATATAGAGATGGTGTGTATATCGAGGTCACATAATCTTTAATGAAGTGAAATTTAGCTTTTAAGCATAAGCAGACTTACCTTTTTCAAATTTTGGTCTCTTGCTTGCTTATGGCTGTTGTGCTTACAGGATTTTATGGTTTAAGGTATTCTAAATTGAAATGTTGTTTAAGGAATTCTAGAAAAAAGAATGGAAAAGGTGTCTATCGTGTAAGTAACTAGATTTGTTACTAGACCTATAAGTAACTAGATTTGTTCATTTAGCATTTTATTGCCAAAATTTATTTGTTCTAACACTCTCAGTATGAATGATGTCTTTCAAAATATGTATCATGTGAGGTTGGAGTGCAAATATTGGCATGAGTCAATGTCCATGTGTTTGTAATAACTTTGGTTAGCTTATTTAAAAAACTAAATGGAATGTCTTTTGTATTAAAAATGTCCATTATTTCATTTTTAGGGACCAGGTGTTGACTACAGAGCAGGTTCATCATCAATATTGCCTGGCGAGTTAGACCCAATCACGGACACAGTAGTCACTCCATTGCAAGTGGGCCAAGCGGGAAATGCCATTCTTTCTTTGCCCAAATCTGATGTGGGAGAAGCAAATGAAACTAACTTAGTAAGCTTTGGGGACGTGTTGGATGCGTGTGACCGAGCATGTGACTATGTAGAAATACCACATGGTAGTTGCTTTACTGGACGGAAGAACCTCAAGCGCAAGCAACCTGTCTTTTCATCAGAGAGCTATGAGACAGAGTATTCCTCTAGTAGTGATTCTTCTATCTCTATCTGTAGTAATCAGGTTCAGGAGTTCTCTAATTGTCCACGTGGGTCAACTACTCCAAAGCTTAAGGTTGTCATCATTCACCTCAATTCTGACTCAGACTACAGTGTAGATGTTGATTTCATAGGTGAATGAGCTCAAAAAACATATTGGCTATCACGTTCTCATATGTTCCTTTTTTACAAGATTGGATTTAGGTGAATGTAGTTCAACCCTTGTATTACGGCATTATGTGTCATTGGAAGTAAAGAAATCTATTTTGCACATGAGAGTAGACTTCATAATCTATGAACAAGGTGCTATTTTTTTGCATCTAGGAAAACTAAATTACTTTGTCACTGTGTATGCAAATAGATGAGTCTCTAGTGACTCAAACATAGGAAGAAAGATCATTGAGACACCCGGAACCAAATATTGAAGAAGATGATAAAGAACCAATGAGCATCATAGAAGTGGATATTTCTAGTGAGGAGGAAGAGAAAGAGTTGTTGGAGGATGAACTCTGTCAACTCCAAAAAGTTGACTCCATGGAAACCATTGGAAGCTTAAGGATGAAACCAAATAACCTCTTTCGTCTCCAAATCCCTCTGTACAGACTTATTGCAATGCCCATGGTTAGACCTACTCTTTCATGTGACTTAAACAAACTGGAGACGGAATTTATTTTTGGGTACCGCGAAGGGGCATCAATTTTTTATGTCTCCACTACCAATGTGGCGGGAGTTACTTCGGAGGAAACCGAAGATGACATAAATAGTTGGGATTCATTGTGGAAGCTATCTTCGTTAAGAAGGAGAATATTATCTTCAACGATTATGTGGATTCAGTGGGTCCATTGAAATTCTTAAAGAATTTGAAATTCTTTGTGTGTGATAGCAATCACCAACTACAGGCTTGGATGCACTATATTGCACGACTCCAATCAACAAACCCCATCTTTCATTATGCCATGGACTGCATCGTGTTGGACACGAAGGGTAGGATTGAGTTGGTTATGCAAGTAATGCATGACATCAACAAGTGATCGCTCTAATGCCATATCACTTCAAATTACATATGTTTCTTGGGTTGTGGCTGAAATTGTTAGGTAGCAAACTTTGAAGAATGAGAAAGCATAACTAAAGTTGCTTTGTTGATTTGCAGATCAACGAAGGACTCCCACATAAAGACAAACTTGGTACACACCTTGTATAGGGTACAAAAGTATGGCCTACTACTCCTACAAAAGTTTAACAAGATGTTGAAGCCCTCAGAGGTGAAACGGTGCAGTGCACATCAAGGAAGAAAGACTTGGTATTCAATGCCTGCTGAGGTTTTTACTTCATTTGTATTTAGGGTGAGAATGTTTTTTTCCATTTTCAATGGTTTGTGTTTTTGTTTATATAATTTTTTCTCATAATAATTATTTCTCTGTTATTTAAACATTGTACTTTTCTTGTAGAAAGAGATTGTATAGGCAGCAGATGCAGCGATGAGGAAGTACAATGAGAAAACAACTTTAGAAGAGAAAAGTGTCCAAGGGGTTGCTGATGCTATGAGGATCAGGACCAAAGAAAATAATGGAAAATTATACGTGAAAATGATGAAGTTGTTAACAGCAGCCAACCCTGGTCATGGGCCAGCATTCCTTGAAGAGGTGAGATATGAACCCAAAATTATATATTCCATGTATTACTTGTTTGATGATGGTATAGTATAACTAAGAGCAAGTCATTAGTGCAGGTGGAGAGCACTAGAGCTCTAATGAGGTGCCTGAAATGACCCTAGAGAAACTACAGATGGTTGCTACTTGCAACACCATGGCCTTCTACAAGATCAAGTTTTTGAAGTGGTGGAATTCCTCCATGCCTTCTCAAGATGCTAGAAAGTTTCCAGCGAGGCCTATATCTGAGGAGAATTTAGGTCCCTTCTTGAACAAATGCATTTGGTACGCTGGGGTACATTTTCCTTTAGTGCATTTTTTGGGGAGGAAGTCCTACTTGTCACCAAACAATACATACCTTCATTCATAGAATTTCATAGAGTTAAGTGATTGAAAAATATAATTTTTTTGAAGTTTTTATAGATTAAAGACGCTGCCGTGGAGTATTTTGACACGGTGGCTCAAAAGGATAACATCACAATCAAATACGACATTCCACAGCAGCCAGAGTACTTAGCAGAGTATGTGGAAGGATGGAGGCGGAAGATTTAGGATCAAGGATTTGGGCCAGCTCTCAGAGGTGCTAACTACTTCAAGAAGGGGGACTTCTTTTTCAAGTTTTGAGGGATCAATGCAAGCAGTTCAAAGAGTCCTCTTTCGGTTTGTTTATACCCCTTTGCAAATCTCAATTTTAGTTAGTGATATACAGTCCTCTATATTTGTTTGGAAGACACTGAAATTTATAAATTAGACACTGAAATTTATTGCTTGAAGTTATGTTTGTACTAAACATTTGTTATGTTATTGTAGATACTTCAAATTAGAGCTTCTTCCAAAGGGTGCAGTTACTCGAGAGGATCTTCCCCCTTTCTTGTCCTCTTGGTTGGACCGGAGTTCGGCAAACTGTATGTATTCTGCTACCCAGCTGCGAACTTTCATGACTGCTCACCTGAGTGGTGGAGGGTGGTACTCGGACTGCCATATCCTCTTCACTCCTCCATCAGAGGTGGAATTCTGAAAATCCTTCAAAGGCCTCGGTGTTATTGACTTGGTGGTGGACGAATTTGCCAATCTTAGTGATGCAGTAAAGAGGAAGGCACTGCTTAGAAGGGCTGATGGTGACAAGAAGAAAGAGGCAAAGGAAAGAGAAAATCTTGTTGCAAAGGAGAAAAAAGAGGCAGAAAGGTTGGTGAAGTTAACAGAGAAGGAGAAGGAGAAAGAGGAGGGGAAAGGAAAAGAGAAGGGAAATAAAAAGGTCCAAGAAAGTGACTTAGGTACAAAAACTTCTATGGTGGACCATCACTCTGAAATGCTAGGCGGACCACGTAGTGGACTAAAGAGGAAAGCAATACTTCCAGAGCTAACGAAAGACATGGTGACATAGAATATACAAATCATAATCCTTAGAGATGACCACGAGGTTACCTCAGAGGACTTGATACTAAATGTCTCCATGGTGGACGTCATGGAGAATATAGAGACCAACCCAACATCATGGTACATCGAGATTACTGATTTCTTGAAGAAGGTAAACTCTTCTTAAATACATTTGTCATTATGGATAATTTATTTTGTTGTTCATTGACATATTTTTCTTACATATACATGATTGATAGTTGGAGTTTGTTTTGTGTAGTTTTTAGCAATGAAAGTGCACACGTTGGATGGCAAAGTGAGTCGAGTGGGATTGGTGGACCTCATATTCTTTGACTGCTAGGAGAATTTACCCGTCCCAGACGTGTCTTTCCCAGCCACTCATGTTCCTGCGTGGAACAAAGACGTAGAGTATGAGGCCATTAGCACTGCATTTCTTTTTGCAGACATGCATCTTCAGGATTATGGTTGCACAATTGTTTTTTACTCCTACTCTGCCGTGCCGTAGGGCGTCATCCAAGGATTGTGTGAGGCATATCCTACATTTGTAAAGAAGGCTGAATGGTTGGGAGTAAACTGTATAAACTTGACCTCTGGCATAGACAAAACCTCTACATTACGAACTTTGCTCCAATTTATGATTTGAATGCCAATTGGCAATGTGAATTAGTATTTTTGTCTCATGATTTATTCAATTCTTATATTTGCAAACTTTGAAGTTTGGCATCACTCTCTTGGTTAAGGACCATGGAGCATATAGTAAGTCCAACTTGCGCTTGAAGCGCTCGAAGGCAATGGTGAAGACCAAAGTGGATTTAGTAAGGCACAATATGTTGATAAACTACATTGGCAAGTACACAATGTTGATCAATGAGGCAACCTCCATTCCGTGGCAAGGTGGCCGAGAGAAAGATGCAAGGTTAATTCAGTACCTCATTGAAGGGACGACCGAAGAAGGTGATGTGGTTTTCAATTGCACAGTAGCTAGTACAGGTTAGTTTCAAATTCAAAGATTGTGTATTCTTGTTTTTAATGGTATAGAGAGTCAATGAAGTGATTATTTGCATATGTTCTACTACAGATATTTCTATTATTGCTTGTCGCGACACGGGACAACACATTTTGGCCTTGGAGGAAGACAAGGAGATTTTCAGCGCACTCCTCTTACCCATGAAGAAGACCACTGAGGCTGTGTTGTAGATAGAACAGCCTCCACCGGTTGAAACCACCCAAGATTTGGATGCAATGACTATAGTACCACAAAAGTTCACTCAAAAGACTAGACCTCGTAAGTAAGTTCACGTATTTTTTAATTCTAGTTATAGATTGTTTACATGCTTATTACAATGTGAAATGGTATCTAACATTGTATCATTTGTCTTACAGTTGTGAGGGATTGATTCCACTAGAGGCATTGAAGAAGAGACGGCAACTTCTCTTGAGTCCAGACTCTAGAAAAGCCTTTTAACCTTCCAATGTATGCCGAGCAAATAGCATCAGCTTAAATGTAGAGTTTGGTTGTTCCAAACCAAAACGCAAGAAGGGCATATATGCTCTAAATGTTCTAGAGTTTATAGATAGGTCAGCATCCGAGGGTACAGAGATGTCGGAGTCATCTAGCAACAATGTTTCTACGACCGAGTCCAGTGCCACTTAGACTCATGAGATTGACATATCTCATCAGTCAAACTATTTTGTGTTGATTTTCACTATGGAAATATTTGTGTGTTTTATAGCTACATCTTTGGCATCATGAATTTCCTGGGAGCGCGTTGGGTTCATGTTTGTGTATAAATATGGATTGACGTTCAAATACTCAGTAATTGAATGGCGGGTATGATTTTGTGTTTACTGTTTCTTTTGCTTGCATGAATGATGTTCATTTTTACAAATGTGTCTCATTAAAAAGGGAACATACATTATTTGTAATTCCAGATTGTAAGCCATGAATATATCAAGTGCCATTATAGTATATTCTCTTGTCCACTCCGTATCTTTTTACTCTCCCTAATTTTTCCTCTCTAATCACTAATCACCATAAAATGGACTTTTATTCTACTCCCTATTTCTTTTCCACTACTCACTAATCACAATACGATGGATTTTTATTCCACTCCCTATTTTTCTCACACTATTCACTAATCTCAATAATATGGATTTTTATTCCACTTCCTATTTTTCTTCCGCTACTCACTAATCACAATATGATGGATTTTTATTCCATTCCCTATCATTCTCACACTATTCACTAATCTCAAAAACATATATTTTTATTCTAGTCCCTATTTTTTTCTACTATTCACTAATCACAGTAACATGGTTTTTTATTCAACTCCCCATTATTTTTTGACTACTCACTAATCACAACAACATGGACTTTTATTTGACTCCCCATTTTTTTTCCACTACTCACTAATCACAATATGATGGTTTTTTATTCCCTTACCCATTTTGTTTCCACTATTCACTAATCCTATTGAAAGGTAGATAATTACTTAAGTGTATAGTTTAGGATTTACAAATATCTTGCTTCTTAACAAAAATGAATTGTTTGTTATATTTGTTTGCACGCCCCCCCCCCCCCCCCCCCCAAACCCTTTTATACTTTCACATTACAAACTACTTATCTAAATCAAAAAATACTAGTAGCTGCAAATAACATTTTCAAAAAAAAAATTTGCAAGTGAGTAAAAATTTGGAGAAATGAATTCACGTTTCTATAGAAGATTCATTACTAAAATCCACGGTCATAGGTGACTCAGACTTTTTTTGCCAATAAAATATTCCCGCTTGCATGCTAGCAACCATGTTTGAAACATGTGTTATCATTCTTAAATCATAGTATGTATTGTATTGTACAACGTTTGTGAATGTTGACCATAAACCCATGTTTTCTTAAACGAACATACATTTTTAAATTGATCCTTTACTTCAATTTTTTTGCGGATGTAAGCAACTTTGGGGGCCTTTTTCCTCACCAACTTTTTGGGGGCTCCCAATAGGCAAGGTTTATTCTCCTTTCCTGAATTTTTTAACTTAAGATAGTTTATGATTTTATTCCCTTCCCATTTTTTTCGGCTCAAGGTAGTTTAAGATTTTTGGTCCTTTCCATTTTGGGGGTGCAAAGGTAGTTTGTGACTTTTGTCCTTCCCATATTTTTGGTGGCTTTAGATAGTTTACAATTTTTGGGCTTCCAAATTTCATCCATGTCATTTGTTTTTGTCTTTAATCTTGATACTTGCCTTTTTCACTTTACTTTTTTCCCTTATAATGAAGTTAGGGTACTAAAAAATGCCTCTCCTTGCAAATTCAAAGTCATGGTACAGAGGCTTAAAATACCATGAATTTGAAAATTAGGTTATAATAGGGACCATTTAATTGGCCCAGGATATCTAAATACCCCCCTCAAAAAAAACCCTGTCCACACATGATATCCAAAGATCTACATAGAGTGACCCTTCCATGATGAATCTAGTGAAGAATTGAAGACACCATTGCAAGATTGAGTTTGGCAGAGGCATGATCTTTAGCCAAGAAGACTTCTTCTTACCCATACATGCTAGAAAAATGGCCCAAGCATTTGTCAATTTTTTGCCTTTTCACGATCATTGTGCATGGATTCTATGCAATTCTAGAGTCTAACTTATAGTTTTTAGATGTCTTTGCTTTAAAAATTGATGTTGAATTAGAGCCTTTAGATAGTAGTATTTCTATTTCTCATTCTACTAGTTCACGTTGTAGTTCCCTTGCATTTGGAGACTAGAGTGATAGTTGCTAGTTACACTTGTTTTTATTACTCTTTTCACAAAAAAATTTACATTAGTAGCGAGACAACTAGGGCCATTGTTCTTGTTTTATTTATGGCATCCATCTCGTGTGTATTGCATATTTTGCCTCTAATATTTAATGTAGGTCAATTTGTCAAGCTTCCACAAGAATAGGCCCTGCAATATTGAAGTTTCCATTTTCCAATTGAATGGAAGTTTTTTTTCAATTTTGACCTTTTTTTATTCATTTTTTTTCATTCACCTTTCATTTTTTTCATTTTTTTTCATCCATTTTCAACCATACTCTTCCTTAATAAATATGGATTGAGTTATTTATTCCTACTTTAGAATCAAACTAAAATAAAAGGCTTTCAATCCAATTGAAAGCAATACATCTTGTACAACAAATCCCACAATTAAAAAGATAGATTATTAATATCTCATTGGTATAGGATCTTTGTTATATTTTACAGGGCTATAAGATCATATACCATGATTGTAGGACTATATTCACTACTATAAGATCATATCCATGACTATGGGTCTAAGTTTCTAAAATCCCATGGCATTAGGTCAAACTTGGATTAAAAAATCTCAAATCTCAAATTCTAGGAACAAATTGAACCCACAATTTTAAGTACTCTTCTTCATAGTAATAGAGTTCTTAATTTTTTTCCTAAAATCTCCACTCAACACTCACTTTTTCCTACTTCTCACTTTCTATGGATATACGAGCATTTTCCGTAGATTACTTATTTCATTTAAGGAGTGGTTATGTTTTAATTTGAACAATTAAATGTTAGAGCTACACAAGTGAACATGATGGCTCCTTTAGTTTAACATTTGCCTTATAATTTCAAAAGCTTTGATGTTTAAGTGTTAAAAGGAAAGTGAATATAAACAATTTAGAATCTAAATAACATTATTCAATAAGATTGGAAGTTCTTCATAGTACAATTCAAGTGGTAAAATGTATTGTTTTTGTGAAGTGGTAAAAATCCAACAAGCAAGACAAGAATGTAGAAGAAATCAATGTTAACAAAAAAAATTTAATTGAAAAAAATCAAAGAGATGACAATAGGTTAGACAATATTTGTGATCCTTGTCCGTATATGAATCAACATATATACATTAATTTTTTTGCATGCATTTATCTCATATCATAGCTCTAATGTTGAATTTGGGTTTAAAATTTATTTGATATCAAACAAAAATTATAAGAACATCTCAAGTCCTTTATAATAGCAATTATGCCTTGGTAAGATAGAAGTCCCACTAAAAGATAAGGTGAGAAAGAGTGGTCAATTTTTTATAGAACCTATTCTCAAGAAATCACTAGTCATCTATAATAGCCATCATGCCTTTGTCAAATAGAAGTCCCACTTGTAGACATGGTATTGTGGAGGGGGGCCTATTGTTCGTGAAATTGGTTTGCATATCGCATAGCCAAAGTATCCCCGCAAAACACCAGTGCATCCAGGGACAACAAATTCCCCTGGCCGATCAATAAAAAAAGCAATGCCCAAAACATTGATGTAGGAGCCATTGTAGATGGATGCATTTCCATAGACATGATGCAACACCATTTGAACACGGGTTCCCTGGCCACCCGTGGTTGTTGGATTCACTATTCCAGTGGATGTCCCTGTTACTCTGCCTAGAAGAGTGCTATTCATGTCGGGTCCGGCGTTCATCATGTTGTCATAAACAACCAAGCTCCCCCATGCCGCACCCTCTAAACATACGACTATCCAAAGTTAGTATAACTCCATTACATTATCCTTGTCTATGGCCATCATGAGTGCATTCATGAGGTCAATACATTGAAATTGCCTAAATAAAACATGTCTCCTATCACTAAATTGCTTAAGTTATTGTTGAGTATTGTTGGGGGTCAATTGAGGATTTCAATTGAACATTGCACAAATAAATTTCAAATTTCAAATTGGTATTAATAGGTGCATCCAAATTCTTTCCAAGACTTTCATAAATGCACTCTATACTCTACATTGGTAGGACACTAAATCCGTCCCACGAAGTGAGACGAGTAGGGCACATAGCCATATACATTAAACTGAGACAAAATGGACATTTTGAGACTTCAACCCAATTATTCAAGATTTCTATTTTGACAAATCAAATATTTATGAACATATCAACCTTTATAAAATCAAACGTTTGTGAATGTATTAACATATTGAAGTCTCAATTCACCAAAAGACTTCAATATCAAACACTTATTATCATCTAAATGAAAAGTCAAAGATAATATGAGACTGCAGATTGTCTCATCTTAACAAATATGGCCTTCCAGGGTGAATTTTGTGTTTTGCAAAGTAAATGTTTAAATTTTTTTTTTTTTTTTTGTCATGGTAATCCTATGCTCTTCACCCCCAGCTAATTTAGGAACTCTGATTGCAAATATGAATTCAAAATTTGCAAATTTTTTCATGTATGAATTTCTTTTTAAATCTGCATTTTCCCCGAGGTAAATTCACCCTGCTGGTCCCACTTCATGGGACGGGTTTGGCGTCTTGCTTCTATGTACCTTCGCAGGTTTAGACGCGGGTTTAGAAACAGGCAGCAGTTAGATGCAATTACCGAAGTGGAGGCCACCTAGAGACTGCGGAGATAATGCGATTACATAACTCACAGACTCAACTCAGAATGATTGTAATCCGAGCATTCATGTTCCAATACACCATCTTAAAGAATTACTTAGATCCAAACTGATGTGTTGCAGTGGTCTTCAATTCCAAAGTGAGAATAATAATTGTGTCATTTGAGCAGAACGGCATGAAATCATCAAATTAAGAACAATGGATCAATCGTCACCTGCAAGGTTTGGTTGAGGGGTTCCTGCAGCCAGCAAAAGTGTAGGATTGGGACCTCCTCGAATCTCATGTGAGTAGTGTGAGAGGTGGAGATGGTCGCCTGCTGTAGGATCAAAAAAACGGTAATGATGAAAAATCAATTTATATAATCGTGGACTTCATAAATGATGGAGTATATTTTTCAACAGAATCATTTTTGAAGAAAAATTCACCCGTCACGTAGTGTTGGTGGAAACTTGGCACTCACAACGTGACAAGTTGAAGTTCTTACAGTTCCTAAGCTGACCTGAGTCTAGCTAGATATCATTTGGTTAGCTAGATATCATTTGGTTAGTTTAGTTCAAATGCAATGAAGCTGGATCCAGTGGAGACAGGGTGTTTTTTTAGGCAATTAAATGCCCAATTTCCTCAAAAAAAATTGAGCAACTTCAAGCCTATAGGAAAAAAAGAGGGTAAATGTGTTAAAAAATGCCAAACTGAAACAATGGCCCTACACACTGTTGCCACAATGTTTCCAAAACCTCATTTCATCCATTTTGTAAAGCCAGCACATACAAAAATTGCATACAAAAATTACATATTCAAAATTGCATATCTAAAATTGGCCTCCTTCAATTCAAACCCCAATAATGAAGGAGCCACAAAACTCAAAAACTTCTTAAAGAAAGGCCACATAACCATTTGTCCAAAAACCAAAAAAAAACACCTGAGTGGAGAGCTTACCCACAACCAGTGTCTGCAGGGTGCAAATCCAGGCCAAAATGTGAAAGGTGACAGTGAGGATTGAGGCTGATCCCATGGTGGCAGTGCAAATTGTTACCTGCACATATCCATTGTGTGTCTGTTCGTTAATGCTTGAGAGAGTAATTTATAAATGGCTTCTGGTTTTCAAGTGAATGACTACTTTCAAAAAGCCAAGATCAGCAAACACCATGAAATCCAACTGATGTGAAAGCATCCTCTTCAGATAGGCAAGCAAGAAGCAGCCACGGCAAGAATTACTTGTGTAAGTACATCCCATTCTGTTCTCAACTAGAGACCAAAACACGTATAATCCTAGTGACCAATGGAAGTAGAAATCCAGGATGTGGTCAATAGGAGCAAAGTTCTAAAACAATCACAATCCAGCGTATATTAACAATTACAACAGTTCAAAATGATTGTGTAAATGGCATTCCCAACTCAAAATGTGTGCATGGCACTCCAAATTGTACGAATGACACCCAGTCTGTTGGTAAGCCAAACACTCAAAACTCAAACTCGATCTCTCTGTGACATGTTTCTCACTAGGCTGTGGATTCAGGCAGCAGAAGCTTGAGGGATGGAGATGAAGTAGCTGGAGCGAGATACACTCATTTATATACACTGGCAAACAGATCCTAGACTCCCTAGACGGTAGTCCAAGATGAGATATTTAGAAAATTTATTATTTGGCACTCACATGACAACGTTGACAAGTTGCAGGTTCTCCTGATCAAAAGACATTATAGGGTAGCCAGGGTACCTTTAACTAAAAGGACTTGTCGATTTGTAGTACCTGCATGACCAGAAGTGAATGTATTTATACGGTTTCAACTCAAAATGCCAGATCTCTGCTCAAAAACCAACACCTTCTTTGTGCTTTTTACAAAAAAGACTCACTTTCCTTTGAGTCAAAAGTAATTGTATTGTCCCATGTTCTGGCAAATTGGGACTTCAGGGAGGTCCCGAATTTTTCGATTTGATTCCAGCTGTGATATGCTGGTCCCATGACTGATGAACACAACATTAATGAGCTTGGGTTGGTAAAAATGGTGACGAAGTCATTGCGCCACCATCCCATGGCAGGGGAGTGGGCAGAGGTGTGGGCACGCGAAGTGGAATACCAGCTCCTGAAATTCTTAGGGTTCACGAAAATTCAGGAAACTTAAGGATCGATATTCTCTGGAGCAGCTTGCTACCAACGGCAGCTCATCTATAGATTCACTAAAGCTTACACTTGGTTGGACTTGATTGAATATCTATGATCACTCATCTTTGAACGGAAATCCGATTGAAGTTATCTACTGTCACTTACAGTATTGTGGTCTACAACCGCGGTCCCAACTGCAATTGCGTAAGAAATTCAATTCAACAAATTTCACTTTTGTTTCCAAAGTCGTCTCCCTCAGCTTTTTAGAAAAAACTCAATCCTACTAAGGTAGAAGCCTCAGTTGCCTACCATGCCCAACACCCAACCTGTACAGTCGGGTACTGAATGCTTACGAACTGCGTTTTGTAGCCATTCAATTTTTTTTACAATGTGCATTATAATTGATATTTTTTTTAAAGCATAATTATTATTGCATCCTTTTGCAATCCCAAATTTTAGTTTCAAAAAATCAAAACTCCATTTTCGGTGAATTATTTCATTTAAAATTCATGATTTTACATTATCATTGATTGAAAATCATTGGTGATGAATTTTTAAATTTTAATTGCATAGGTTTGTAAGAAACATCTATATGCACATCTTTCCTTCAACAAGCATCTCCCCCAAAGCTTCAAAATTCCATCTATAGAGATTTTAATGTTGAAGTGATCCTATCCAAATTTTGTAAAATAGATATTTCTTTATTGTAATTAGATTTTTCTATTTGCACTTCACATAGTAACTTATTTTGTACATTTTAAGCATGATGGTACAATTACTTTGCCAAAATCAAGTTAAAATATAGAGATATCCATTTCTTCAAAGTTTGGTCATACAACACTTTTCATTGAACTCTTCATTGGTCATCTTTTTGTTACTTGTCTGAGGGGGTGTTTTTTAATATGAAAGATGTGCATATGGATGTTCCTTACATATCCATGCAATTGAATTAAAAAAATTCACCACCAATTGTATATAGTAAAATATCATGTAAAAGCACAAAAATTGACTTTAAAAATTCACTAAAAATGAAATTTTGCTTTTTTGAAATTGATATTTGATATGCTTAATTGGGATTGGATAAGAATTGAGTGATAATTATGAAAGACAATAAAACTCAATTCTATTTTATATCATATACAAATTTTTGAATTGCTCCAAAACGCAGTTCATAAGCTTTCAGTACCCGACTGTACAGTAGAATGCACTATTTCCAATCTTAAGCTAGAATTCAAGCTTGGAATGTGTGTTTTTTTGTCCTTTTCAAGGTTGCAACTAATAAGGTTATGACACATGTCCTAAAGTTGTGAGCAAAAAAGTAGTAAGCAATGAGCAGGAAAGTAGTTCTTGAATGATTGGAATTGGAAGACTCTAGACATTGGCTATTGGACAAGTGAACTTTTTGGCTCCCAAAATTCAGTAATTTCAATTTTGGGAATACATTTGTGAAAATTTTGCTATCCCCATATTTCCTATCTTCCTAAATGGGAAAAATTTCCGCCACCTCAAACTCCTCACCATCTGCTCCAAAATCGCTTAAATGATAAACTACTGATGCTTCTACCTTAAGTGGATAGATGCTTTTAAGTGCCGCTCGTCGTACCCTTATCGTACTAGCTATTTCGAAAGAAAAGAAAGAGACTAGGTCCTGACCAACATCTAGAAGGATCTCTTGTGCATTGCCAAAATGACATGCATGATTGTCGACCTAAAGTTGAATACAGAAGCGCAGGTTGACGAGCAGAACGTCCGTACAGAAGACAGAAGAAAGAACGATTGCTGACCTACACAGTCGGCAAAAATTATATCAAGGAATAAGACACTAAAACCAGGAGGGACCAGAGCCTGTCTCCTACACTCACCCCTGTTTTCGACAGTTTTTCCGCACTTATGTGTCGCAAAACGTCTTAGTTTTCGTGTCGAACCTACCACCTTTCTTTGGCCAACTAGGTTGCAAGAGGTTGTCTAGATGTCTATGGTCACGGATCATTCACTGCAAACGACGTCATCTACTTCCACCTTGAGTGTCAGTGTCCACTACCTCTCACTTTCAAATTGCATATTAAATCCATACGTCTACGATATAAATTTTAAATAAACAGATTCATCCCACAGTGATCAATCCACAGCTCTACAGGGATCCCCAGACATCACATTATCCCCAACGTATGTTAAACTGCTTAAAGTGACGCAGACAGTATCCTTACCTCATTTCCATCATTAGCGTCTGCAGAAGTCACGTAATCATGACCCAAACAGCATCAGCAGTCGCAAATAAGAACGGCGCGGCACCGAACCTAATGAACTATGAGTTTGTTTCAAAAGAAGCAAATTGTAGTTCGATCTTATCCAACGGTATTGATTCATGACCACCTGAGTGTCATTAAGCTCTCTCGATTGAGTAAAACCCTAAAGCATCGTAAGAAAAAGCCACATGAGACTCGTAACCCTAAAATTTGAGAATCTGCACGAACCCAAAATTGGTCCAAATTCATTACTTCGGTAGCCTTCATGACCCAAGAGAATCACGAATCGCAAATAACTGTAGAAAAAGTGAATTCACAAGTAAGTGCCAGAGAAGCTGAGGAACTACGTGTTTATTTCAAAAGGAGAAAATTGACGTTGGATCTTACAACAATACTTCAAGCAGACGTCGAAAATATCAAATGACATTGATCCATCACCACATGAGACGCTTATTGATCACTTCTGTTATCCTTCCCAGGTTCATCGTTTATGTCATACGCCTTCCCCACCACGTACTGCCGCCCGTTCCCAGGCGTTGCCGGCATGAGACTCCTAACCCTTAAAATTTGCACAAACCCTAAACTGGTCCTACTTGATTGATCACTTCTGGTACCCTTCCCCAGGCTCATCGTTTATGTGATACGCCTTCCCCATCACATACTGACGTCCGTTCCCAGGCGTGGCCGTCAACCCCTCCATCTCCTTCGCCAACGCCACAGGGTCAATCTCTTGCGTCGTGACCTTCACACTTCTCTTCCGATCGCGCGTGTGGTACTTGATGTCGAAGACGGTGCTGGTCTCGGCGTGTGGAATGGAAGGGCGCACGGGCATGGTGGCGGGGGCGATCTTGCGGTAATCCTTGGCGTCGGGGACAGATTCCAGAAACTCCGAAGTCGCGGTTGGGCCCGTGATGGACCACGGCTTCACCAGGCTCTGGAGAAACGACTTGCCGGTGGCGATGGGGTCCTTCGGGAGAAAGTGGCGAGCCTTTCCGACCACGTCCTTGGGGATGATCTTGCTCGCCATCGCTCCGCAAGGCAGGCAAGTAGCAGAGGAAATGAACGCGATGAGTGTTTGAGAGGAGGAGTGTGAGGGGAGAGAGTGGCAAGTGTGAACGCGTCTGCATGGTGGAGTCGGTCACCGGAGCCCGCGCCGTCTTCGACATTGCGGTTTTCATCCATCCGCTGGATGGAAAAACCAAGTTCAGGAGAAATTCCAAAATTCTTGATATTTGGGGCAGGGTTTTTAATCATTAATTTTTTATCATTATTTTTGGGCACTGCATAAAAAAATCTCTAGTAGACTGGTGAAGCTATTTACATCTATGGACATGGACAAAACATGCAAAATGTGGATTAAAACACATGTATTTATCCTAAAGTGTGTAAATTTGTCCAAAATAGAGCAATATTGTCTCTACATTTTGAAGCCATAGAGTGATTTCATCCATTGAAGATAGGAAAATCTATTGTTTAACATTCTCTCAAAAAATTCGTATAGCATTTAAGCAATAAATTGTCCAAAAAGAATCATTGATTTGGGGGTTATATTTCAAATAAGGAATATTTCATTCAATCAATTACATTTACTCTAAAAAATATGTTGGATAGGATTTCATCTATCATTCAAAGTATTATATTTTCATCCACATTTTTTTTGTCCACATTTTATTTCATCTCTTTGTTTGTACGAATCCAAAATGACTTTCTCACAGTTTTTAAATGAAACCTTCTAAGTTAGTGAACCCTTTTTGGTGTCATTGCATTGCAATGACAAATTTGGTCATTATAACTAAATATAGTCTCATAGGAAAAGGGTGATCTTTTGGCACCACGGAATAATATCACAACAAGGTGTCTAAGGCTCACATTGGCACCAAACTAGTGCCATTATGGACATACACTAACACTACTTTATGATTCTCATAAACCACCTTTTTTGCGAGTAATGCAAATTGTGTCTCTATTTTTGTAAGTTTTTCATCCATGCAACTTAATTTTTCATCCTTTTAATTTTTCTATTTGTTTAAACTATAACAACATCCCTACACTACTTCTCAATGGAACCTTGCAAGTTGATGAAACCTTGTGAGTGATTGCATTGCACTAGAATCTTTTGAAAATTTATGAGAATTTCTTTTATTAAAATATTTATCTTATGATTTCAAAAAAACACTAGTGTACCTTGTGCCATTGCTACAACCAAAATAAAATTAAAAATTAATTTTCTAATTTTTTAATTTGTTAAAATTTTGAAATTCAATAACTTTCACATTGTAGTGTCAAAGGTTGTATTCTTGGTACAAATAAAAAGCTTTGAGCACAAAGGAGTGCAATAGCTTTTATTTGTGGCATTTGGACATGCCATGTGAAAGTTATATTTTTTACAGAATAAAAGGTAATTTAATTTAATTTTTTAATTAAAAACAATCCATACATTTCACACCTTAGGTCCAAATGCCATGAAATTGGCACAAATAGAAAGCTCTATGTACAAAGGAGTGCAAGGGCTTTGTTTTGTGTCATTTGGACATGAGGCATGAAAGTTATGATTTTTTCAAATTAAAAGATAATTTATTTTAATTTTCAAGTACATAAAAACTTTAAAATTCTATAATTTCTACATTGTAGGTTCAAATGCCATGAAACAAAATCTATGCACTCTTCCTTGCCAAGAGCTTTCAAGTAGTATCAAGAACGTCGCCTGACACCTCACGGTTTGTTAAATCTCAACGTATCAAACAAAACAAAACAAACAAACTATTTTAAGATATAGACTAGTGTGGAATTTTTTTTATAAATAATTTTGTAATTCTTTAATTCATTAGAAATTAGAAATTCAACAACTTTTACACCGTAGTATAAGAAGTTGCGTTCATACTATGAATAAAAGGCTTTATGCACAAAGGAGTGAAAGGACTTTGTTTTGTGGCGTTTCAACATGAGATGAGAAAGTTATGATTTTTCAAATAAAAGAGAATTTAAATCAATTTTTGATTCATGAAAAACTTTGAATTCAATAACTTTCACATTGTTTGTCCAAAAGCTACAAAACAAAGTTCGTATATCCTTCCTTGCCAAGAGCTTTTGAATGGTACCAAGAACGTTGCCAGACGCCTCATGGTTTGTTAGATCTCAACGTATCAAACATAACAAACAACCTATCTTAAGGTATAGATTAGTGTACCTTGTGTTGTTGCCACAATCTAAAGTAAAGTAAAAGTAATTTTCTAATTTTTTAATTTCTAAAAACTTCAAAAATCAATCATTTTCACATTGTGAGTCGAAATGCCACAATACAAAGCTTGTGCACCCCTCCTCGCTGAGGGCTTTCCGACTATACCAAGCACACAATCAGGGGACATACACTTTGGAATTTCTCAGTGTGACAAAAATAATAAATAAATAAATAAAACACACAACCTATATTAATGGATGGATATAGTTATAAGAAATTTAAAGATTATAAATATCTAATTAGTCATCTAGGTACATAGTGACAAATTGTCAATTTTAGAGAAACCACACATGATTTTCAAAAGGGCTACATGTGGCATTATCCCATTGGTTGTTAAGCTTTTACAAAATTCCAAAAAATGGTATACTCGTAATTTTCCTATTGGTTGTAAAACTTTTGAACAAAATTTTGAGCAAACCCCTTGTGTGAAATGAATTCATGAAATCAACATGTGAAATCCATTCCAAATGCTCATAAGGTAGGAGGCTCTAAAATCACCCCTCTCCTTGAAATTGCCCCTATTCTTAGATGGAGAATGGAGATGAAGTGCCTATGTCCCAAATCTTTGAAAATTTATAAGTAATTCAAAAATGCTTGGAAAATTACAAAACCACTTTTGTTAGGTCCACATCTATTTTTTTTTCTCTGAAAAATGATCTAAAAATATTTATATCCATGGAAACCTATGAAAAAGGTGGACTAGCCTTTAAAGGGTCACTTTTAGAGCCTCCTACTTTATTTGTATTCCTAGGGAACTTGTGGAACTTGCAAACTATATTGGATATATCTATATTTTTTGCTTGTGAATATGTATGTATTCCATATCCATGTCGTATATTTTGTAGTGTGAAATAGTATCCGTATCTTGTGATTGTATTTGCATTTGTATCCAAATTTAGATGGCCAAGATTGTTTGTTCCTTGGGAATCAACAACTTTGGTTTTGTTCATAAGATCGACGGCATTTAGACGGGGCATTCTTGAACTTAGATCAACAACTCTTGATTTTTCCAAGGGAAGAAGGGGGCAAGGGGGGATAAATTGAAATACAAGCATTATGTTTGCATCTTTTGGGTATAAAGTACATAGTCATCACTAGCAATAGAGAGGGTAGCAAAATCCCAGAATAAATTTAATTACAATTGATAAAGTATAGTTCAATATCTTAGGTTGTATGTGTGTGAGTTTTTCCATAAAATGATTATATTGATTTCAATTACTTTTTACAAATAAATCACAAGTTTCCTTACAATTATCAGATTTAGATTGTAAAGATATAAAATTATTGTAAACTATTTTATAGATTACGTAGATTTTTTATTTTATTTAATAAAATAAACTCAATTTTATTTCCATAGTTGATTATGATAGTAGATGACATTACATTTGATGTTTGAAAAATGAACAGAACATGATTATATCTTCTAAAATTTAAATTGTCAAAAATCACTTCAATTCTTAAAAAACTTATAAGTTTTAAATTTGAGTAGAAACTAAGAGAAAATTATGAAAATTTCAATTCAAAATTGATAGAATTAGCTATAATGAACTTGAGATGGTATCACTAGTATTTAAATGATAAATGTATTGATATTTTGAATAAATAAAATCTACACTATTGAATGGATTTGCCACATTAGTAGTATTGATGCATATGAAATATGATGTTGACATGTACCATTTGACTTGGTTTGCATATGATTAGAAGTAAGAAACATAGCATTATTGCAATGACATTAGATTGTGTGTTTTTTAGCATGTAGTTTTTGGCCTATAGATTTTGGGTCTTTGAATATTATATGTATCTATGAGCATAAATCCATGCTGAAATTTCCATTTCAAACCAAGCCTTTGTGTTAAATTTGCATTTAAAAAAAATGTAATTGTGTTAGTTTCAACCTAGATTTAATACAAATCCATAGCCGGGTCTTAGATGGGTTTTTCATCATGGATTTTTAGTTTTGTACTAGTGATTGGTAGGTTCTTGCTACAATAGTTTATCCAAGAGTTGTTTAGTGCCTCCTCATTCACTTACTATCATAAATGAGAATGTCAAATTTGCTCTTATTGGTAGTAGTGCATCTCACTTTAATGTCATGTATATGTATAATCCAGTATAGATACTATTTGGTACATGATTTTCTCTCTCCAAAGCAATAATTAATCTTCAATTGAACTTTTTGTTTTGATGCAAACTTCCAAAGAGTCTCCAACCCTCTATGTAATGACAAATCCAAATTTTGTACCATACTTCTTGGACACTTGAAGGGCTTACATTAGTCTCATATGCATTTGAGGAATTATTAGTATTTTTGAAATGAAAGGAAGTCAACTTGATTGCAATGCTAACAGACATAAATCCTAACTCATATTTATGTGCGTGCATGACCTCATAGACTCTTAGAAGCTGATTGTATTAAAAATAAACTAATATGCACGCATGCAATGATATGGAGATATGCCATTGGACATGACCAATGGCTACTATATCAAATAATATTTTTGAAATTACCAACAAGAAAGATTGAGTTTTTTTTTCAATTTGAACATGTTTCAACGTTTCTGAGGTAGTCACACATAATTATTCATTGCACCACTATTTGTTAATGCTTGAGAGAGTAATTCGAGGAGTAATTTCAGAAATGCACAATTACCAAACACCGCATGAAATCCCCACTGATTCTGAAAGCATCTTGGCTTAAGATAGGCAAGCAAGAAGCAGCTACGGCAAGAATTACTTGTGTATAGCATATTCACAATGGGACTTTTCATGTATCCCATTCTGTTCTCAGCCAGTGATCAAGACACGTAGAATCCTAGTGACCAATGGAAGTAGAAATCCAGGATATGGTCAACGGGAGCATCACAATCCAGCATATATTTTAACAATTACTACAACTCAAAATGTGTGCATGGCACTCCAAATAAGGTAGAACTACCCATTAGCACCCTGATTCACAATCTAACCATATTGGGGCCAACTCTAGGAAAGACAGATATTTTTCAGAGGTGTGCTTTTGTTTCAGGAGTCAAAGCCAAGTGGAATTATAATTTTTTGATAAAAATTGTAATTTCTGTGAATTTCTGAAGTGAAATTGTACAACCGCTACTAGACTGGATTCATAAATGTCCTCTTACAACTCAATACCACTTTCCAATGTATCTAATAGCACTTGAAGATCCACCAATCATTAATTGACACATTATCTTTTAATAGCATTAATAAACTACCGTTGTCAGAATCAAAAGCGAATTTGCATGTTTTTTTGACGGAATTGGGACAAAGCTGTAGACCACGGATTTGAATTACTGACGGAATTAGGTAGTTCTACCTTAGTGCAAATGACACTCATAATGTCAATGTCGTAGAGTTTCATTGTTGTGGCATGTTTCAATTGGTTAAGGAGAGGCAAATTAAGGTTGATAATGCTTATTGTTTGCCTTGTGCAAATTCTCGGCATGAAGGAGAAATTTCATTGGTCTGGCAATGAGAGAGATCTAAGAGAAATCTCAACTAAGGTAGGTACCCCCAAATGTGCCACTGACCTTAACTGCAATCTATACTATATGTACATCTCCAAAATCAGTTCTGTACCTACGTGGAAGAAATGCTTTTAGAACCAAACTTTGTTCCTTGATAACTTTTGCATACACTATCCAAATGCCATGCTCTCTGGTGCGTTGGAACCTCCTTTCACTTGCCTACAGGATCATATGAAAATTTGACCAGTCTAATACTAGTAACTAGGCTTAGTAGCAAAAAGTGGCGGTTTTGGGTGTACCTACCTTACTACCAATGGGTATTAACTTAGTGAGTACAGATCCACCTAACATAATCTAAATGCACAAGATTTTCATAGTTGTAGCATGTTTTAATTGGTTAAGCAATCAAAAAAGTCAAACGGCTCAACTCTTCTACATTGACATTATGTTTGGTAATTGCAAAGTAGGTCAAGGTTATTTATCAAGAATAATCGTTGGGCTGGACCATCCTTGCCGCCCACGGCTTGGTAGGTTTTAACCAACAATTATTCTTGATAACTTTGCCTGCTTCACTATTACCTAGTTCATTTCAGTTTGCATGTACTAAGCTGAACACTCAAAAATCAAAGTCATTCTGTGACTTGCCTTTCTCACTAGACTGTCCAGAAGCTTCAATAAGCGATGGAGATGAAGTAGCTAGAGCAAGATGCATCGGCACACTTATTGGATTACTCATTTAGGGTAGGAGGTTGTTAAAGCAACCCTTTAAGAGCTTATTGTATTTTCAGGGAAGCTAAACTCCTTGAAACAATTTTCAGTAAATTTTACTAGGAAGAAAAATGGAATTGGCATCTAATCCAAGTCGTTTCATATTTTTTGGACCTTCGTGGAATTAGTTACAAATTTTTGAAGTTGAAATGCAGTGGTTTCTAAAAGCGACCCCCTCCTGAAATGTACCTTTGTGTTAGAGGTCACTTTTAGAAACAGGTCACTTTTACAGACCCTACCTTATATACACTGGCAAACAGATCCAAGAACTAGGACTGGTCTTGTAGTCATGAGAGCCTGCAACGTCTGATCATGAGAACAAGAACGTAAGGTAAGTTAGGGTCCCTTGTCCATTTGTAATATCTGCACGCATGACCAAGTGCCAATATATTTACATGAATATACAGCAAAGCTCAAAATGCCAGATCTAGTCTATATTAAAAAAAAGAACACTTTCAATGTACACATAGAACCTCTCTATGTCAATACTCTATAAGTCAATAAACTTTTATCAGAAAATATTGACTTGGTTTGAGCCACATACAAACATCATGACTGCAAATGCCCCTCCCTAATGTAATAACCTCTCTAATGTAATGTGTTAAACTGGTCCTGGACTTATTGCTTAGAGAGGTTCTACTTGTACTTCTTACAAACAAGTTTCAGTTTCCCTTGCATCAAAAGTAGAGTACACTGTCTTATGTTTTGGCAAATGGGGAGATGTAGAATTGTCAATCTCATGTCCTATTTGAATCCGATATTGTTACTATGATTTCATCGGTGATGATCTCCATCAACACTTATGAAGTAGGGAGAGTCACACACACACAATGTACCAAAAATGTACTGTCACTGCTATTAGTTCCCCTCCCCCCCCGCCAATCAATGTTTGAAAAAATGAGAGCCGTTGATTTTTTTGAAAAAAAAATTACAACCCCCCTCCCACAATCGTCGATCTCAAAAAAAGCTTGGATACGAATACGAATACGAATACGCCACAGATACAGATACGGATGCAATATAGATACACATGCAGAGACAGAATACGGATACGGATGCAGATACATATATGCATACGAATACGAATACAAATACAGATATGTATTTGGGAACAGATTTATCCCATATTGTTTGTAAGGATTACCGATTCTGGAAATTACAAACAGGGGGAGGGGAGGGGGGAGTTTCAAAAAAATTTAATTTAAAATATTTGGATGGGTGGGTGAGGTGGGGTGGGTAAATAATCAGTACCTTTTTGGTACATTGTTACACAATGTACCGAAAAGGTACTGTCACAATACAGTCACAGTAAGTTGAATAATGCCTTCCCCTCAATTCACTGAAATGTGATACATTTTCCAGTTTTGGAAACCACATCATCAATTCCCTCAAACTTGTTGAAACTTCTTACTCTGCCACATCCTTGATTAAGGTAAACCAACCCATTGTGGTCAAACGACCCATAGTGGACACTTACCTCATGAGCCCATCATGATTTTTTCAGTTTTTTCAGATTTTGCCTTCAATGCATGTCTTACATGACAGTAATGAAGTAGTTAGTGACTTCATTAGGAACTTCTAATTTTTCAGTGAGAATTCATTGTGAGAATTCACTTTTAAGGCTTTCCATGTTAGAAAAGATTTTGACTGCTTTAGGTGAGCCAAATGAGCATGATGGATTCAGATTTTGTTGGATAAAAGGTAGTCTACAGACTCTTATGGGCAAAATGCATTGAACACTTTAAAAATTCATAGCAAATTCACATTTTGTCAGAAGAAGATAATTTTAATTTCTCTCATTGTTTCTTGCACTTGTACTATTGTGGGAAAAAAATTAAAAAATTTCAGTAACCACATGATGTCAAGCTCTTTATTTTGACCACTATGGGCTAGTTTACTTTATACGTTCTCCCAACTTGATAAATATGCTCAAAAAAGTTGTTTGTTTATTAAAGAGATTCACAGCAGGATACCCAGTAGTCCCCTAGTTTGATGAAGACTTGGTGTGACCTATTCTTAAGTGGGTAAAGGTATGTTCCCACTTGGTGTTAACCCCTAAAGGACCAAACTGCATTTGTTGGCAACATAGCAATTTTGGGCAGCTCACTACGAATGGAGTTTTTATTTTTTTTCTTTGAAATTTTCATACAACATGTGCCCGAGGAGTAGCTTTAAGGCCCAACAATTTTCATGACTTTTGACTACACGGTTTAAAAGTTATTGTATGATATGTAGTTTTGTTTGCTCGGCGGGCAGCCTGGGCAGCAAAAAAAACTTCTTTAAAAATCACTTTTTTTTAAAATTTAAATTTAAAATTGATTCTTTAGATTTATATCTATGTGAAAAGCTTCGAATCGTTCCATTTGGATCAATGAATCAAAAGTTATGAGGAATTTTAGTTTGAGGTAGTTTGTGGGTAGTTATGGAATCTCTACTCTAAAATAAACTTTGAAGTCTTTTATTTAACTCAATTTTCAATATTTTTGAAAAAGAAAAAGAAATTAGGTGCACATTGTTTATTACAACATTGCAACCATTGGGATTGGCATTTTTCAATTCCATAAAGAAATTGTTTGCAATTTAGTATTTTGAATCATTTTCTACTTCTTTCTACTTACTAGTTTTTTCCTATATGTTGTACAATTCAAAATGATCTAAAAATTTTCAAGCATGTAGCCAACTTGCCTTGAAGAATGAATCCAAAGAGTAACCACCATTTTGGACATTTTTTCATACTAATGTGACCTTCTGAAGTGCTGCTGCCCGTGTTTTCGCAGGGACAGAAAAAGGATTTTTGTCAATTAAAATGCTAATATCTTGCAATCTACAAAGTGGAAATTTCTGAAATTTTTTCCACATCTTCTCAAACTAGTTTACTACAAGATCCTACGGTTAGATGTGTCCAAAAATGTTTTTTTTCTTAAATTTGGTACTTGCACTAGAAATGACAGTTTTGGAGCGTTTTTGGTGAAAACATAGTCAAAACCATTTAGGGGTTAAGGGTGATGTTTGCAATGTGAATCTGATCCAAAAGTAGGTATAAATTTGTTCTTGAGACCCCAATAACAACACTCTTCCCCATCAAGTGGGAACGTATCTTAACCAACTTTTGTTCCCCAAATAGGGAAATTTTTGTACTTCTTATTTGGGTAGAGTAAGCCTTCTCTAAGTTTTTTGACAAAGAGTGACTCCCCCGAAATACTGACTCATGCATGTCAAAACTTGGGTTACACTCAGCCTTTTGAAATCATGAAATGTGCGCTTGTTGATTTGAAAACATGCATGCCAATTTTCACAAGTATTGGAGCAATGGAAGATTACTTATAAAGCCTTGTAATAAATGGAGGAACACTAGGAATTAAGAATTCCGTTTGACTAGCCCATCAACTACTTGTTCCAACCAATCAATCTAATTTGCACACTTGTACTATCCATGAATTTTTTTCTCCTTGGGATGACCTCTCACTGACTAAGTCTCTCTCCCATGACAATCTACAATGAGCATTCCTTGAAGTGTTTGAGATGAAATTTTTTTCCAAATCAAGAGTTGTTTTCGTCTATGGAAAGACAACATGATGAACATCACAAATCCTATGAAAAAATTAGGGTTTTTTGCCTTAATTGGCACTAGAAGTTGAGAACTTTCGTAACAAGGTTCCCACTCACACCTTTTTCATAAATACAAGGAGTTTTCAATGAAATCAAGGAGTTTACAAGAAGCCTTTCATAAATACAAGGAGTTTTCAAACCTCAATCGCAACATTTGCACTGTCTGTTTCGTTGTTCATTACCTATTACATATTGCTTTGGGTTTGGGCAAATTGCATACAGATTAGGGTTTCAGGGGAGATGGTGCCAATACAGCTTGGGCTTTTGAAGTTCTTGTTTGGTGATGGGGACTCTTGTTTAGTCCAGTGAGTCTAATATTTTTGAGGATCAATTATGTCTTCCTAATTATACTCTTGTTGTATGTTTTGAGTTCTGTAGTGATGAACGAAACTGACTACAACTTTGAAACGCTTTCATTCAAACAACCATACCATAAGTATTAACCTTTAAAGGACAATGCAAGCCCCTTTGGCATTTTGAAAGTCAAAACTTGAATTTTTACATAGTTCTTGATTTTAAATGTTTTAAAGCTTAACTAAGAAAATGTATCTCCAATGATCTACTTCTTACTCCATTTGAATATTTTTCAGAATTGTTAAAATTGTAATTTTTGTATCACTTTCAAGATAGCATCTTGAAAGCTCAAATACACCACTTTTGAACTTTTTCTATCAAATTTTGTAATTATTATATTTTTTATACAAATATATATTTTTTTAAATCATATAAAATTCAATTTTATATTTTCAATTATGAAAAAATGAGATTATGTTTTACATATATGAAAAATTACTTGTGAAAAATATCAAATTTTTGAAATCTATATTTTAACACATAAATCTAATGAAGTTTGGCCAAGCATGAACATGAAATGATTTTAAAAGGTTAATGGACAAGTCTAAAAGTAGAAATACAAAAATTGTAGCGTAGGACATGCTACATGTTATTATAAAAGTGTGAAGAAAAAATTAGTTGTGATTTGAAAGAAAATCAATTTCAAAGTTAGCCATATCTTAAACTTAGTTTTGTTCAACATGATTTAGAATTACTTTATTTTTTGCCAATTTTTTCTCAAAACTCAATTTTTTTTTTGTGCCTTGGCATGTTTGTATATATCATTTTAGATTGTTGTGTAGAAAAATTGAAGAAAATTGACATTTATAGAATTAAAAATATCAATAGTTTGACAAACATATAAATAATGTTGGTTCTCACAATATTTGAATCTTCTTTAGAATTGAGAGTTTGGAATAGCATTAGCTATTATAGAGAGAGTATAGATTGCAACATGGACCATTGTTATATCTTAATGCCCTTGCATTTGAAATATTTGTTAAATTGGGCAATGCGTTCAATTTATATTTCACAACTGAATAATATGTTTTTAGGTCTACTTCTTTTGACCAAAGATTAGAAATCATAATGCATGTAATTGATCTAACAAATCCAATGTTTTATTTATTATTATTGATATCATCAAAATGTTGAAAATTGCCCAAAGTTACATTGACCTTCAAAAAATTGGCAATTTCTTGACAACATTACTTTTTTTTTTTGGTCTTCAACACATAGATTGGTTGAGAACCAAGGGTCAATCAATTTGGTTGGGACCTAATGAAATTCCAAGCAAATTCATTAGATTAGAAGTCCACTTGAAATTCTAAGGAGTGGATTATACCATAGTTGTAGGGTAGGATCAACACATTGATGTCAAATAATTAATTAAAGTATAAAAATAAATTTTAACATTTAACATTTAAATTTAAAAAAACTTGGCATTATATTCGAAAGAAATAAAATATATTCAACAATTCTCTCCCATAGCTATGAAAGCCATTTATTTTGAGTGCATAAAGATGAGAGGACAAGCTATTTATACAAGCAGGGTGATAGGAGGTAAAACAACTCCTAAAGGATATGTAAATTAGGATTAGTAGGAGCTCAATTGCTCGTAGTTAAGTCAAAAACATGATTAAATTATGTTCAAAGTATAATTCTAGACCACATTTAGGCAATGGAAAATATCTTTTTTCAAAATACTTTGAACTAGGTTATTGTGAAAAATTAAGCTAAATTTCATCTCCATAAATCCATTTAAGATTTCAAGCCTCCAATCAAAAGTTATGGGCAAAGAAGGGACTTTTTCTTTGACATTTTCAAACATACTCTCTAAATTTTGTTTATATCTTTCTTTTGAGGCTCAAAATCCCAGATGAGTTTTTGTCAATGAAAAGTAGCTTGATTTTCCAACTTTTATTAGTTCAAATTTATTTAAAAAAAATTATTCTACTATGCTAAAATGAAGTCTAAAATTCTATTTTGAACACAACTCCTACGTTGTGATAATGAACAGTCAAGTTCTCATCTTCAAATTATCCCATATCCTTTGGACTAAAATTTAACCCTAGATAATTGTGTTTATCTTGATGCAATTAGTTCACCTATGAAGGGTCAACTTCTTGATCTAGAAGTACTGAAAATGGTTGTTACATCTCCAATTCCCAATTTGATTAGGCAACATCAAAGGGTGTATGATGTGCTTTTCCTTTAAAAAATTGTGGGCAATAAAACACCCTTTGACAAAGGTTGTTGTAAAAAAGAATGGCCGCATTACTCAAGTGAGTTGCAAAATTTGCTCACAAATTGAGGATAGAGGGAATCTAATAGTTCTAAAAATTAATAGTTTATGAAAATATGCAACTGAAGGGGTAGGAAGCCACTTTGCAGCATGTTATACAGAGGTCAGGTTGTAAAACAAGGTGAATACTACTTTCTCAACAAAAATGCTCATGTTAGGAATGAAAAATAATTTTTTGCTAGAATTGGAGACATTATTTGTTATTTGTAGAAGGTGGCCCAAGGAATCATCATGGACACAAAGAGATGATGGTGCAATTGTGTCTACTTTTCCACATTTTGAATATAAATTGGATAATGATTGATTTTACTACAATGCAAACCTAATTCAACTAGCTCAATGTTCTATGCATGCCTCAAAAGCATTTAATAAATTCATTTGGTTGGAAGATGGTGGATTGTATAAATAAGGTGGTTATAGCAAGAACTAAGGTGGATCTATGCAAAAGCACGTTTCTTCAGTGTCTTATGACTATGACGAGTTCACTACAAGAGATGGGTAGTCTTCGATTTTAGTTTGTGTCTACATCACCTAAGTAATATGGAAAAGAATTTTTCATTTTGCTTTCATTGTCATAGGTCGTTGAGTGGGGATGCAAATAATCTCAATAGCATAATCGTTGAGATGCTCAATTTCTAAAGAGCATTGATGGAGCAAGAGGTTGACGAGTGGTTGATCTACTTTGGAACTGATGGTGTTTTGGTATTCCAACTTTTGTGACTTCAACAACATTTTAGAGTTAAGTTACACTCTTGATTCCACACAATAATTTTTCTCCTCCAACACTCAATTCATGAGTTTGATAGTATCAAAATCCAGATTACAAGCTACACCTAATCAATTCTTGAAGATAAAAAAGAAATTTCTTTATATTGTAACCTTCAAAACTATATCTATATTTCTAATTTGATCAATTTAATCAATTTGACTAGAGAAAAGGTAGGTAATGCAAAAGACAATGAAAAATTGGTGTGAGAAGTTTATGAAGTAGATATGAGTGACATTATTGTATGTTGTGCACTTCATAGAGTAAGTTTATTTTTATATGTAAAAGAGAAGAAACTGCATCTCTCAAGGCAAAATGTTAAGACTTGCTTGATTAGAATTTGTGAAAAAGTATCAATGTTGGATTGTTGATGATTGGAGTTACATTAAATTCTCAAATAAGTCTTAAATTAATAGATTTTCTTTAGATAGAAAAATTTGGTGTTGGATTTATAATCTAGAAGAACTTTCAAAGTGAATTATTATTCCAGTGGTTAAATATGGTGGTAGGAAGGTGATAGTGTCAAGCTCTATGTCTATGCATTGACCTCGTAAGAATTGAAGGCTGCTTCAATAAACATAGTTATTAGAAATTTTTGGAAGAATACCACTATGATACAAAATTCAGAAGTTTAACTTAGATGTGTTAGAAGTCATCTTTCAACAAGACAATGCACCTATACACACCTCTCTAAGTATGAATTGGTGGTTTTCTATTCAACTTTTCAGTCTCTTCTCTTGGCCCGCTCAATTGCCAAACATGAACCCTAGTGAACATCTATGCCCAATTTTGAAGAAGAGATTAAATTAGTAAGATATATCAACAAAAGGAATTAATAGAATTGTAGTCTCAAAAAAAAAATACCTTCTCTTCTATCACTATTGATGATTGTAAAAGGCCTATAGAAAGCATGCCCCCCAAAGTAGCAATTGTACTAGAAGCCAAAGAAAAATAGACTAGTTATTGAGTAAAAATAGACTAGTTATTATCATGCTGACTCTTCAAAAAAAATTCCAACCAACAATCATTTTCCGCTTCTTATTGGATGCTAAAATTTTATTTAAATCTCAATAAATGTATAGTACATTATACAATCTATTCACCAAAATTATCACTTCCCATTTTGCAATTTCATTTTACCTACATCGTGTTTTGAATGTATTCTAATATTGACAACTACTAGAACAATTTCAAAGGACCTTGTAGTTTAGGAGACTGATGCTTGCAGTAGCAGTTGCCTCTCTACAAAAACATAGAGCAACTACTATCCTATGCATTGAAGTTGTGTAGGCCTATCCATTTCTATGGCCAATTATAACTACTACAAATTTGTTGTTTATCTTAGCGTACTTTCAAAAGACAACCTCTTACTAGAAGAGACTATGCTTGGCTATCGAGCTCTAACTTTGCATATCTCCACAGCAAAAGTGTCACTCCTATTACTTTGTCTATGGCTATGAGAATTTTCATGGGACCCATTCAAGAAAGACTTGTTGATCCCTTCTTCCAAATTGCTCCCTTCCTCTGAGATGCTCTCAAGCCCACTTTTTGAACTTTGTGACAAAGAGCTTTTCCCTTCCTCCAAGACACTCTCCATCCTACTTTTTGAACTTTGTGACCAAGTGCTATTCAACTTTCTTTCCCCCAATACATGCATTTCAGACTCTGTGTCCCCTTGCAATATGGACACAATGCGGGCCATACTAGGCCGCCTTTCCACTGCATTGGAGATGCACAAAAGGCACATATTGATCACTTGTTGTACATCTCGCACCTCTTCTTCACTCATATGGAGAGTTGAATCCACCAAGTCCAATAGCCTGTCATCCTTGTGTAGTTGCCATGCCTGTGTCATATATGAAATCATACACCTTCTTAGTTTAAGAAAAATAAAAGTCTTTTATATCAATGGTGATGTAATAGACTAGGTAAATAATATGAAAATAGAGCCACGAGAGCCACAAGAGTAGTGATAGAGAAACGTTATTTCTCCCAACAAGGGTTTGCTTTGCATTACCAAACATTACCTCAATCTTAGATGGTTAGATCTTGCCATCTCGGTCAACCATACTCATTCCATGGTTTAGGACGAATTGCATTATAATCAGCTAAAGAAACCCTACATTACGGAAAAGTACAAGCCTTCCTTCATTTGATGTGAAGAACAAGAAACTGCCATTTGTCATTCCATGACCTCCATTGAGGTCATGGAATGAGACATCAATGGGTGAGGGTGGAAAAAGGAAAATTCAAGTACCCATTGGGAAAGATAAACTTGCTCTAGTGGTGCACTGTCATCAATGTTGCGTCGCCCACTTATAATCTCCAAACATAACACCCCAAAGCTGTACACGTCTACTTTGTCACTTAGTTGGCCAAGGGAAGCATACTCTGGTGCCAAGTATCCTCTGCAACCATCATCATTACCATGCAGAGTGACCATGTTAGAGATACAAGCATCAGAAGTGGATTAGAATTCAAACTGTCATTTGCGTTATAATGGTTGTATTCCAATACTTTGGCACCTTCCAGAACAAGTGTTCTGAAACATAAATCCAGATTTTCGACGTTTATACCCATATATATATCACAATTTCTGGAGCCAGAATCATGCCACTCTAACAAAATTGAGTTTTCAATTGAACGAAAACAGATTGCAGCCACTGGAAGTGCCTGCACTGCAGCGGCGGGAAGAGACTGGACTCACTTGGTTCCAGCAACATGCACAGTCATAATGTGACTTTGTTCATCGGGGAATAATAGAGCCAAGCCGAAATCCGCAATCTTCGGCTCCAGATTCGAGTCTAATAAGATGTTGCCAGCCTTGATGTCCCGGTGGATGACTCGAGGATGAGCCAGTGCATGCAGATAATGCAAACCACGGGCAATGCCCAAGCAAATCTTGAGCCGCACGGGCCAGCTCGCCAGCTGACCGCTCATCTCCTGCTTCTTGGATCCTAAGGAGAACAGGGGAAAACCATTACAAGCTGATAGTTCTACATGTGAAACGGCACTCTCGTTCCTGCTGCAAGTGGGATGATGAAGGCGAGATATGCCTGGTTACAGAAATGACGGGAGCCGCAGAAGAAGCCACGTGCATGAGCTACGCGTCCATGAACAGAGCTGTGTTGAACAGACATACCGAGTAGAATTTGATCAACATCGAAATTATCCACGTACTCGTACACCAACAGCTTTTGAGATTCACGACGACAACATCCTTTGAGGTTCACCAGATTTCTGTGCTTCATGCCCGTGATCAGGACCACTTCATTCAAGAAGTCGTCCTGGCCTTGGTCTGTTTTGACGAACAGCTGCTTCACTGCCACCACGTTTCCACTTGGCAGCACACCCTGCAGATTAAATTGCATTCCGAAGTCAGCACTCAAAACTAGGATGTGAGTTGTAAATGACTACATCAGCTAGAAATGGTGCTTTCTGCACAGGTGGACAAGGTTGATGTTCGAATAAATAATGTAAATTGGTGCACCTTGTATACTGCTCCATATGCGCCCTCCCCCAACTTCATGTCTGGATGAAAGTCTCGTGTGGCACCCCGCAGCTCATTGTAGGAGAATATGGTGGGCTTCACGTCAAACTCCTCGAATTCTGAATCGGGGTGAAGGGAATGAATGTCAGCAAAGAGATCGTTCGAGTCTAGCGACTATGAAGAAGATGCATGCCCAAGGTTAGTTACAAATGATTTCCGAGGCACTCACTTTGTTCGAATTGCAGTTGCAGATACCGCTTGTATCTTCGGTTTTTGATAAGGATAGCCCCCACAACAATCATCAATATCGACACCACCGCAGCAACACTGGTAGTGGCTGCAATGATGATAATCTTGCTTTTGTCCATTTTTGCTGCAAACGAAAGAAGGCAATAAACTTTCTGTTGGTGGATGTTCAAGTAGGAAATAAACTACGATGAAAAGACCTCGACAAAATAATTATGTATTACACTTGCACATCCGAGTTGGTGATAGGCTCTCATGTAATGATCGTCAATCTGCATTATACTCCAGTCATGGTACTTACGAGATGTGACAAAGCAGACTTGTGAACAGTAGCATCTGAGGGTGTCATCGTTGGAGTCAAATTTATGACAATAAGGATTCCCCTGTAGTCTGCAGAATATTATTGAATCAGTGACCGTTATGAAACAAATGAGCTGTGCGGAAACGAACATTTGCTAATGAAAGGTATTCCACTGGATTCAGATATTTCATTGCGACAAACTAATGGCCATAGATATTGTACTTACAGGAAAACAGTACTGGTGTTAGCGATGATATTATTGTTCGAAATTACATGCTGGATGCTATTGTTTCGCAAACTCATAATCCCCAACTTCTCAGATGAGTTGGCAGGTGAGTTTTTATCTTGAAGTAACCCCAGTTGGAACATGTTCAAAATGTCAAGAGTTCCTGTAAGATTGTTGTCGTCTAAGTACCTGGCAAATACTCTCAGTGAGGTCAGGCTCGCAAGCAGAGACTCAAGTGCCATCTCATTTCCTGTCCTCACATGACAGCCCTCAGCTGTCTAATGTCATGAATATAAAAACTTACAGAACTAGTGGAGATTGATCTGTATCTCAGCTTTTGCAAGAATTGATGGCTTCGGTCCAATGAGGGCATACTGATTAGGGTAAGTGGAACAGGGCGTGCAGCTTACAGTTCCTCAATAGAGCCAAGGCTTGCGGCATTCCAGGATGGGAGAGGACCAGTAAGTTGATTTTGAGACAAGTTTACAAAAGCCAGTTCAGTGCTTGCATTCAGATCAAATATATCCACCAAGTTCGCGGTTCCAGTGAATCCGTTCCTGCTCAAATCCCTGTACCATATCCACACATGCAGATTATGTAAATGTGTTGCGTATGAAATTTTTATTGCGACATACTAAGTTCCGAATTACTCATTTTCTGAAGAATTTACGTTAGGAAGACTGAGGGCACGGTCCTAGTATGGCCCCCCATCCAGACAAGGAAACTCCTGATCCACCCGCTACTCGGGAAGTCGAGGCGGTCTTCCGAAATTTTCTTGGATAACTTTGGCTCTAAAATGGAGCCAGTTCTTTGGTGGAGCTCTCTATTACTGCAAGTTGTAGGTCAAATGGAGGCCCAAGTGAAGCTCACTTGGACTGATTTTCTCCAGAAAACCTAATTTCTCTCAAGGCTTTCCCAAAGTCTCTCCCTGTTCTCAATCTCACTAATAGCATTTTAGCAACTTACTACCCATTTTTCGGTGAAAGGTCCCAGATCGGGATCACAAGGGGGCCTATAATAGGAACGTGCTAAACCGAGTATAGAATCAACCATCTTAGCGTGCAGAGAGTGGGACTTACACATTACGTAGTGTGGAAAACCCTTTGAGATCTGGCAACGACCCCTCGAACTGATTCCCAGAGACATCCCTGCATATCCATTAACAAACTTTATTACGGAGTACAAAGTAGGTTTGATTTTCTCACGGTAACCGACAGCAGAGATTTGCAAGACTGATCTTTAAACTGGACATCGAAAGTCAGCGAACCAGATGGGGTGGAGCTTACAAATCCGTCAGACGGTCCATGGAAGTGAGGTTTGGCAAAGTGCCATTGAAAGAGTTGTCAGATATGTCCCTGAATAGTAGAATCAAGCCGATTTGTCACCAACATTCAATGAAACGCAGATCGACAAAGCTCACATGATGCAAGAATTACTGGGCATTTCGTGCAACTGGATTCAAACTTTCAAAACAAGAAAAAAAACGTAGAGATCAGACCAAGGGTCTTACAGTATTTTTATTTCCGTTTTATTTGTAAATGCATCCGCCCGGATTGGTCCATACAAACGATTACCTCCAATGCTGAGTTCTTGGAGATAATTCATGGTGTGGAACTGTTCAAATGGATAGGATCCTGTGAACTGATTACCACTCAAGTCTCTGCAGAATACATTGAGTGTTAGTGGAATGCATAGATTTTTCGCATTGTAGGCTCAATTTGATAAATTCACCTCGTAAATCTTCTTCTTCTTTACAGTGTTAAGTTTGCTCAGCGACTGACTCAGTCTGCGGATGCTGGATCAGTTAAGTTGAATAATATGGTTCGATCTTGCGACAAGAACTTCCGAATCGGCTTAAACTGTTTAGGCTCTTCAAGGATGAGACTTATCACTCACAGTTTCAGAAGAGTATATGGCAGACTTGGAATCCTGTCGTTGAATGCATTGTCGTGGACATCCCTAAGTCAAATTCAGGAACAATTTGATTTATCAGTACAGCTGATGGTGTTCATAGGGAATTCATCCCCGGGGATAAATTCCCTCGGTGTTAGACTTGGTTCGACAAATTTACATACGAATGATCAAAAATTGCAGGCTGAGCTAGATGTGGAACTTTCAAAGCTACTTGCACATTCTCTCACAAATATTGATGATGCAAATATTGATGTTTACAGGGAGAATGTAGCATGTAGTATGTAGTATTACTTACAAATCATTCAAATATACGTTTTGGAGTTCTTGAGGTAGAGGACCTGTGAGTTTCGGATTTCCTGTCAACTCCCTGCACATGTATATTAGTTGACATAAGTGCACAGATCAGCAATTGGAATCTGATAATTGTGATAGGAGAAATTAACCCCCAATAAGACGAAAAGGTCTGAGAAGGTTGCATGTTTGGTGACGTTAATGTTGTTGTATTGGCGGATATTCACGACAGTGCCTCTTTCAAGGTGGTGCCTTGAAACGTCATTCCATAGCAGTCATAGTTTAAGCCTCAATTTCCTTACATAAGCGGAATTCCACGACTTTGGCACTTTTCTGGGAGTGCTACCTGGAAAGCAAATCTGTACCGTTCCTAATTTTTGGAGTTCTCTTTAGATGAAAATCACAATTTTTGGCTTCCAGAATCGCACCAATTAAACGAAATTGACAATTTTGAGAGCTTTCTGCAGTTGAATGTCACAATTTTGGCGCTTTCAATTTTGGCGCCTATACAACGAATTTGACCAATGGTCAAACTTACAATTAATTTTCATCTTAGAAATATCAATCGCAATTTTCACTCAGACTATGATATTGGTTGTTGCAAGGACCAAAGATGTTTTTGAGAGCAGGACCCGTTCAAATAATCCTTCCTCCTGGCCAGGTGAGGGTGAAAACTGAGGGTAAGTTCGTATCCCCCTCCTTCCCCACCCCGGCCCCTACCGCCAAGTGTTTAGCTTGACATATCAAACCCCAAAGAGGAAATTGAGTTTGCTGGACTTGGAAAGGAAAACCTAAATTTTGTGGTAGATAAGTGAACTTACAAGTTTTGGATGTATGGGATGTCGCCAATGGCCGGTGGCAAAACGCCCACAATCGATGCATTAGATAAATACCTGTCCATTGATATTCCATTATGAACACAACACCACTGTTACTAATTGTCAATTGGAGTACCTTGACAACTATTCGGAGTGTTTTCCGAGAATTGACTGAAGACTTTGCAGAGAAGTACCATTCTAGAAAAACACGAACAATACCAGGCCACTAAGTTGCCATGAGGATTCTCTACTTCATTACTGGTACCAACGTCAATTTCGTTAAAGTGGTGCGATTTCGGCGCCAAAACTTGTGACATACGTGTACAACATGAGAGGTATGGACTTATATTTTTCCGGACAGGTGGTTTAAAAGATGCAAAGTATAGGAATTTCGCCAATTTAAAGAAATTTGACGTTTACTGTTGTCTTGAGAGGATGCATACGAACTCAACTACATCGATCTTTGAGAAAGAACAGAAGTTAGAATGCTTACAAGCCAGTTATGTAAAGTATATTCACTGCGCAATTATCATCAGTGTTATTACAGTCCCACGAGCACTGCACTCCTTGCCAACTGGGCTTAATCGTCACGTTCGAATTTTGATCGAAATACTCGCAATATTTGTTCTTCGTAGAACTCCAGCCTGCCAGGTTACTTCCCTTATCCGGAGTATTCTGCCATGCTTCCCAGACTGTCTGAACCGCCTTCTCTACAAATTTCAGAGAAAAAGAAATTTCAGCAGTGAAGGCCTATAGATGAGCAACAAACTTGCTGAATCGAACTTTGGGAATGATACAGAAGATTGATACTACTCAGAACCGGAAACAGCCGAAAACTCGGCAACATAAGTATCACTGCCATGGCCATCCCAGGCCAGACAAAGACCAAAACAGCCCACTTCAAAAGAATCATTTCCAATTTTCAAGTTCTTGAGACGTACGTTCATCAGGATAATAAATGTATGTGTAATTAATTTGCCCTCTAACCAAGCTGCTATTGTCGAGGAATAGCAGAAGGACAGAAAGACCCTCAAACAAAAATCGGCGCTTCACGTCCCGCGCACCCATTTTGGCTCACGGCGCTCTGATGTAAATTCCAACAAGGGCAACAGAGCCCAGGCTAGCTAGAGTAAGATCGACACACAGTCAGATGATATCCCCTGCGAGTACAATTTCGAAGCAGTAAAATCTAGCCTTGCGCATGCACGCTACTCAACTGACACCAACTAATTAAGTACATAGTATCTCGTTTTCACTGATCGACACCATCAAAGTTCATTCTTGCTCATTCAGTTCCTGCTGAGCGAATGACCAAAAGATCGAACTACATAGCAAAGAGGCCAGTCTAACTATAACTGCATTCAATACAAGACCACGCGCGCGCGTAATATTTCTTCTCGAGACGGAGTGGTCAACTGCAAGCGAGCGCGTGCATTCAGAAGCAGCTGGCAATCACACTTCGAAGTTTGATTTACCAGCCGGCACAGGGAACCTTGGCCGCTTTACAGGGCAGTGAATGGTAAAAAAAGGGGGTGAATGGGGGGTGAAAGTTTATTATCTTTGGACTTTTTTGTACCATTCACTGCCCTGTAAAGCGGCCAAGGTTCCCTGTGCGAGAGGATGTGTATCAATTCTTTAGTACAATTGAGTCTATTGAGAATCATTTAATCAATTGATTCCATTAAACAAACTGCTCAAATTAGACTGTTAGTAAAAGATGGCAGGTTACTAAAGAATAGCACAATACAGGAGAACTTCCCTAAAGTAATAGCCCTGGGACCAGGCTCAAGTCCCCATGCTCAAGAATCTCAAAGAACTTATGTATGTCTGAGATTGGACCTAATGCAATACTAGATAGTCAATATTGTAATTATCATTTTAGAGAGGTCATTGCCTTATAGAAGTTCACTTTAGAAAAGTTCTATTGTAGCAAGCAAATTAGGAAAAGGGTACAAGTTGCCAAAAGCTTAGCAAGTATATAAAGAGGATCCAAAATCAAAAAGTGTACCCAATAGCGTCACTTTCTAGTTAAAGAAAAGATTCTAGAACCTAAATGTAGGTAGACTAAAGATAGCTTATCATTTTAGTCAACAAACAATAAGCTATCTATGGTTTACCTACATTTAAGTTCTAAAATGACTACTATGTGTAAAAAGTGACACTATTGGCTATACACATTAGAGGATAATTTGGGTCTCAACATGCCTGGTACTTTAGGGTTCAAAATTAATATTTTGATTTACGTAAATGCATGCAAAACTATTTCTATTGTTACTGTCAAAGTTGCCATCAATATTAAGGACCAATCAGATTTAGCAAAAGAAGTGCGGTACAGGCCAAGTTGGAATTGACAACACCCATGTGAGTCCGATGTGGCAACAGCCATATGCCATATTGTTGTACTAACATGATCCATATTGGCAACAAAGCACTCCATGCAATGATAATGGATTATATAAAAGAATACTTTGACGTATATGATAGTTGTACATGGCCCATGTTGACAACAAGACACTCCAAGCAATGAAGGTTATTAAAATAGATATATTGATGTACGGGATTGTCCTATTGTTGTACAAGTTAATTCCAACAATGCTTTTTTAATTCAACCCATGGGATAAGCAAATGATGATGTTGTAGTACATTATTTTGTCTTCATTTGTTCCTATTGGTGGCAAGGCCTCCAAAATCCGATGTTGGCACCTTATACTCCATGATGTACACAGCCATGGTGGCATTACTTATTAATTAGTACATGTATTTTTCTGGATATTAGCCATTTCTAACTTGGGCATCCCTGGACCCCAATTTTCCTCTAATGATTGGTTTTGGATGCTCCCACCTTCCCCTTGACTGTATTTACGTTGAATTCAGCTTTTAAAGCCATATTCATAGTAAGAGACTCAAAAGTGGGTTCCAAATATGATAGGATAGTATATCCAGCGGTGTATCTAATATCTTAGTACATTATTAACCTTTGAACGACAAAAGTCTATAACCATGTGAATAAACTCAATATACCTTGCTTGGTATGTTCTATTTTTTCACTAAGTACAAGTGGAAATTATTTTATTTTATTTTTTAGAAATAGAATCACATGTTTTCTGAAAGTCGTAATATTTTCAAAAAAAATTGTGAGAATTTGAAATTACTATGATTTTTTCAAGTCATAGTGAAAAAAACTCATATCAAATACAATGTATGCTTGAAAATTCAAAAAATTTCACCATAGGTATACATTTTATTATGGAACATCACATAATAAATCCAAATTTGCATATCATTTTATATTTAGAAAAATCAATATTCTAGGATTATAGGCCTAAAGTTTAAATAGCTTTAAATAATTTAATTTTATAAATTACTCAAAATTTATAACTGGAGTATATAATAGATTTAGCTTAACTTCATTTCATTAGTTGAGCTCAAATTCAAAAAAAAAAATAATTTATCTTAAATTCAAATTTAGAGCAAGGATAATTTTAAATTGCCAAAATACATTGAAAACATCTTTTGTGATTCGTTGTTTTAGCATCTTCTTATGTACAGAAGTCAATAATGCTTCAATGAGGGAATTGTGACCAACAATTGGTACAAACACTTCCAAAGAACTCTTTAAAAATTAATGAAAAAACATAGTCTTTCATCATATTTTGTTCATTTGAAATCATCCAATTGCTAGTTTGTGACTTTGTGGTCCTTTAAGTGTTAATATTACAGATGAGCCTAGGATCTTAAGTCCATGAGCCTAGGAGCCTAGGCTCCTCTATTATAAGCCCCTTCCATGGTTATAGGATATATATATTATGAATGTGTATGTTATAGGTGTCTATGTCATAAGCCCCTTCCATAATTATAGGATATTTATAATTTAAGTATGTTTATTATAGACACTTTCAATAGTTGTAGAGTACCTACATACATCCAAGCTCAAGGCTCATAAGCTTATATGCTAGCATTGTCAGGTAAAGTTTCACTTGGGGTACCCAAAAAAATTGTCTTCACCACAATTTCAATCTATGTCGGTGTGTCAAGCAAGTTCATCTTTTATTTACAATAAACTATGATTTCACCAAATGTGATTTTAACTATCTACACTTAAAACATATCAAGAAATTTTTTTTTCATTACAATAAATTCTTTTTAAGTATTTTAATGGATTTTTTAGTTGAAAAAGTAAGTTGTGTCTTATTTACCTACAATCCTCAAAATCAAGCATTTGGAATATTAAAAAAATTCATTTTAATATCCTTTTGGACATGGCTTACATTTAGTTGTGCATTGTATAAAATAATTTATTTTATCAATAAAAATTTAATAAATTGTGTACTATGATGCCTGCAAATTTCAAACTTCAGCTAGTTTATACAATTTATAACAACACATTCATTAGAGTTTATACAACACATTTATTAGATCCAAAAATAATAAAAACTCAAAAAATAATTCATCAAGAATATACATCTTGATCTCATTTACATGCAATATTTTTTATTTATTTTATTTTTTATTTATTATTATTTTTAACTTTTAATTTTATCATTTTATAGTCTTTTTAATTGATCAAAATTAATAAAATAGACAAATGTTGAAAATATTAAGCAAAAATCACCTAATTAGTGTGTCCAAAAAGTGGTATCCTTATAGGAATTTAACCGTGTCGGGGTTAATATGTGGTATAAAGTGAACCAACCAATTACCATCCAAATGAGAATTCTACTATCATGTACTTGTGGTGTATATTTATGTTATAATATAAGGGCAGAATTGAAAATAAGCCAAGCACATCTTAGTCAATTTAATCGTGCAAGTTTCCCAACTTTTCAAACACTTGGAAGAAAGTGTGCAATAAAGTGCATGCGACATAAAATTCAGCTATTCCACTTCTTGCACCTTATAAGATACTAAATTTATTACAACCATTGGAGAAAATTTGGGGCCTTTTACAACATTGGTAGACTCGGCACTAGTGCTTTAAAAAGTATAAATAAAATATTAATACTTTTGAGAATAAAACATTAGTATTTTTTTGGAAAAAATATTATTTTTTAATTTGGACTATTGGTCTAGTTCTAGCAACCCTATGGAATCTCCATTTTTTTTTCTAATAAATCCAATATTGTTAGTCATCCAATTCCGACATTTATAATGCCCTCCATTGGCATTAGGAACCCAAGCATCCATTACCACAACATTAGATGTATTTTAGGGGGTACGGAAGGCTGTTTCAGGCCTGTTTTCGGCGTTGTTCTCCCAATCGTTGAAGAATGACCACTGTCAAAATTTATATAAAGAAAGAAAATCATTTAAAATAATAATAATGAAAAAAAATCGAATTTTTTTTAATTTATTTTTTAAAATTAAAAAAATGATGTGGCAATTTCTCTGCCACGTCAAGTAGTTGCTACGACATAGTTTTTAGAGTCTAGGAACCCAAGGGAATTTGCAACCCTCTACAGCTTGGGTTGAAAAAACTCTAAGGTAGAAGGCTCAAAAATGGCACATCCAAGGGCTGGTCTACCTTTTTCATATATTTTATTGAACGGGAATAATTTTAATTCATTTTTCAAACAAAGAAAAATAGATGAGGAATCTAACCCAAATGGTTTTGTATTTTTTCAAGCATTTTTGAGTTACTCATAAATTTTCAAACGAGTTGGGTTATAGATCCCTATTTATGATCCTAGGTCTTCTATAAACAGTTCACTTACAATTCTATAGAAAGATGGGAAAAGCAAAGCAAATGATTGGCTCTTGCAATTGATAATGCTTTTTTTCCTTTATTCATTCAATGACTATATATATATATATATATCAATTTCAGAACCAACTCATGTCCATTTTACAGTCATTTATAGGGTCCATTCTTAATGCCCGTTCCATTTTAGAGCCTCCTACCTTAATGTTATAGCAAACTTTTAGCATCATGACAATATGCTTGGAGAGGGGACACATCAACAAATGATTTAGCATGGGGCTATCCACACTTTACTAATTTAGTCCCAACAAACTTTGAAAAATTACCAAAAATTCATCTTTTGTCATAATGTTTTGATTCTATTTGCAAGTGGCTTTTTTCAAACTTTTCAATCTTTGAAGATATGTAAGTTGACAATTAGCTTCCCCAAGCAAATGTGCTTGGTACGGTATGTTTGCCTTAACCTTTAAAGCTCCATTGTCCCCTCGGAAGACAAAATGGATTTTGGACAAGCTCCTATGGTCTCAATATTTGTCGAGATTTTCTAAAAAATTATTGAAGATAGAAAAACACATTAGTTTTCTGAAAATATAATTTTCATTTTAATTGAAGCCCAGGAGCAAAAGTTATTGCACACAAAGCCCTTTTTTTAGTTTCGCGGGCAGAAAAAAAACTTCAAGAAAAAAATTTAGAAAAATTGTTTTGTATAGATTATATTTTTATGTACATGGGAAGCTTTGATTGGTTCCATTTGAATTTGTTATGTGAAAGTTATAGACAATCTTGTTTTCAGGCAATTAGAACATCTTCTTAAAAAAAAAGTTGTAGGATTCATTTCTAAACTCAATTTTCACAATTTAAAAAAAAATAAAAATTTCAAGGTTAAGATCTCTTGCTAGGAAAATCTCACTGTTGTGATTAGTGTATTTCAATTCCATCTTAGAGCTATTAAGAATTCAGATTTTCCTTTAATCTTGAACATACTTCTACTTAACAAATTTTTAATGAGTGAAACTAAATTCGTTTTTTCTTTTAAATTCTCCTAAACTCTCAACTCAATTCTTTATCATATAAAATTCAAAATTCAAAATCAATAGAGCAAAAATTATAAGTTATGGAGGTTTAAAGTCAAAAAATGTAGTTGAGCAAGGTGCAAAAAGAAACTTGTTTCCTTTACTTTAAATGCAAATATCTTGCAATCTACATGGTCAAAGTTTGTGAAATTTTTTCCACAAATTCTTATTCTAGTCTAATACAAGATCCTATGGTTAGATATGCACAAAAAAACACAAATTCATTTTTTTTGCTCTTTGTTTTAGAAATGGCAGTTTTGAATGGTTCTTGATGGAAAAAGAGGCCTTACGGGTTAACCCTTTAACGACCAGGTCGATGACTAATTACTCAAACTGACAGATTTTCATCAATAGCAGTCACCGTCTCTCCGTAGCTTGGGGGGCTTGCTCTAATGAAATTGCGTCAGTTTGACACTTTCTCGTAACCTGTCATCAACCTGGTCGTTAAAGGGTTAATAAGGAGAGACGTGTTTCCGAATGCAACGTAGGGCAACAATCAAGTATTGCACTGAATTCCTGCATGGGAAATAAACACCAGTTGAATCCTTGGTCCTCAGTAGGGCTTTCCTTTCGTTTCAACCTTCTCCGTTCCAAGTCGTCAAGCGAAACGAAACCTTCAACTGAAAGTCAAGATTTGAGCAGCTTTAGTATTTCCTGTTGGCTGAAGAAATCGGGATGACGTCGGTCGGTCCCTGCAACCAGCTCAGTCCACACATTGAATCAGTCATTGCGGCAAAGAGGCACAAGGGTCAGCAGGCATGTCGCCACAGTGAAAGGGCTGCGCTGCATTGGGGAAGAACGCCGGGCTGTTTTTGAGAAGGGCCGCTGCCATACCGTGTGGACAATCTTAACCCCTAAAGTTCCATGACTATGTTCTCACCAAAAACGCTCAAGAACTGCCATTTTAGTTACAAGTACCAAATTTTTGAAAAAAAAACTTTTTTTTGACTCATGTAACCGTATAATCTTGTAGTATGCTGACTTGAAAACATGTGGTAAAAATTTCAGAAATTTTCACTGCATGGATTGCAAGATATAAGCATTCAAAATCACTGAAATTGTATTTTTGGCCCCTGCAAAAAACAGGGCAGCTGCACTTCACAAGCTCACTTTTCTATGAAAAAACGTCCAAAATGGTGGTGCTTCTTTGGATTCTCTTTCTTAGACAAGTTGGCTACATGCTTAAAAAATATCACATCATTTGGAATTGTACAACATATAGGAAAAAAACAATAAGTTGAACAAAGTGGAGAATGATTCAAAATACAAAATTATTAAGAATTTAGGTATGGAATTGGAAAATGCCAATCCCGATGGTCAAAATGTTGTAATAAACAATTTACATCCTACGAATTTATTTATTTTTTGAATATTGAAAATTGAGTAAGATTAAGGACTTCAAAGTTTATTTTAGAGTAGAGATTCCATAACTGCCCGCAAACTAAAATTCCTCATAACTTTTGACTCACTGGTCAAAATGGAATGATTAAAAGCTTTCCATGTATACATAACTCTAGAAAACCAATTTCAAATTTATTTTTTTGTAAAAAGTGATTTTTTCTGATCTGCCCGGACTGCCCGGACAAGAAAGAAAGTAATATATATTTTTTGATCTGCCCGGACTGCCCGGACTGCCCAAAAATTATATAATGCCCCAAAATGCATGTTGGTCCTATAAGGGTTAACATCAATGAAACTAGTGTGCCTTGTACAACCATTGGGATGCCAAAAGTGATGACTGAGCCTTCCTTAACCCTTAAAGTACAAGCCAATCACCATGGAAATCATTTGTTTGGGCATTATGTGAATTGTTGGCTTAAAAAATGCTAAAATGCTAAAACACTCATTGGAAGTCAAAATACTGTTGAAGACCTTCTCTTTTCACACAAAATTTGGAGGATGAATAATTGCATTTTTGTCTTGTATGGAAAGATTCTTTGTCATTCATTGCCGTTTTGGGTTAATGTCCAAAAATAAAAATAAAAATAAAATTTAATTTTTCTAATTCAAAAATAACTCAAAAAAACCATAACTTTCACACCATGAGTTGAAATGCCATAAAACAAAGCCTGTGCACCCCTCCTTGTTGAGGGCTTTTTAAGGGTACAAAGAACACGACCGATGGATGCACAATTTAGGAAATCTCACTGTAACAAACAAACAAAACAAAACAAAACAAATTTAATCCTAGAAGGGCCTGAAGCAACCTTATAGTATATATGAATATGGTGGTGTTTGACTAAAACATCATTGACCAAATATTGTTTAATAGAAAGTAAACTAATGATCATGGTAGTATGTAAATAACAATGTCTCACCATTCATATAGTTAACCACAATTGAAGAGTTATAAGGCTAAATACAAGTCGTATAGAGGGACTCCAAGGGCCTTTTAAGAATTAAGCTATGGATACAACTTGAACAATGTTACATACTTAACCTTAGAAGGATGGACCCATGACTATTGATTTCAAGCTTCACTATGTATCATTCACTTTGTTTGTTGCTATTTTGCAACTAGATATGAATGAAAAAATTTAGATTTATTTTTCAGAGATGCAATCCTACATCTACTACAAATCTTAGAATTTTTAACTCTTTGGAGAAAGTTTGTGATTTTCTTTCTTTCTTTTAAATGAAGAGAATTCATATCAAATATAGGGCACAAAATATACTCAAAAAATCTGACATTTTCACCATGGATGTATATTATAGTGTATAACATCATGGTTTAAACCAAAATTATTATGTCACTCTAAAATTAGAGAATCAACAAACCATGGTTATAGGCCCAAAATTCATATTGCTATAAAATATTGAAATTTATGAATTTATGAATTTTTTTCTATTGGACTAGAAATTGCACTGGATAAGCTTTATTTCATTAGTTGGACTCAAATTCAAAAAATATCATTTTTAGAGCTAAAATTCACATGAAGAATAAATAGGAAGAAATGGCCAAAATACACTACAAGGGTGATCCATGGATTAACTCCTATAGTAAAGGACTTGATCCATTGTGAAATAGTCAAATTTCCTATCTGATCTAAATTTTAACCTTTTAAATTGTATTCAAACAAAATCTTATATTTTTATTACTTGAAACTGTTAATTGTATATCATTGTGAAAATTTTCAATTTGTTCTATGAGAAGTTGTAATTATTATAATTTTTGATGCAAAAATTAAACTTATGTAGGTAAAAGTAGCAAAAACAATCCAAATGATTTGAAATTTTCTCAAGAAGTACAAGTAGCAATCTAGATTAGTGCAAAAAAATTTCAATTGATTATTTTATTTCTCTGCATTCAAAACAACCACAACAAAGACCTTGAAGTCAAATTCAACTATCAAGCCAATTTTATCCTTTTATATGATAAATTTAATAAATTTAAATATTTATTCTAGAAGAAAAATGCATTTTTTATTTATTTTTTAAAAATAATTTTTATGGAAAAATAAATTTATTGTGATTTTTTAAAGCTAAATGTGGAAATCAAATTATAGTACAAATTAGAATAATCTATAATTTTTACCATAAATGAAGGGCACAATGAGAAAGATAACCTCATAGTTTAATTTTTTTTAATTAAAAAGATAAAAAAATATGAATGAAAAACACATCATATTGTGTTATTTGGATTTCAACAAATGGAGCTTTCAATTGCAATAACTCTTTCAATTTTTGACATTTTTCCAATTTTTTTGATAAAGCAGAAACAAAACTTGTCAAGACTTGTTTTCTTAGTTTAGATCAAATTCCAGAAGTAGTTATTATGAAAGTTACAATCGAACTTAACCAAGGTGCATCCACTTTGGAGATGTGTAGACCTTTAAAGGTTAAGCATCTTTAGTTCTTCTTTAGAAAAATCAATAACATCGTAATGAGATAATTTATAGTACTATTCACTAAAATTGTAACACTACAAGAGAAAGGGGTGTTTTAAGTATAGTCCTAGAGATAACATTTTAAGTAATGACCTTTTTAGGAGATTTTCAGTAAGAATTTACAAGATATTTGTGTCTTTCTAGTAAAAATTTTACTAGAAAGACACAAATATCTTGTAAATATCTTGTAAATTCTTACTGAAAATCTCCTAAAAAGGTCATTACTTAAAATGTTATCTCTAGGACTATACTTAAAACACCCCTTTCTCTTGTAGTGTAACCAGGCAACTTCCCCCAAAAATATATTGAAAGTTTTTTCCATCCTACATCCTCAAGTGAAGTCAACCATCAAACACTTAGTGTCCATAGTAGAATAACTTTTTTCATAAAACTTTGAACTAAGAAAAGTTGAAAAATTAAGCTACCTTTTGTCTCCAAAAAACGCTTACCTCCTACCAACTCACTTGTATAAAGTCCTTGTCTTCTCATCTCCTATCATTCAAAAGAAGTGGCCATTGAAGCTATGCGAGATAGTTGTCATATAAATCTATGTCTTCTAACATAATACCAAATTTTTTAAGCTAAATTTTAAAGTACCTAAACTTGTTTTTATACTTTAATTAATCATATGACATCAATGTGCCAACCCTGGCCTACATCTACAATACTATCCACTCTTTAGAATTTCAAGTGGACTTCTAATCCACTGAATTTTCTTGGAATTTTGCTTGGTGCCAACTTAAAGCAACCCTCCGTTGTCAACCAATTTGTGTATTGATTATAGTCTCCTAAACCTGAGTCAAAACAAGTCCTACATATGCAGTTGTTGGCTACTAAGGTAGACCAACTCAATTTTGTTCTCTATCCAATTCTGTCATCCTATTTTTGACCCTAATTCTGTCCAAGAAAACATCCACTTCCATTCATTTTTTGACAAAATCATTGCATTAACGCCAATAAGGGATAACCTATCAATTCTTTAATGGTGAATATTGTATATATGGAAAGGCAATCATAGGCTTGTCTACCTTGTATGAGAAAAATCACGAATTTTGATGTACTCTCTAAGTTAGTAGGTCTCTAAAACCATCACTAAATTCCGTTGTCAACTTGCAAGTAGAACACTCCGTAGCCTGTCTTGGTCCAATACGTGACTATTCTGTTAACAGCTGCTTCAATAACTTTCCAGCACTCATAACATTCAAGAGTTGTGAGAGCAGCTGCCTTCCCTTTGACGGAATGATGTGGTATATTCCACATCATTTCATCCAAAGGATGAAATGGTGTGGAATATTCCACACCCAACATTAGCTAATAAGCCACGCGTCAATAATGTCAAACTTCTGCTCAGAGCCAAGGTCATGACTGCACAATCGGGTTACTGGGGTGGTAGGAGGTAGAACAAAATATACAAACAAATATTTATAAAGATAGATGGTCTGTCAAAACCCAAAGAATTCATTGAGTACTATACCAACGAAATCTAACTGTTGAAGAAGGATAATGACCTATTCGGAAATTACCCTATTAGTATAATAAGTTCGTTCCAAGGGAGACGGTCAAGTAGGAAATCAATGCTAATGGGACTAATACCTAAAAATAAGTAATACAATCCCAAAATAGAAGACTATGATCAAATTTGGAAAATCAATAATCACTCAATCTACAACGACATTGCATATATAACACTCTAAATTCCTTCTTTCTCACACACAATCCAAACTCTCATACAAATCAATTTGGACTTCATACAAAACTCACAAATTGACTTAGAGCTCAATCAACCATACAATTTCCATCACATACAACGACACCAACTTGATATGAATTTCTTTCATATTATTCTAGTTGGTGAATAAATCATCATTAACACATATAAGTCTTTTTCACTACAATTGAATTCTATCAACTTCCTCTTATTCCACTTTCATCAAAATCTTAAAATAATCTCCATCTTCATTAAGCTCTCATATTCTTCCATCCTCCATATCACTCCAACTTGGACTGAATTACTTCACTTCTACTCACATCAACATAACTCGGCACACCAATTTGCTCACTCAAATATCCCACTTGGACACTTAACACAAGCAAAGACATAACACACAAAACAAACAAATACGCAGCACACCCGGCTGGGACTCGCAGTGGACACTCTTCAACACTGGGTAAACAAAATGACAAAATTCACAGACCAAATAGGCAGCCAAACCTTGGCGGTTATTCAAATTGAGAGAGACACCTAACCGACTTGGTAACCACCAACTTGGAATCTCAAAAAGAAACTGACCCAACTAATTTCCAACTAGGACTCACATCAATCACAATTTGACACGTATTCCTATTTGGACTAGACATCTCAAAAACTAACTCCAAAAATCACATTCCAAATTGACAAAAATACATATAATATCACCAAATTGAATACAAACACACCAAAAAACATATAAATCACTCTCAAAAACGACAAACAAATCACAAAAAAGCCTTATAAACAAATCCTAATAGTTCATCTACACTAACCATTTGCCATCAATAACTTATTTTGATGTTTTTTAAGAAAGAGAAGCTCTTTATGTACATATGGGGTGGTAGGAGGTAGAACAACCCATGTGGGATATGTAATTTAGAGTTTGTAATTTCTTAACCGCTCATAGTTAAGTCTAAAGTAGGAATTATGTTAAAACTATAATTTCAGACCTCATTTAGGCATAGTAAAATAACTTTTTCCAAAGTACTTTGAACTAAAATAAGTTGGAGAATCAAGTTAACCCCTAAAGGTTTTTGACTATGTTTTCACAAAAAACGCTCCCAAACTGCCATTTCTAGTACAAGTACGAAATTTTGGAAAAAAAACATTTTTGGACACATGTGACCATAGGATCTTGTAATAAACTAGTTTGAGAAGATGTGGAAAAAAGTTCAGAAATTTCCACCGTGTAGATTGCAAGATATTAGCATTTGAAGTGACAAAAAAACTTTTTTTGTCCCTGCGAAAAATCGGGCAGCTGCACTTCACATGGTCACATTTGTATGAAAAAATGTCCAAAATGATGGTAACTCTTTGGATTCATTCTTCAAAGCAAGTTAGCTACATGCTTGAAGAATTTCAGATCATTTGGAAATGTACAACGTATAGGGAAAAAATAGTAAGTAGAAAGAAGTAGAAAATGATTCAAAACACTAAATTGTTAAGGATTTAATTATGGAATTGAAAAATGCCAATCCAAACGATTGTAATGTTCTAATAAACAATCTACACCTTGTGTTTATATTTTTTTCCAAAAATATTGAAATTGAGTTAAATAAAGGACTTCAAAGTTTATTTTAGAGTAGAGATTCCATAACTACCCGCAAACTACCCACAACTAAAATTCCTCATAACTTTCATCTCATAAATCAAAGTGGAATGATTCAAAGCTTTCCTTGTGCACATAAATCTAGAGAACCAATTTCAAATTTTTATTTCTCTAGAAAATGATTTTTAAAGAAGTTTTTTTTGCTGCCCGGGCTGCCCGCCGAACAATGAAAACTACATATCATACCATAACTTTTTAACCATGTGGTCAAAAGTTATGAAGATTGTTGGGCCCTAAAGCTACTCCTTGGGCACATCTTTTGTGAAAATTTCAAAGAAAAAAAATAAAAATTCCATTCGTGGTGAGCTGCCCAAAAACGCTATGTTGTCAAAAAACGGTGTTTGGTCCTTTAGGGGTTAAATTTCATCTCCAAAAATCCGTTTGAGATTTTAATCTTCCACTCAAAAGTTATAGACAAATTTCATAGAGGGGTTTGAAAGGATTTTTTTTGACATTTTCATACATCCTCTCTGAAATTTGTCCATAACTTTTGAGTGGAAGATCTAAATCTAAAAAGGATTTTTGGAGATGAAACTTAGCTTGATTATACAACTTTTTTAGTTCAAATTCTTTTGAAAAAAGGTATTCCACTATGCCTAAATGAGGTCTGAAATTATAATTTTAACACAATTCCTACTTTAGACTTAACTATGAGCGGTTGAGAAATTACAAACTCTAAATTACATATCCCACATGGGTTGTTCTATCTCCTACCACCCCAAGTGTACATAAAGAGCTTCATCACAAAGTTTCTTTGTCACAAATTGTCACTAGTAATCGTACGATTATCGTCGGGCATTGCTTTCATGTTACATTCGTTCATTAAAAAATATTATTACAACACGATATTTCCATTCAAGACTACAATGTGGTTCAAGCATGTCATTCATATTTGAATTTGAAATGTTGAAGTTGTACGATAACTATGTGTAACAAAATCTGTATGACTTTAGTGTTTTAGCGATGGGTGACTGATATTGTGCAACATTAGCGCTTATTTTAGACATACAAAATTAGTGCAGTAATCATACAACATCATGTCTGTGCATAGTTATTGTACTAGCATTGCATTTTTTTATCTTTCACGATTTTAGTACTAAGTCAATTGAAAAGCAGGAATTGTGTTCAAAGTAGAAAATTAGACCTCATTTAGGCATAGTAGAATAAATATTTAAGAAAAACTTTGAACTAAACAAGTTGTCAAATTAAGTTGAGCTTCATTTCCAAAAATCCGTTTGACATTTCAATATTCCACTCAAAAGTTATGGACAAGTTTCAAAGAGGATGTTTAAAAATGTCAAAAACAATTCCTTTCAAACGCCTCTCTGAAATTTGTCTATAATTTTTGATTGGAGGCTTCAAATCTCAAAAAGATTTTTAGAGATGAAACTTAACCTGATTTACCAACTTTTTTTAGCTTGAAGTTTTTTTCAAAAAGCTAATATACTATGCCTAAATGAGGTCTGAAATTTTAGTCTTAACTCAATTCCTACGTTTTGACAATGAGCGGTGCAACTCTCATTTTCTAATTATCCCATATCGTTTGAGTGCTCACTGGATGGATTTCAAAATAAAAGAGATCTCCCCGCTTCCGTTTCTCACCAATTTCTAGTCAAGTGGTTCCTTCACTACGTCTCCAAGTTTCTTGGCGGCCTACTAATGGATCCAACTGAAGCTAGAATTTGATGGCCATTAGATTATATACAATTAATCAAGTCATAATGAATAAAATTCGATGAAGTAAAAAATTATTGTTAATTAGATTGGTGATCTTCATTTGAACATTGACAATAATTTTTTAAATATTGATACCAGTTAGTAAGTTTTATTGCAATGCAAATGGCAGTGACATTATTGTCATGCATTTTTCGTGTATTTCAACACACAGAAAATGCACAGCAAAGATAATAAATTTTCATGCATAATTCGTATCTTTTGCGCACTTGTGATGATTGTAAAGAAGTTACATAGTTAATACTGATTACAAACTAGTACCAATATTTTGCAGTAATCGTGTGCATCGTAACAATGCGATAAGTTGTAAATTATTGTACGCACCCATGAAATAACAGTAACCATGCAATATTCATTGTCATTCTGTAGGTTCTAAACTTTGTGATGTTCTCTTTCTACAAAAAAAATTAAAAAAAATCATTGATGCCGAATGATTGGATTTCATTGGTATAATACTCAATGAAGTCTTTGGGTTTTGACAGACCATCTATCTTTAAAATTATTATTTTTGTATATTCTGTCCTAGAATTAGCCTAAAAAATAGATCGCACCATAAATGTACTGCCATTGTCTCGGTCCTGAAGCATACATTAATAACGTGTGGATGCATTTCGTGGATGAAGACTTCAGAGAGGCAAAGGCAGCCTCTCTGAAGGCTCTTGAATGTTATGCCATTCCAACACATTTTCTGTATGCTTGAACTTCGCACAGGAAATCAAGGCTAGGGTGGTACCGGTAGTTGAGAGCTGCATATTTCTGTCAAAGCCATGGCGATCATTCTCGAGAAGCTAGCAGCCAGCACAGACCTGCCTTTACAGTGGAGCCACCCATAACCGACCAAATAAGGAATTGTGGACATGATCTAAGGTAACTCTGCCTATGAGAGGCCAACTTTGTACCAGCCTAATGCAGGACCAGAAATTCATGAGCAGTATATGTGTTTTGTAAAATGTACTTCACAAAAAGATGTGGGCTTGAATTAGGCTGGTCCACAATTTTGCCTGTCATAGGCAAAGTTACTTTAAAGTAGTGCAAGGCGGAGCAAATATTTCTAGAGGTGCAAAGATAGAAGTGATGAGGATTGACAAAAATTTGGTAGTTTTATCGCTTGAATTGAAATTACTATGAATTTTGGAAGTCAAAAGTTGGTCTCGACCCATGTCCAATATGTAGAGTCTTCCAATTTTGATCATTCAAGAACTATTTTTCCGCTCAGCACTTTCTACTTTCTTATTCATTACTTTGGGACATGTGTCATCACCTTATTAGTGCCAACCTTGAAAAGGAAAAAAAACAAAAACATTCCAAGCTTTAGTTGGAAATTTTTTTCAACCTTGGTTGGAAATAACTACATCCTACAATTGGGTATAGGTTTCTGGTTGGGAATGGATGATCCTACCTAAGCGACTTTTTTATATGAAGCAATTACATGGTAACACTTGCTTCTTACTAAGGTAGGGTGTTGCTCTTGTCATCATCCACTTGTTGTTGTCCCACTGTGATTTGCAAAAGCACTAAGATAGACAAGCCTATTACCACCCTAATTAGCAAACTAAATATTTTGGGGCCAACTCCAAGAAAGAGACATTTTTTTCAAGAGGTGTGTGCTTGTTTCACAAATCAAAGCCAAGTGGAATTATAATTTTCCAATTGAAATTGTAATTGTGAATGTTTAATTGTGTAATTGTGAATGTTTGAAGTGGTCTATTGTGAAATTACAAAATTGTTCGGAAAATAGAGTTATAAATATCCTATAAACAATCCATAATTGCCTTTACATAATCCAATGGCACTTAAGTATTCACTATTAAGAGATTGTAAATTCATGAACGTTACCTTTTGTTGGCAATAATATAGTGATTTTGTCAAAAAATGAATGGAGTTTTTCTAGACAAAATTGGATCCAGAAGTAAAATAATAGAATTGGGCAGTGAATGGAATTGGAATGGTCTACCTTATCTAGGAACTCATGTGTGCAGGCTCTTGCTAGTTGTGCCATCTAGGTTGACATGTTTCAACAAATTAATCTCTTATAGTCTCAAGGCCATTTTTTTTGTCAAAAAACACTCAAAACTGCCACTTCTCCTACATTCATCTAAAAAAAACAGATTTTTTTTTTTTTAGAATCTAACTATAGATCTTGTACTATACTTGTCTCAAATAATGTGGTAATATTTTATGATGCTTGACTGTACAATTTGAAACATAACAACATCCAAAGTGAAAAAAAGAAGTTTTGCGGGGACCCTACGGAAGAATTTTAGATGGCTTCAATTGATTTTTGTGAGATATTTTTCTTCTATAAGTTTTTAATTTTTAGTTTTATCCTATTAAGTGCCATGTTAGTATTGTCTCCACAAATTTTTAGAGGTAACAAAGATGGGAGACTGTTAGCATGTAAGCATAGAGTCTATATATAGACACTTTCTATGGTTGCAAGTGTTTATGTTATAGGTTCTTAGATTATAGACTAAGTTCTCATGTTATTTTGTAGGTACATATATTATACACACCTTCAAATGATTGTAGGTATATACCTACAACTAGGTTCAAGGCTCATAAGCTCATGTCTTTGAGCTCACGTGTTAGAATCATTGACAAAGATGGGGATACCTCCAATAAAATCTTACAATGCATGGATGGGCTTTCATTTTACAATACATAGGCCATTATTTAAAAAGCAGTTTCCATTTCATACTTTCAAACATGTGAGATTTCAATGATGGATTGAGTGCCATACACATTCTTCACAAGTAAGATAAATAAATGGAAAAAAAACAATTTTTTCCATTTGCAATTGAATTTAGAAGATCAATGCCCTCAACAATGAAGGTAAGACTATGGTTGCCCCATTGTTGTTGCCCCACTTTGCTGCCCCTTGTGAAAGTCTAGCAGTTTTGCCATGCCTGTCCTACCCCCAACTAAAATTTGCAATTGAAGCCCTCAAACTTCTCAACCGCAAGTTACAATAGCATAAAGTTTACATGCACATAAAGCTCTATAATTTCTACATCTCCGGAAAAAAGTTGCAAAGAATCACAACAAATATTGACAATGTAAGAGCATGGCCCTAAAATGCATTTTGTCTCCTAATGGGACAATGGGATTTTAGGGTTAAATAGTGAAAAAGCTAGTCCAAACTTTTGAGATTAGACTGTACGATAGGAACAACATCAAATTGTCAATATTTTGGTAGAACCGTCATCGGGGCAATTAATTGAGGTGAAAATTTTAACCTTCTAAATGGCATTTGAATGGTACTAATATTGTCTAGTGCAACATCCATGAACTTGGAAAACTTGTCCATCTATGGTAAAACTACCCATTTCCAACAAGGGATCCATGTCCATCCTTTAGGATGCATCTATTTCCAACCAAGGCTAGAATAGATTTCCAACCAAAGTTTGGAATGTTTTTTTTCTCCTTTTCAAGAACTAATAAGATCATGACACATGTTTTGTAGTAGTGAGCAAGAAAGTAGAAAGTAATGAGCGAAAAAGTAGTTCTTGAATGATCAAATTAGAACAATCTATATGTTGGGTACTGGTTTAGGCCAACTTTTGACTTCCAAAATTCATAGATATTTAAATACAAGGTATAAAATTACCAAAAAATTTGCAATCCCTGTGATTTCTATCTTCATGCATGGTAGAAATTTACATTGCACGGAATTGCTTAACCTTTAAAGTCCCATTGTCCCCTTGAGGGACAAAATGGATTTCAAGCAAGCTCCTATAGTCTCCATATTTATTGAGATTTTTTAAATTTTGAGTGGAGATAGAAAAACACATTAGCTTTCCAAAAATATAATTTTTATTTCAATTAGTGCCTGGTAGCAAAAGGTATGGCACAAAAAACATTTTTTTTACTTTGGCGGGTAGAAAAAAATTCCTCAAAAAACCTTAAAATTAAAACTTAAAAAATATTGTTTTGTATTTTTATCTATATGGGAAGCTTTGATTCATTCCATTTGGATTTGTTATGAGAAAGTTCTGGACAATCTTGTTTTTTAGGCAATTAGAGCATTTTCTTGAAAAATAACTTGTAGGATTCATTTCTGAACTCAATTTTTACATTTTTTTAAAAGATAAGTTCCACAAGATTAAGATTTTTTGCTAGAGAAATCTCACCATTGAGATTAGTGTGTTTCAATTCCTCTTAGAGCTATTAACAATTTACTTTTTCTTTCAATCTAGAATCTACTTCTGCTTAACAATTTTTTAATGAATGAAATTAAATGTGTTTTTCCCTAGAGTGTTTTTTTTCCAAGATTCTCAACTCAAATTTTTATCATATAAAATTCAAAATTCAAAATTATTAGAGCAAAAATTTGATGTTAATAAGGTTCAAAGCTAAAAAAATGTAATTGAACAATGAACAAAAAAATCTTTGTTTCCTTCAGTTTAAGCGCAAATATCTTACAATCTACACAGCCAAAGTTTTTATAATTTCTTCCACACATTCTTGCACTAGTCTAGTACAAGATCTTACAATTAAATATGCAAAAAAATAAAAAATAAAAATAAAAATATTTTTTGCTCTTTGCTATAGAAAGGACAACTTTGAGAGTTTTTTGATGAAGAAAAGGGCTTGGGACTTTAGGGGTTAAGTGGTCAACTATAGGTGGTTCTACCATATTCCATTGGGACTCTCAAAACAAGTTAAAATTGGAAAACATTCCACATCATCACATGCCTCTGAGCTTAGGCAGTAGTTGGCATCATCGGGAACCTAAACTTTAGGATTTTGAAGACATACAAAGTTGACTGAACTGCTCTTTGTTCCTTAATTAATTAGACACCTAGTGCTAGGATTTGACGTATATAACTACTTTTGGACTATTCAGTGAATTCTGGACTAATCACGATATATACAAACATTGGGAGATCTCCTGATGCTTATATAGATCTCTTGATGTTTTGAATTGATCCCCTGATGAAAATTTAGATCTCCCAATGCTTTAGATAGATCCCCCGATGCTCAATTGAGAGATCTCCTGATGACTAGTACAAATTCTAAGCTTTCAAAAGTCCAAAAGTAGTTAAATACGCTATAGATGACATATCCTCAATTGAAGGGTCCTTGTATAATGACCTCTCTCTCCAGATAATATTTCCAAAAGAACAATACCCAAATCATACACATTGAGCATGATTGGGTGACACATCTTCAAATCAAGCATACCTGAATTCACAATTTGAAGTATTTTACATTGCAGTCAGCTCAAGCAGACAATGCAAGAACACTAGGCCATCCACCACGTTACAATGAAGGTCTCGTTTTCATGTGATTTAAGGTAGGTGGCTCAAAAAGCGATCTTTTAAGGGCTGTTTGGGCCTTTTTGATGGTTTTCAGATGTCAAATATATTTCCTCTCATTTAACACTTGAAGAAAAATTGATGCGGAATCTAACACAAGTGGTTTCATATTTTTTGGAGCATATATGAATTACTTATGAATTTTCAAAAACATCTGCCATAAACACCTATTTGTGATCCTAGGCCTTGCAAAACTCACACATGTGCAGTCTGAAAAAAGATATGGCTTGACCAAAACAAACACTACAAAATTTAAGAAGTAATACACAAGGTTCCTAAATGCGACCCTTACTAAACTTAAACAAATCCTACATTCTCTTAACATTTGTAAGAAGGCAATTGGGCAATTAATTACCATTTAGAAAGATTAAGTGGTCATACTTTGGCTTTGAAATGGACCCTCCCTAGCTCTTCTTCCATCCATAGACACTGCTTAACCCCTAAAAGATCAAGGTCATTTTTTTGTCAAAAACCACTCAAAACTGCCATTTCTGCTGCTTTCATCCAAGAAAACAAAAAAGCATATATTTTTAAGAATCTGAACAAAAGATCTTGTACTGTATTTGTCTAAGATCATGTGGTAAAATTTTCATGGAGTTTGACCGTACAGATTAGAAGACATAAGCATTCAAAGTTTGAAAAAAACAAATTTGAACACTAGCATGCAATTTTGGATGACTTTGACCACCCTTTGTGGAAATTTTCTGCACTATGGACTTTGAATTCAAATTTTTTGGTATTAAAGAATTGAGTTTAAAGTCTAGAAAAAAAAATTCAAAAGCAAAATACTTGTTTTTCATTCTTTAAAAAATTGTCAAGTAGATAATGTCCAAGATTGAAAGAAAAACTAAATCATTAATAACTCTATGATGGGATTGAAACACAATAATCCCAATGGTGTGATTGTTCTAGCAATCAAACTTAACCTCGTCAAAAAAAAAAAAAAAATTTAAAATTTGATTCAGTAATGAATCCTATAAATTATTTTTTCAAGAAGATGCCTAGATTGTTCAAAAAACAAGAGTGTTCATAACTTTCACATCACTAATCCAAATGAAATGAATCAAAGCTTCACATGTAGACAAAAATATGATCTATATAAGGATAAATATTTAAATATTTAACTTCATGTTTTTGTGAGTTTTTTTTCCTACCCGGTGAAGTGAAAATTATATTTTAAATGGCATAACTTTTGCTCCCGGTCACCAATTGAAATAAAGATTATATTCCCACATGCTAAGAAGTTTGTCTATCTTATGAAAAAGTTTCAAAAAGTTTCATGAAAATTGAGGTAATAAGAACCTACCCAAAATCCATTTTGTCCCTTGAGGGGACACTGGTCCTTTAGGGATTAATAATGCAACACTACACACTAAGAGAGGTTGGTAGATCATTTTAGAACCATTTACTTTCTATTTCAGAGCTTCCTTCAAGGATGTGTGAAGCAAAGGTCACTTTTTGAGCCACCTACCTTAGTTTCATATGATTTAGCTTCAATCTTGTTCAATCGCACTTGAAGGTAATTCAATTGATATGCAAGGGAGGCAATCCATTCTTGATCAGCCTTCCATTATAGCAATGTAGATTGTTGTTGTTTTTTGTGCAGGAAGTAATGAGTAGTGATAAATTATGGCACGGTTCATGGCGCATTTGTGGCGCATTATGATTGGCTACAAGACTCTCAATATTACAACTACCCCTTATTGGATATTGCAACTAGCACTTGGTCGAAAATAGGAAGGTCTATATGACTGGTACATGTCGAACAAAATCTTTAGCTAAAAAATTCATGATAATTATGTTTTGAGAAATAAAAATTAAAAATATTATGAAAACCTTTTGAATTCTATTCTTACACATGGAAATTTTTTCTTGCTGAAGACCCCCACATTGTAGATATGTATATTTGTTTAAGGGGTCAGAAATGGGTTGCCTCCCTTGACAATAGTGTGTGTAAGGGTGTAGATTTTTTCCACAAATATCAAGGGCCACTAATTGATCTAAAGACTATACGACAATGGTAGAACATTGATGAGAAGAATTATGTAAGGTAACTACATCTAAACTGCTGAAATAAGCGATTCAACATGGTTCCCATTATTATATTTAAAAGCTTTTTGTGAGGTCCTCTTGGTAATGAAAAGGAGATTCTAGATTCTCTTAGAATGCATTTTTGGGACAGCATACAAATAAACTATAAATTTTTATAGTGTTGAAAATAGGTATTTCTAAAAACGACCATAGACTCTTATAAACAGTAGGAGTACATTTTAGGCAAGAATCTGTAGTGTGCGATTTTAAGTAGCGTGCACGTTTAGGTGTAGTCACCTTAAATCATATTGGAGTTGAGAAACACAAAATGACGACAAAAGAGGGCTCTGCACAGACCAAATTAAATATACCATGGAAGGAAAGGGCAGATTGCTACTGATGCATGCCACTTTTGATCACTTTGAAGTACTTCTGTGGATATGTATTGAGTAGAGAAACAAATTTACTCTAGAGCCATGTAAACTTATCCCCAAGTACCAACCACCTTTGTGGGCCGGGGTGAACTAGCCCCCTCGCTTGTCCTGTCAAAGTCCATCAAGGGGTGCATATAAAAAAAGCCCCCTATTTTGAGCCGTGTAAAATCTATTTTCTACAGCCCCTCTAACTAATGTTGGGCCTCTGATTGCAAATATGAGTTTATAATTTACAAAAAATTCATGTATGAAAAATATAAAAATTCAAGGGGTTTCTAGGGGGACAAGCAAGGGGGTCAATTCACCCCGGCCCCTTGTGGGCATCGTCCTTGAGTATCCTTCTATTTTTGTCTCAGTGAGTTGGTAAGAGCAAAATTTGTCACCTTCACTTGGTAAAAACCTAGTCAATACTTCTTGTTTGTCATCACCTAAAAGATGCATTTTAAGGGACATAACTGACACAACTCTTGAACACACAAGGCAAGACGCTAAATCCTCCATTCAAAGTGGTCATAGCATGGTGAAAACGCAAGTTCTTTGGGTAAAAGTAAAATCTTGCCCCCTATTTTGTGCTGTGTTTAGGATATGTTCTTGACCACTTCTAGCTAATTAGAGGTCTCTGATTGCAAATATGAATTCAACAGTTGCAAATTTTATCATGTGTGGCAAATAAAAAATTCCTGCATTTTCCTCCGAGGCAAATTCACCTTGTTGGGCCCACTTTAAATGAAGGATTTAGTGTCTTCCTTCACACCATCAACTTTGCATGGTATTGCTCATCAAGAAGTATATTAGCTGACTTCATATCATGGTAGATGTACTCTAAGCCTTGTGTAGCATCTAGCGCAATTTGTACTCTCAATGCTACATCCTTGGCAATTGTACACATTCAAATTCAACCATCTTGACTAAGGGTATGTATACACCAGTCCTAGACTTAGCAAGCATTATTTGCAATGAGGATACGTAATTTTTTCGGTAGGTGTTCAGACCATCATTCCTTTGTAATCGCCAAACCTACATGGTTGCAGAGCTAGCAAAGATTACAAGCAGTGTTTACTACAGAAAAATTAAGGACTATTTATAACTTTCTAACATTGCAAGCTGTTTTTACATAAATATGAATTTTTTAATTTAATAGATTCTTGAGTACTTACCAACAACAGTCTTTCATAATGCAAGGGGATACGGGAAATTATAGAACACTGCCAAAATGAAATCAATGAATTCCTTCATTTGCTTCAGAAGCCATTTATTATTTGGATGTAGAATTAAAAAGGCAACCTCTTTATATATGTATGGGGTGGTAGGCGGTAAAAAAAGCATGTGGGATATGTAAATTAGACTTAGTAGGAGCTCAACTGCCCCTAGTTTAGTTAGAAGAAGGAATTGTATTCAAAGTAGAATTTTAGACCTTATCTAAGTATAGTACAATAATTTTTTTCAAATAACTTTGAACTAAGAAAAGCTTCAAATCCAAATTTAAATTTGTCTCCAAAAATTTGTCTGATATTTAGAGCCTCCAATCAAAATTTATGGACAAATTTTAGGGAGGGGTTGGAAGGGACATTTTTTTTGACATTTTCAAACATCTTCTCCAAATTTTGTCCATGACTTTTGATTGGAGGCTCAAATTTATAGAAGGATTTTTGAAGATGAAATTAGCCATATTTAACAACTTTTTTAGTTCAAAGTTTTTTGAAATTTTTTATTCTGCTATGCCTACATGAGGATTGAAATTCTATTTTACACATAATTCCTATGTTTTTGACAATTAGCGGTCAAGCTCTCATCTTCACATTATCCTATAACCTTGAGGATTTATGATGGAAAATGAATGTCATTATAAATTTTTTGTCCCCACCTATCTTTTCTACAAATGTCAATGATGTGTTTGCTTCATTTTGCCATCATTTTCTTATTGGCAAATGTTCAAATGACATTTGTAGCTTACTTTATTCTCTATGTTATCTGGATGAGGACTCTTGAAAGGAAAGGATAGCCTTTGTGAATGTAATGCCACAAGTCTAAAAGATAGATAACTTAAGATGATTCTAATCTTGCCAAACCTATGCCAAACCAATTCAAAACTAATGAATTTATGAAACATGCACTTTTATATCCTTATCAGAGGTATTACAATTTTAAAATCACTGATACAAAACGCCATGTGTATACATACCATAAGTTCATCAAATATTTGCTCCAACCAATCAATCCTTAATTGCATACTTGCACTATTTGTGGAATATTTGTACTCTAGATGACCTCTCATTGGCTAGGGCTCTCTCCCATGATAGTCCAAAGTGAGCATTTCTTTGAAGCATATGTTTGGATTTTTAAAATCAACCAAGATGGCATTTTTGTCCAAATCAAGAGTTTTTTCCTTCCTTAGAAAGAAAACTTGACAAATGTCAGGAACCATATGAGAAAAAATGACATTTAAAAATAAATAAAATTTTGGAATCTAGATAGCTTTTAAAGTTGGGCACTAACCATAAAATTGTTGATTGAGCTTTTAAGGATTAATACAAAAAATGAAAATAAAAATTAGGAATTTTACTTTATTTGGCATTAGAGGATGAAAACTTTTGCAACAAGGTCCCCACGCACGCCGCTTTTCATCACTTGTGATATGATGCCTCCATTGATGTAGATTGCCATGCTTATTATGGGAACCTAGAGAACAAGATTTTAGTTATTTCAAGTAGAATTAGAAGTAAGAAATCCATTTTTAGTAAATCTTTTTGATTCTGTGGGTTAGAAGTAGAAAAATTACTACTGTAGGATAATGGATTAGCAAATTGTAGGATATCTTAGTAGGATAAAATGGTTAAGGAGGAAAACTAAATTTTTCGTCCTAACTAGAAACCAGAATCAAGGATAGTTGTCCATAAGCATTTTCAAGACTTTTGGCGATATTGGAAACGGAATCGGAACCAAACCGGAAACTAATGGATACCGTCGAGAGTTAGAAATGAACATTGAATGGATAGAAAGCCATGGAACCTGAGAGACGAGGGGATGGTGCAAGAGCTTATGGAGGATCAGTCCAGTCAGTGGGGGCGGACTGTGATAGCCCAGCCATCCAAGTGGACATATGAGCTGTGGAGGACAATATACAACTTTTCCAAGGAGGGCGAAGGATGGGCTTCACGAACGGACAAGTATGAGAATGATAAGTTCTCTAATCCTGTGAATCCTAAGGATGGATATGCAGTCACGGATTGTGAGAACCTGAGGTTTAGAAGGGAGTTGAAATTTCTGGTTCTGATCCTAAATCCGGAAAGACCTACCCGGATCATGGTCACTTTGGCCAATACAATTTTTGGTGCACTATCTGGGGATAGGAAAGTAAAATGGAGGATAATAATCCTGGATGTAGTTGCAAATGTGTGTTCAGTGGCCAGGAAATCCAAACCTTCTAGCTTTAGCCCTTTCCCATTCCATCTCTATCAATCCCTAGATTTGCTGAGAGATAAGAGAGGTCGAAGTGTAAGGCTATTGAGGTTATGCTTCAATATAATATTAGTCCGAAACTTGAAGCTATAAAAGAAGGATCAAGAGAGGGGTCTTCAGATCTAGAAGAGGAGAGAGTAGCTTCCCGAGATAAAGGAAAGGAACTTGCTGAAAGGATAGAGAGGAAAGATCCTATTTGGGCATCTAATGAGAAAGATGATCCCATTGGTAAGGTAATAGAAGACCTGAAGGGAATCTGGAATTACATTTCTCGTGAGAGAAAGATGACTCATAAAGTATGTGAGCTGATGGGCAAGACCAATCCATCAGACCTCTATGAAGAAGTAGAGAATCTTCTCCAAGACAAGAATGTGAGGAAGCTAGAGGATAGAGTAAAGGATTTGTCTGGTCCGGTGAAAACTCTCCAAGCTAAGTTAAAGCAGAAGTCTGAGGAAGCAATTAGAGAGAGGATGCTTTCATTTGAGTCTATGGAAACCCTTACGCGGATCCAGAACTTCATCGGGAATCTGGTTGACGTGGTAAATAAGGCCAAATTGTTTGAAGTTGGGATTCTCAAGGCTCAGGGGTCACAATTAGGTCCCAAGATTGTATCTGTGTAGTTAGACTATAGAAAGAAGATAGAGCGGACTTTGGACGAGATGAGGGTTATCATGGCGGAGGCTGTTCAAGAACTGGAAACGTGAAAAGGAACTAGCCGAGTGGCGGAAGCGACCTCTTCTAAAGTTACCCCATCACTCTCTCCATCTGTCTTGGTGGAGCGGAAAGACAAGAGCACATCAAAAGACAAGATCCTGCAGTCTACCTGACTAAGTAGCTGGATTGACTTTGGAACCGAAAAAGGGTCTACACCCGGATTCTAGACCAGAAGGTAGTCCCGGACTGTGGGAGGAGACCTGGACACACCAAGAAGCAAGGTTTCTGGTCTTTCCCCAAAGGTGACTAGTGCGGTGAAGCGGAAGACGATTGCAAAGCGAGCAAGGGAGTCGACTCTGTCCATCGAGTTTGAAATAGAGGAAGAAGAGTCTTTCTCGAGGAGGTCACTTAGTTCTACTACAACAAACCATGTGCGACAAGTGGTTTCTAATAAACTATAATTTCAACCTAAAATTTTGAGCATTGTTTAATAATGACTATAGGTTTCTATTGCCAAAATTTCCAACTCAAATAAAATATGAAATGATTTCTAGAAGAGGTTGAAAATGAACTAAAATGGCATGTTTTTCAACTCAAAAAATTATAGAGAACACATTTAGATGACCATTGAATCAATATTCAACTCAAAATGAGCTTTCAATAGAGAGTTATTTTTAGGAATTTTTTGTTCATTTTTTAGACAATTTTTTCTGATATAATATAGAGGAGTGAAAGTTATTTCTCAGTTCTATACTGTATCTTTTTACTTCAAAAATTTGTAACTAATTACCATTAACAAATAAAAATATCAATAATTCAAAACATAAACTTTCAAAGTAGGAAAATCTATTCATATTTTTTTATTTTTTTTAATTTAAAATTCAAAAAGTAAATAGGGGGTCTAAAGTTTTGATCACACGTGGTTTCTAATGGTCACTCTAAGTGACCTCCCCGAGGAGTCTTCAAAGACTATAGAGAATGAAGGCAGCATGGATGAGTCGGAAGAAGACTCGGAACCAAAACTTACCTTTCCTCTGCACGGAAAGGAAAAGGGAAGATTCAAACTGCAAGCAAAGGCAAGGTGACACATGTTACCAAGGCCTCAGTCAGTAGGAAACAACTAGCTAGGAAGGGGGCAACCGAGCAAGTGGAGGCAACTTAAAAGCAATTAAAGAAGACTTAGTTGTAGTTACTTTAGGAGCAGAAGTATGTAGATGGATGAAAACTAAAGTTTTTGACCTAGGAAGTTATTTACTAATTCATTTTGGTTGTGATGAATCTGGACTTCCCGGATCCGGATTTTTCGGATCTGAGATCCAATTTTTGCGGAATTGGCCACATGGTAGGAAGTCAGCGTGTTTTAGATTAGGGAATGTGACGTGTCATTCTTTGGTCTTTAGTTTATTCCTTTGGGACTTTTAGGATTCTCCAAAGGCTGGTTATTTAGGGGCTGAAGTTAGATTGATGCCCCAGGTGTTTTCATACTCTTGTTTTTCCTTTATTAAGCAAATTGATTTATAGATTTCCACTTCATGGTGTTGAGTTGATCTCTTGGCATGGTATTGGTATGTCAACAATGCTAGAACCATTGCTTAGTGCGGGTAGCTGGGTTCGTTGAACTAGGAAGGAGGAATAACCTCCGGATTCTGTCTAGATCTAGTTTTGGGCGTTGAAGTGAGCTGGTCAAAAAATTGTGTGTGTACTAGATGTGAAGCCTTGTTCTTGTTTGTTACTTGGGAATTTCTGTGTGGAATAGCCGCTCTAAGATTGGGTACAAGTTGTAGACATCCAAATGTATGCTAGTTAACGTGTTGAAGAGGTTCCATTACAATTGGAAGGGTGATGAGTAAAGGGACATGATTCGTCTAGTTATCCGGTTACCAGTCTCCGCCAAAGGGATTCGGATTGGATAGGTCTGTCGTTGTAGTAAAGTTGGAATTGTAGGGGTTTCCTGTGTGGCCTGCTAGTACGGATTGAACTCTGGATGAGTTGTGAGGAAGTACTTGCATCTTGTTTTTTCTGTCTTTTGTTAATTTTTTTTGGTGAAACTTCAGTCACTTAAATCCCTAGAAGGATAGGATTCAACGCATCATTTCTCAATTCCAATAGCGGATTCCTCTGATATAGAGGCTAAACTTATGAATATGTCACTTAATTACTAGATTTGTAACCAGGAACCAGAAGAGATATAGTGTTGGAACACTTCTTCTTGGTTGGTGAATAGGTACGAATTATAACATTTTGGTAAGAAAGAGTTGGAAGCAGTCATGAATTAAGTATACACTTTTCGGTTCTATATCCGATGTGTTTGGGTTTAAGTTGATTTCCACATCCTATTCCAATCATCTTCTTAGGAACTACAAGCTAAATTTCTTTGGAACAATACACAAGTCATTGTAATGGTGTTTAAGTCACTTTTAAACATCTATAGGAGGATTTGTGCTTCTTTGTGCTATGACACCGAGAGCAAAGAAGGTTGCAAAGGAGACACGGGTGGTGCTTGACATTGAACTAAGTAGAGACATTCCATCCCATGCTTGCAAAGCATTTTTCATTAAGTGCATTGTCAAATTTAATGAGTCGAAAACTACTGTGTTGTTGGATAATAAATATGTGAGGTATCATGAAGAGTGTCTAGAGAAATTCAAAGAAGATATCATGGCACAGAAGTTTATGGATGCTTTAAACATACGTCAGTGGATACATGAAATGGAAAAGAAAGGCTTCCAACAATTTCTGAAGAACAGAGTGCAAGATGCATTGTGGAATGCGAAAGTGATTTTAGAAAGTACGGAAGGGAACACCGTGCAGATGATAGTGCTTTTGAACATGTCATTCTGAGAGTAGAATTATTTGTTCGCTAGTGCGTTCCATTTGCAAAGAGACAAAATAGGCGAGGTTCAATGGGTTGGTGGAGTAGAGATAAGGGAGTTGTGGAGTTGCGGCGTAGGCGATGGCATCTCTTAGCGCTTCCAAAAATAGCAAGGGTGATTCCGCAAAATGACAAAATCTTGAAGGGTGGGTATGCAACCATTTGGAGGGTCCGAATTGAAGGATGTCATGAGATACCCGCATTTCTCTTTGCAATAGATAACATTGTTTGGAGCAGTATTTCATATAAAAACAAACTTGATCTTTTAGAGGTTAATTAAAAAAATGTAAATTTTAACCGAGGACTATTCTTTTAGGGTAAGTCATATAGATTCATTATTATAAATTTTTTAGTGTATGATTGACATTATTGTCATTTAGTACATGCAAGTTGAAGAATGTGTTTTTAATACTATTATTAGTATATGAAAAATGCTTTTGAGGGACACCTCAACTTTTTTGGGGGGTTCATATTCTTTTGTTCAAACTACTATGTTTCTTCAAAAAGAATTTTCATTTCGGCCTTCCGCCCCCCTATATGGTCGACCTCTGTCCGTGCGATGGCCCTACTGTCCATTGGATGGGAGAACAGATAAATCTGGTATGTCAAATGACGTCTCGGGGTCAATGCCCACGTCCACTAGACGTCCAGCGGGACGCCAGGACGTCGTGTCAACCCTATTTGTAATACTAGGTGTCAAAATTGAGTAATTATATTCAAGAATGTGTGCAAAGATTATTAAAAAAGGACATATGTCCAATATTTTGCTCTCATGTTTGGTTTGAATACTTATACACTTTTGATGTTGCATTTGAGATATTGATGTGCATATATCCAGCAATATAATCCATATCTATTGATTGAACAAGAATAAATGTTGTTTGGATACCCTCCTACCCTCCCATCTTGATCATGAGCTGTTGAAGAATGAAACAAAGATAAATCAAGGTTTGATGGTGTTCTAATGCTATTATAAAATAATGCCCATAACATATCTAGTATTTGCATGTAAGTTGTTTGAATATTGACTTGCCAAAAAATACCCAGACAAGAGGTGTAAAGACTGAAATGATTTTCTCTCTCTAGTCTTGGAACAAATAGGTTTCTTAAGGCAATGAGCAAACAATAACTAAGGTGACATGCATGACCTATTATATGTAATCAAATACAAGCAAAGTGATTGTGGCGCTTACAATTGATATAGGCACAATACGTGTATAACACAAAGTCACCAGGAACAATCACATGATGCTAGAATGTTAGAGGAACGACAATATGACATGCATGAATATACACTTGGAAACGGTTGAAGCTCCACCCAAGTAGAAGCACAACACCAAGCTAGCTGGCCAGTCCACCCTAAGCAAGATGATAATTAAGTATGCCTATACGAACGTAACCTAAAGCTAATAACCTCTTCTTGAATCATTGTGCGTCTTGGCAAATAATACTACTAGCAAAGTTTCTGAACTTGTTCAGTTTCTGACCTTCAAGAAACACAAGCGTAATGCATCAAAGTGGATCCTCGCACTCTATAGATACAGAAATGGTTACACATGTGCAGTTACTATGGAATCTAGAGAATGGAGGCGTGTTGCGAGGATATTCATGTATTGCATAAATTGCTATTAGAATCTCTCTCTGCTTGGATGCTTTGTACGTTTAAATATGCAATTTGGATAACAATATATAATCAAACTTAAAACACATTGTGTACGATTAGTGACACAATTTTTTTATCTGATAGACATGGGCACAGGTGTGGTGTGACTACCTCATATTCAAGCATACATATATGCATACATTTGGCAAATTCAATTCCCTATATAAAGTCATTGTGTAACACCATGTTTTAGATTATTTACAGTACATTTGATGGATGGAGTCCTGTATAAGAATGTGCAAATGGTAGGAGTATATAGCTTGTCATGAAATGAATAATAGTAGTGAGTTACTTTCTTGCTATATTAGAGCAAATATAAGGTGGGTACACCTAAAACCGCTACAAATTGGGCTGTGGATAAATTGTAGGCTAATTAGTAAATATTGAATACAAGAGAGCAAAGCAATATGTAGAAGAGGAAGTATTGCACAATCAATTTTCAGATTTTGACAAAAATGAGACAACAGTAGGGGGACAAAGTTTTGACAATAGGGTTCTTAAAACCGCTTATAGGTTACATTGAAAGAGAATGGTCACATTCAAAAGCCCCCCCTCAATGGTGTTAGAAATAACAGACACAAAGGTGTAATAGTGTTATTCATATTTATTAAATAAAACATTGCATGCTTGTAAATCCATGATTCTATGTTCTCGTGTTTTGTGCATCATATGAATTAACAAGAGGATTTAATAACATCTGTGACACGTGCTTGAAATTACATGAAGACTGAGGATTTAATAACACGAGGGTTTAATAGCACAAGCATATTTTGTTGACATCTGACAAGTCTTTACTGGAATCAATTATTAAATCCTTGTGCTATTAAATCCTTGTGTTCTCTGAGTTATGAAGCCAGTCACATGCCTCAAAATGGCCAATATTGCTTTTAAGAACTGCGAAAGACAAGGAGGTGCAATTTTCAAATTATACTAACATCATTCTGGGGCTTAAAATAGATTGCGGTTTAAGGCACAAAGCGATTTTGGGGGTACCCACCTTACACCTTGCTTTCTAGAAGGATGTAGCTTAGCATGCTCAGTCGAAGGAAAAACTAAATATAACAAAGGTTGTCAGAGTAATGGACAAAAGGTAGTATATAATAATTGAGTTGACAGTGAATCCCACCCTCCCTCTAAATCAGGCCCGGATTGTAGCTATATAATCTAAAAGGAATAGATGCAATGGATCTTGTTTTTTAATAACCATAGTCGCAATTTGCTCGAATGATATGGTGGTTCTTGAATGAAGGATTTGTGCATGCCAAGGATTATAGCAGAGACTCACCTTGATTTACGAAGGGATGTAAGTAACTCAGTCAAAGAAAATTTAATGTAACCGAATCTATTGAATTGATGGACAAATGATAAAGATGATATTCGATTCAGTAAAGAATCACACCTTCCCTCCCAATCTGGTCAAAACAGCAATGTTACGATTAGGTTTGGTTTGTCGTTCCTGGTCGTTCCTGATCAAGGGAAATGTGAACAATGGATCTTGTGGTTTTGAAATATAACCATTTACTTATCTGATTCAGTGTTTTTTTTTCTGGCGATATTCGCCGAATCCGTCAGAGCATTTGGCCATTGGGCCCGGCTCCCTCCCGATATCGACCTCTGCTGGGAGGGCACGCAAGGTGGCCTGTCGCCAAAAAAAACAACCCTGATCTGATTGAATAAGTGGGCCCAGAGTGACGGATCTAGGTACGTCAAGGACTGTAGCAAAGGGACAAGAATGAATAAAATAATACGGGACTTGACTTGTAGAAATTGCTCAAAAAGGAGGTGACAAGACAAACATCTTCTCTCTCTCTTGGTATTTTTTTGGAAAATTGTAAGTAATTTGTGGATGTTTTAAGCATGAATTGGAAGAGACTGTGGAAGAAACCATGTAAGACAATTTGTTGATTAGGTTCACTTGTTTTCATGAAGAAAATGTGTAAACAAGGAAAGTTTGTTAGGTCAAATCAAAAATAGAATTAGGTGATAGAAAAGAATTATTATTTTTTAATTGTAAGGGGCTACCAACTTTGGCAAGCAACAACACAAGAACGGTATAGTAGATGGAGCTGAAATTTAAAAAGATGTAGCTTGGAAAATAAATTTTTCAAAAAAATATGGCTTGCCTAATTTGGAGCTTGAACAAAGACAAGGCAGACAATTTTGTGCGAAGTGGTCAATTGCCTTGCAAATTAGGGGTTGCCAAATTTGGTGGGCAATAATGGGAGAATGACATGGTGGAACGAGATGAATTTTGGAGGGATAATGCGCCTTGAAGTTGAATTTTCAACAGTCTTAGATTTGCTCCATTTGGAATTAGGAATTAGGATGAAACAATGGTAGTTGTTTTGGTGAGGGGAGGTCAGGTGACCTATTGGCGGTGAATTGTGTTGTTTCTCTTATTATTCTTGTGGGTCCAATTGAATTTAAACGTAAGTAATGATGATTACTATTTATATTTGGCCTTGAATGTTTGAGTATATTTTCTATGGTCTTGTATAATTTGGATGCCTAAAAGTAATGAATGAATGTGAATTTTAGTTTTTAGGATTTTAGGGCAAGCCCAAAAGTATTCTCCAAACTGTATATTGTTTTGTGACCTTTCTTTGCTTGTTTCGGCTTACAATTTGAGAATTTTTATGTGTTGTATGTTTTCTAGTAGGAAGAAGATAGCAATGAATGTTGAGTGCCTCAATTTGTGTTATGTGAATGTTGTGTTTGTAGTTCATATATTGTGTTTATGTCTTTTATCTCTGGATTCCACTTTAGTTTTTTTTATTGTAACAAAGCAAGGATGTTGAAAATTGCCCTTTACTTAAAATTCTATGCAATTGTAATAATTGTCTAAGTAGCATACCTTGCTTGCATGGTACTTTCCTATTTGACGACGCAATTTTATTTATTTTTAATTTAATTTAATGTTTAATTAGTTATTAAAAAAAATATAATTTCAATGTCCAAATCAACAAAATTGAACAACAAATTTTGCTTTCATTTTGACTAGGACAACATGATCAAAACAACTTAAATGAACAACAAATTTTGGTTAGATTTATGTTGTTTTGGTCATGGGATTTACTAGTAGTGTTATTGAGTATTTATCATGTTGGGTCTTCGAAACTATTCCAATGCATAGAGAAGCTTCAATTATTTTTTCCTTCTTAGTGAATGTTAATACTTTGCTCAAACCTCAATAAATGAATAATACATTATACAAAATATTTTAATAAAATTATTGCTTTCCATTTTACGATTTCATTTTATCTACATTGTGCTTTGAATGTAAAATTTACAATCATTGGAACAATTTATAAAGGACCCTATAGTTTAGGAGAGTGATGGTTGCAATTGCAGTCTCCGTAAGAGCAAATATTGCCCTATGCATTGAAGTTGTGTAGGATTGTGGGCTTGTCCATTTCCATGGCCAATTACAACTACTCTAAAGTTCTTCCCAATCCTAGTGCATCTTCAAAAGACAACCTCTTACTAGAAGAGGCTATGCATGGCTATCGAGCCCTAATTTCGCATATTTCCACAGCAAAAGTGTCACTCCCATTACTTTGGACGCGGGTGTGTGATTCTGCATGGGACCCATTTAAGAAAGACTTGTTCATCCTTTCTTCCAAATTGCTCCCTTCCTCCGAGATGCTCTCAAGCCCACTTTTTGAACTTTGCGACCAAGAGCTTCTTGCTTCGTCTAAAATGCTCTCCATCTTACTTTTTGAACTTTGTGACCAAGTGTTGCTCAACCTTCCTTCCCCCAGCACATGCACTTCAGACTCTGTGTCCCCTTGCAATATAGACACAATACGAGCCATACTAGGCCGCCTTTCTACTGCATTGGAAATGCACAAAAGACACACATTGATCACTCGTAGCACGTCTTGCACCTCTTCTTCACTCACATGGAGAGTCGAATCCACCAAGTCCAATAGTTTGTCATCCTTGTGTAGTTGCCAAGCCTGCGTCATTGAGGAATTATGCACCTTTTTAGTTTAAGAAAAATCAAAGTCTTTTATAATCCTCGCACTACTAATACTTAGTAATGTAATGGACTACAAAATGTGCAAGCAGAGCCACGTCCACGGCAAAGGATAATACTTCCTATAATGAGGCTTTATTTTCACATTACCAAACATAACCTCAATGTTAGATGGTTGGATCCTGCCATTTGGTCAGCAATACTCAATCCATGGTTTAGAAAGAACTCCATTATAATGCTAAAGAAACCCCACATTATGAAAATAACATGCCTTTCTTCAATCAATGTGAAAAATGTAAAATGTGTCATTCCATGACCTCCATTGAGGTCATGGAATGAGACATCAATGGGTGAGGGTGGAAAGAGGAAAATTCAAGTACCCATTGGGAAAGATAAACTTGCTCTAGTGGTGCACTGTCATCAATGTTGCGTCGCCCACTTATAATCTCCAAACATAACACCCCAAAGCTGTACACGTCTACTTTGTCACTTAGTTGGCCAAGGGAAGCATACTCTGGTGCCAAGTATCCTCTGCAACCATCATCATTACCATGCAGAGTGACCATGTTAGAGATACAAGCATCAGAAGTGGATTAGAATTCAAACTGTCATTTGCGTTATAATGGTTGTATTCCAATACTTTGGCACCTTCCAGAACAAGTGTTCTGAAACATAAATCCAGATTTTCGACGTTTATACCCATATATATATCACAATTTCTGGAGCCAGAATCATGCCACTCTAACAAAATTGAGTTTTCAATTGAACGAAAACAGATTGCAGCCACTGGAAGTGCCTGCACTGCAGCGGCGGGAAGAGACTGGACTCACTTGGTTCCAGCAACATGCACAGTCATAATGTGACTTTGTTCATCGGGGAATAATAGAGCCAAGCCGAAATCCGCAATCTTCGGCTCCAGATTCGAGTCTAATAAGATGTTGCCAGCCTTGATGTCCCGGTGGATGACTCGAGGATGAGCCAGTGCATGCAGATAATGCAAACCACGGGCAATGCCCAAGCAAATCTTGAGCCGCACGGGCCAGCTCGCCAGCTGACCGCTCATCTCCTGCTTCTTGGATCCTAAGGAGAACAGGGGAAAACCATTACAAGCTGATAGTTCTACATGTGAAACGGCACTCTCGTTCCTGCTGCAAGTGGGATGATGAAGGCGAGATATGCCTGGTTACAGAAATGACGGGAGCCGCAGAAGAAGCCACGTGCATGAGCTACGCGTCCATGAACAGAGCTGTGTTGAACAGACATACCGAGTAGAATTTGATCAACATCGAAATTATCCACGTACTCGTACACCAACAGCTTTTGAGATTCACGACGACAACATCCTTTGAGGTTCACCAGATTTCTGTGCTTCATGCCCGTGATCAGGACCACTTCATTCAAGAAGTCGTCCTGGCCTTGGTCTGTTTTGACGAACAGCTGCTTCACTGCCACCACGTTTCCACTTGGCAGCACACCCTGCAGATTAAATTGCATTCCGAAGTCAGCACTCAAAACTAGGATGTGAGTTGTAAATGACTACATCAGCTAGAAATGGTGCTTTCTGCACAGGTGGACAAGGTTGATGTTCGAATAAATAATGTAAATTGGTGCACCTTGTATACTGCTCCATATGCGCCCTCCCCCAACTTCATGTCTGGATGAAAGTCTCGTGTGGCACCCCGCAGCTCATTGTAGGAGAATATGGTGGGCTTCACGTCAAACTCCTCGAATTCTGAATCGGGGTGAAGGGAATGAATGTCAGCAAAGAGATCGTTCGAGTCTAGCGACTATGAAGAAGATGCATGCCCAAGGTTAGTTACAAATGATTTCCGAGGCACTCACTTTGTTCGAATTGCAGTTGCAGATACCGCTTGTATCTTCGGTTTTTGATAAGGATAGCCCCCACAACAATCATCAATATCGACACCACCGCAGCAACACTGGTAGTGGCTGCAATGATGATAATCTTGCTTTTGTCCATTTTTGCTGCAAACGAAAGAAGGCAATAAACTTTCTGTTGGTGGATGTTCAAGTAGGAAATAAACTACGATGAAAAGACCTCGACAAAATAATTATGTATTACACTTGCACATCCGAGTTGGTGATAGGCTCTCATGTAATGATCGTCAATCTGCATTATACTCCAGTCATGGTACTTACGAGATGTGACAAAGCAGACTTGTGAACAGTAGCATCTGAGGGTGTCATCGTTGGAGTCAAATTTATGACAATAAGGATTCCCCTGTAGTCTGCAGAATATTATTGAATTAGTGACCGTTATGAAACAAATGAGCTGCGGAAACGAACATTTGCTAATGAAAGGTATTCCACTGGATTCAGATATTTCATTGCGACAAACTAATGGCCATAGATATTGTACTTACAGGAAAACAGTACTGGTGTTAGCGATGATATTATTGTTCGAAATTACATGCTGGATGCTATTGTTTCGCAAACTCATAATCCCCAACTTCTCAGATGAGTTGGCAGGTGAGTTTTTATCTTGAAGTAACCCCCGTTGGAACATGTTCAAAATGTCAAGAGTTCCTGTAAGAGTGTTGTCGTCTAAGTACCTGGCAAATACTCTCAGTGAGGTCAGGCTCGCAATCAGAGACTCAAGTGCCATCTCATTTCCTGTCCTCACATGACAGCCCTCAGCTGTCTAATGTCATGAATATAAAAACTTACAGAACTAGTGGAGATTGATCTGTATCTCAGCTTTTGCAAGAATTGATGGCTTCGGTCCAATGAGGGCATACTGATTAGGGTAAGTGGAACAGGGCGTGCAGCTTACAGTTCCTCAATAGAGCCAAGGCTTGCGGCATTCCAGGATGGGAGAGGACCAGTGAGTTGATTTTGAGACAAGTTTACAAAAGCCAGTTCAGTGCTTGCATTCAGATCAAATATATCCACCAAGTTCGCGGTTCCAGTGAATCTGTTCCCGCCCAAATCCCTGTACCATATTTACACATGCAGATTATGTAAATGTGTTGCGTGTGAAATTTTTATTGCGACATACTAAGTTCCGAATTACTCATTTTCTGAAGAATTTACGTTAGGAACCGGATATTTCGTTAAAATGGCAATATTCCACAAATTTGGCACTTTTAGGTTTAGACCATTCGTGGGGTCTGAAATGTGAACCGGTCCTAGACTTCAGACCATGTGGTCTGAAGTCTATGCGAGTCCTAGAGAAGGAAAGGAAAAATGGCGAAAGAATATCGCCATTTTAACGAATTATCTTCCTGGAAGACTGAGTATAGGATCAACTATCTTAGCGTGCAGAGAGTGAAACTTACACATGATGCAGTGTAGGAAACCCTGTAAGATTTGGCAATGACCCCTCGAACTGATTTCCAGAGACATCCCTGCATATCCATTAACAAACTTTATTGCGGAGTACAAAGTAGGTTTGATTTTCTCACGGTAACCGACAGCAGCGATTTGCAAGACTGATCTCTAAACTGGACATCGGAAGTCAGCGAACTAGATGGGGTGGAGCTTACAAATGCGTCAGACGGTTCATGGGAGTGAGGTTTGGCAAAGTGCCATTGAAAGAGTTGTCAGATATGTCCCTGAATAGTAGAATCAAGCCGATTTGTCACCAACATTCAATGAAACGCAGACCGACAAAGCTCACATGATGCAAGAATTACTGGGCATTTCGTGCAACTTCAAACTTTCAAAACAAGAAAAAAAACGTAGAGATCAGACTAAGGGTCTTACAGTATTTTTATTTCCGTTTTATTTGTAAATGCATCCGCCCGGATTGGTCCATACAAAAGATTACCTCCAATGCTCAGTTCTTGGAGATAATTCATGGTGTGGAACTGGTCAAATGGATAGCGTCCTGTGAAGTGATTGCCACTCAAGTCTCTGTTGAGTGGGCAGAATACAGGAAGTGTTAGTGGAATGCAAGCTTTTTCGCATTACAAGCTCAATTTTAAAAATTCACCTAGAAAGGCTTTCTCTTCTTTTACAGTGTTATGTTTGCTCAGCGACTGACTCAATTTGCGGAGCGTCGGTGGATCAATTTTGTTGGATAGTATAGTTCGATCTTGCGACAAGAACTTCGACTTAAACTGTTTAGGCTCTTCAAGGATGAGACATATCACTCACAATTGCAGAAGACTCCAGAGATATGGCAGACTTGGAATCGGGCCGTTGAAAGCATTGTCGTGGACATCCCTAAGTCAAATTCAGGCACATTCCGATTCATCAGTATATTCAGTACAGCTGACGGTTTACTGAGAGAATTAATCCCCGGGGGATTGATTCCTTCAGTGTCATCCTTGGTTCGACAAATTTTTATAAAAATGATCAAAATTGCAGGGTGAGTTAGATGTGGAACTTTCAAAGCTGCTTCGGCACAATCTCTTACACATACTGATGTTGACAGTAATCTAGGGATAGTATTTAGTAATACTTACAAAACATTCAACCAAGAATTTTGAAGATCTTCAGGTAGAAGACCAGTGAGGTCCGGATTTCCTGTCAATTCTCTGCACATATCAGTTGACATAAGTGCACAGATCAGCAATTGGAATCTGATAATTGTGATAGGAGAAATTAACCCCTAATAAGACGAAAAGGTCTCAGAAGGTTTCATGTTGGTGACGTCAATTTCGTTGTATTGGCGGATATTCACGACAGTGCCTGTTTCAAGGTGGCTTCTTGAAACGAAACTCTGTAGCAGTCATAGTTTTAAACCTCAATTTCGTTAGATAAGCGAAATTCCACGACTTTGGCACTTTTCAGGGAGTGCTACCTGAAAAGCATAGATTTTTTGAAAATCTATGCCGTTCCTAATTTTCTGTAGATGAAAACCACAATTTTCGGCTTCCAGAATCGCGCCAGTCTAACGAAATTGACAATTTTGAGAGCTTTCTGCAACTGAATGTCACAATTTTGGTGCCTACGCAACGAAATTGGCCAATGGTCAAACTTACAATTAAATTTCATCTTAAAACTATCTTTGATAATTTTAACTTGAGACTATGATATTGGTTGTTGCAAGAACCAAAGATTTGTTTGAGAGCAGGACCCGTTCAAATAACCCTGCCCCGGGTGAGGGTGAAAATTGAGGATAAGTACGTCTCTCCCCCTCCCCTCAAGTGTTTAGCTTGACATATCAAACCCAAAACCTGAAATTGAGTTTGCTGAATTTGAAAAGAAAACCTAATTATGTGGTAGATAAGTGAACTTACAAGTTTAAGAGAAATGTGAGGTTTCCAATGTCCGGTGGCAAAACGCCCACAATCGATGCATTAGATAAAGACCTGTCCATTGAAAATCCGTTATGAACGCAATATCACTTTTAGTCTTCAGGAGTATCTTGACAACTATTCGGAGTGCTTTTCGGCAACAGACTGAAGACTCTGCAGAGAAATTCCATTCTAGAGAGACTGAACAACACCAAGTCACAAGTTCAGGATGTTCGATGTCATGAGGTTCTGTACATGATTACTGGTAATTATTGTTGTCTTGAGAGGATGCATCCGAATCCAACTACATCGATCTTTGAGAGAGGATAGAAGTTAGAATGCTTACAAGCCACTTACGGAAACGTCTCTCACTGTGCAATATTCATCAGTGTTATTAGCGCAGTCAAACGAGCACTGCACTCCTTGCCAACTGGGCGAATTCGTCGCGTTCAAATTTGGATCCAAATAGTCGCAAAATCGGATATCCTTAGCATTCCAGCCAGCCAGATGCGAGGTATTCTGCCATGCTTCCCAGACTGTGAGAAGCGCTTTCTCTACAAATTTCAGAGAAGAAGAAATTTCAGCAGTGAAGGCCCATAGATGAACAACCAACATGCTGAATCGAAATTTGGGAATGATGCAGAAGATTGATACTAATCAGCACTGGAAACAGCCAAAAACTCGGCAACATAAGTATCACTGCCATGGCCATCCCAGGCCAGACAAAGACCAAAACAGCCCACTTCAAAAGAATCATTTCCAATTTTCAAGTTCTTGAGACGTACGTTCATCAGGATCATAATCGTATGTGTAATTATTTTGCCCTCTAACCAAGCTGCTATTGTCGAGGAATAGCAGAAGGACAGAAAGACCCTCAAACAAAAATCGGCGCTTCACGTCCCGCGCACCCATTTTGGCTCACGGCGCTGTGTTGCTGATCCAACAAGGGCAACAGAGCCCAGGCTAGCTAGAGTAAGATCGACACACAGCCAGATGATATCCCCTGCGAGTAAAATTTCGAAGCAGCAAAATCTAGCCTTGCGCATGCACGCTACTCAACTGACACCAACTAATTAAGTACATAGTATCTCTTTTTCACTGATCGACACCACCAAAGTTCATTCTTGCTCATTCAGTTCCTGTTGAGCGAATGACCAAAAGGTTGAACTATTTAGCAAAGAGGCGAGTCTAATATCTATAACTGCATTCAATACAAGACCACGCGCGCGCGTAATATTTCTTCTCGAGACGGAGTGGTCAACTGCAAGCGAGCGCGTGCATTCAGAAGCAGCTCGCAATCACACCTCGACGAAGTTGTTTGTTTTCTGTTTTTCTTACAAAAATGAAACGGAATACACTTCGAAGTTTGATTAATGAACCGGGAGCATGTGTAATCAATTCTTTAGTGTGACTGAGTCTGTCGAGAATCATTTAATCACGTACCCCGCGCACACGCGCTCATCTTGAAGTTCGTTCGCAGTCGATGGCGAATGTGTCTACCCCAGGTCTTCGTCTTGAGATTCCCTCAAGTAAAGAGTTTCAAGCGAATCTTTTGCCCATTAAACAAACTGCTTAAGTTTGCAAAGAGGGGTGGTTACAGAAGGATAGCGTGATAGCAAATTAGGAAAAGGTAACAGGTTGCCAAAAGGTGAGCAAGTACACTTGTGCTTACCTTTGAACTCAACTTTCAAGGTCATTTTCATGGTGAGAGCCTCGGAAGTGGGTCCCAGATATGAAGATATGAAGGCTTGGCTAAAGTCAACGAGGTACAAGTTGTCAAAATACATTGAAAAAGCATCTCTTGTGATTCATTTTTTAGCATCTTCTTTTATAGAGATGTCAATCTTGGATATGCAACTTTCGTATTATATGGAGGGATCATCGGCATTAAAAAACTTAGAGGACGCCTTTTATAACAATTATATTAATCCCTAGAGCCCTAAACTAATCTAAAGCTCTAAGAAGGCTAAAGCCCTAAAGGACCAAAAAATTAGATGAAGACCAAATTAAATACAATGAGATGTTAAAAATGTTGGGTTGCATATATATATATATATATATATATATATATATATATATATATAATATTCAAAATATTCATAGAAGAAGTTTCCTTCAAGGCCGTATAATATGGAAGTTGTGTACCTTAAAAGTCAATAATACTTCAATGAAAAAGGAATTTCAACCAACACTTGGTACAAAGACATCCAAAGAATCCTAAAAAAAATATGAATAAAAAAACATAGTTCTTCATCATGTTTTGTTCATTTATTTGAAATCATCCAAGTGCTACTTTGTGGCTTTGTGGTTCTTTAAAGGTTAATGTGGAATATAAGGTGAACTAGTCTATTACCAATTTACCATCCATATGAGAATTCTGCCCTCATGTATCCATGGTGTATATTTTTGTTATAAAGTGTATCCCATAGGTACATAAGGGTGGAATCAAGAATAGGCCTAGCACATCTTTGTCAACTTGGTCACATACATTTTTCAATTTTTGAAATACTTGCAAAGAAGGTGTACAACATCTGAATCAGCTACTCTCCTTCTTGTGCCCTAATTATAAAAGATTAAATTTATTATAAGGTAGAACAACCCAATGTCATCAATCACCTGGTTCAAACATGAACCTGAAACCGTCCTATTTGTGTCAATCACCCACCCATTACAACAATTGTAGCCAACCTTTAGCATCATGATATTGCACTTGGAGAGGGGACATGTCAAGTGATTTAGCATGGGGCTACCCACACTTTACCAATGTAGTCCCAACATACTTTGAAAATTACAAAAGATTCATCTCTTGTCAAAGAATGTCTTGGTTCTACTTACGAGTGGCTTCTCTCCAACTTCTCAACCTTTGAAAGTACGTGAGTTGACAATTAACTACGGTTAGTAGGCATGTTTACCTTAATAAGGAGAGACGTGTTTCCGAATGCAACATAGGGTAACGATAGAGTATTGCACTGAATTCCTGCATGGAAAATTAAACACCGGTTGAATCCTTGGTCCTCAGTGGGGTTTTCCTTTCGTTTCAACCTTCTGCGTTGCAAGTCGTCAAGCGAAACGAAATCTTCAACTGAAAGTCAAGATTTGAGCAGCTTTAGTATTTCCTGTTGGCTGACGAAATCGGGATGACGTCGGTCGGTCCCTGCAACCAACTCAGTCCACACATTGAATCAGAGATTGCGGCAAAGAGGCACAAGGGCCAGCAGGCATGTCGCCACCATTACGCGCAAACTTCCATCTCCTACAGTAGGGGTAGTCACACCTTCTTCACTCCGCACTTGGAGAATGGAGAACGGAGATGTGGCGGTTTTAGGTTGGCTTCATGTTGGCCCTCCACGCTAGAATATTCTTAACTAGTTATATCTTCCGCACTCCTAGTCTTCACCTCCGGAGGTGAATAATGGGAGTGGTGAAGACTTGTTCATTTAAGTATATTCTCCATCTTGCGTTGTACACCGTCTTCATGTTCATCCTACGCTCCACGTCAAATGTTGGTCTCCGATTCTCCACTCTCGTTCTCCAAACAACTTTGGGGGGTGTCACACCTTCTTCATCCACAGCGGCTCCCCATTGGTTCCTCCAAATCCTCATGAACTTGTCATTCTCCATTCTCCACCTGCCTGGGGAAGAAGGTGTGACTACCGCTAGTGAAAGGGCTCCCCTGAGAACGCCGGTCTGTAGTTTTGAGAAGGGCCGCTGCCATACCGTGTGGACAATGTTAACATCAATGAAGTGCCGACTCAACATTCTTGAACAGTGTTACAGACTTAACCATAGAAGAACGGCCCCACTGCCACTGATTTCAAGCATCACTGTGCATCACTCTGTTTGCTTGCTGTCATTTGGCAACCAAGGTAAATCAGCCTGTGACAGGCCGAATGATCGGTTTGTCATGTTGACATTGTTGGAAATGTTAAAAAAAATTCTACGTAAAGGCAGATGTAAGAAATGGAGAGAGGAATTTTTATTTTTTTGACAAAGTATGAATTTTTAATGAGTTTTTGAAGTGTGTTACCCAGTTGCCCCCAAAGAGTTTCTAGACTATCCCCCAAACCACCCAAAAGTTCAGTACCATTATGGTCCTTTTATCACATAAAGTAGTCACAATATTTCCTAATATAGCCATGACATGAAGGACTAAAAAAAAATATTTTTTGTGATGTATTTATACTAAAAAAAGGTAGAAGTTCCTATTGTAACTTCTTCACCATCACCCAAGGCATTAATTCAACCTAATTAGCTCAAATTTCATCTATTACAATTTTATTTTTTTGTCATGGATTGATGTAAGATTGTAATGGGTTATTTCCTAGGTGTCTACATTGGACGGTTTGCCTTGGATGTGAATGAAAAAATTTATGTTTATATTTTAGAGATGAAATCATATGTCTATTACAATTCATAAATGTTTCAAATTCTTTTGGAAAATTTGAAATTATTGTGAATTTCTTTTTAAATGAAGAAATTCATACCAACACAAAATACACTTGACAAATTGGACATTTTCACTATAGATGTATATTGTAGTGTACAACATCATGGAATGAACCAAAGTTACCATGTCAATCTAAATCAACAAACCATGGTAATAGACCCAAAATTTATATTGCAGTAAACTATTGAAATTTATATTTTTTTCAAAATTTCCAATTGGAGTAGAAATTCTACTTCATTAGTTGGACTCAAATTTAAAGAAACATCATTTTTATAGCCTAAATTCACATGAAGAATAAATAGTGAGAAATGTTCAAAATACATTACAATGGTGATCCATGGATTAAACATCTTCTTCTTTAGAAAAATCAATAATATTGTAATAAAGGAATTAAAAATACTATTCACTAAAAATATACCTAAGGAATTTTCAAAAAAAGTATTGGATGAAAAAAAATAATTCCATCCTACAACCTCGAGTGAAATCATCTCCATCATTAGATGATTTTGGGGGGTCTGGAGGGCCATTTTGGGCCTGTTCCTGGCGCTGTTTCCCCGGCAGCAAAAGAACAGCCGTTGTCAGAATTATTTTTTTGGAAAAATAAAAAATAAAAAATAAAAAATCTTAAAATCTTAAAATCTTAAAATGGAAAAACAAGATGAACAATTTTTATTTTTTTATTTTTTTATAAATATTTTTTTTGGTATGACGTGGCAGTCGCTCGGCCACGTCACGCAGCTGCTGCGGCACAGTTCTAGACAGTTTTAGAGTCTGAGAACCTTGGAGAACTCGCAGCCCTCCACAGGGGCTGAAAAACATGTAATGGACATCCTTCCGGGGTTAAAAAAACAAAACAACAATCAAAAGTCCAAAACAATGATGAATTTATATTAAATTCAAAACATACTCAAAATGAAAATCAAAACTAGTATCCGTTTCAAGTCATGTACTCAAGGTCTTTATAGCTTTTGCATACAATGCTATTTACGGGCATGCATCAAAATCTCTATGGAATTATTGATCATAGTATTTTTTTTAAATCTAATAATAGGAAATTCAAACGAGATGTTACCATAGGTCCCTATGGTAATCACTTTGTCATTGAAACATGATATAAAAAATTTCCAAGAATAATAGAGGAATTCCCAAGAATATAGGAAAGGCCATCACAACTTTGTTCAAGAATATTAAAGATTAATGCATGAGTTCTCAAGTGACTCCCACTTATGATTCCTTGACCAAATAAGATCAATGTATGAAAGTAAGAGAACACCTTCAAGAAAGAGAAACATACCTCTGGATTAATATAGTTTTAAGAATTGATAGTACTTATTGAAAATGTCAAAAAGTATAGGAATCTAATGAAAAAAGTTTGAAATTTGAAAGTAAATGAAGCAAGTCAAGTCAATAGACAACAAATAAGTTTAAGACTTCAATTGCAATATGAAAAAACACCTTCTCCACTATAGATACATAAAACATTTATTACCATAGGTGCAAGTGAAGGTGGGCAAAAAACAATTATTTTAATGAGAGTTAGGAAAAAAAAATGAATAAGAAAAATTGTTGAAGTCAATAAGAACTAAATGATCAAGTTGTTAAAAAAATCCTATGAAGTATTAGCCAAAAATTAAAAATACAACCAAAATATAGTACAAAGTCAAGTACAATCATGGGTATTCAATACTAACTACTGATATCAATCTATCATTTGACCGTTTATCATCAAGAATTTTTTTGATGGCAAATTGAAGAAATTGCTTTATTGACATTTAGTAAGAATGAAAGGTGGAAAGGTTGTTTTTATAATCAAATCCATTGTCTATTATGAATCTTCAAAGAGTACAAGATAATTTGAAGATGAAAGCTTGATCGATGGCATTGTCTAAATTTAAGAATTGTGTTCAAACTCAAATTTCACACCCCATTTGGCATAGTAGAATAACTTTCTTCAAAAAACTTTGAACTAAAAAAAGTTGAAATTTCAAGCTACATTTCCTCTCCAAAAAATTTGTTTCTGATTTTGAACCTCCTAAAAAAAACGTAAGAACAAAATTCAAAGAGGATAATTGAAGTTTTTAAAGAAAATGTCCTTTTCAACCTTTATGTGAGATTTCAAGCCTTGAACCCAAAGCCATGGACTTCTAATCCAATGAATTTGTTTGGAACTTCACTTGGTGCTAACTAAAATTGAGTGACCCTTGGTTCTCAACCAATCTGTATGTTGATTTTAGGGACACTTTATTCTATAGCCAAAGGTCAAGAGGTTGTGAATTTCCACCAAAGAAAATTTCAGCGTCTCGATTCTTCACACTAGAGTAGAAGCTAGAGCCACCAAATGCCATTGCACTTCAAACTACCAACATTGCAACAAATTGCCGACATGACAACATACTCTCGAAAGAAGTTTGGACTGGCCAAAATAGAGACCCAAACTTTGGTCAAGAGGTTGTTGAATTTTCTTCATAAAAAATCATAAGCTTACAAGATCCTACCCATTAGATTGAATAGGGATTTGGACTAGGTTTGGCCTTTAAGGCTTTACACTATAGCCATTCAAATTGAAAGGCCATGGGAGTTCATTGCCAAGGATTGGGACTATAGGCTTGACCTTTAGAGTCTTCATACTGTGGCCATCCAAATCAAGAGGCCATGGGAGTTCATTGCCAAGGGGTTAGATTTTGGGCTTGGCCTTGGGAGGCTTCTCACTCTGGCCAACCAAAGGTTCCAATTCCTATATTTTCTTGCCTATTTTTTGCCCATTTCTTTAGCCACTCAATCCCACGGCCTCTCAACTTGGATGACCATAGTGTGAACTGTCCTTTGAAGTCTCCTAAACCTCAGCAGAAACAACCCCTACACTTGCAATTTCTGGCCACTATATGAGTCAGTCGCGAATTTTGATGTACTCTCTAAGTTAGTAGGTCTCTGAAACCATCACTAAATTCCATTGTCAACTTGCGAGTGGAACACTCCGTAGCCTGTCTCGGTTCAAGTTGTGACTATTCTGTCAACAGCTGCTTCACTAACTTCCCTGTACTGATTCAACAGTCTACACCATTCCAACACATTTTCTGTATGCTTGAACTTCGCACTGGATGAGAGGTACCAGTGGTTGAGAGCTCTGCAGCCCACCCCTATTGTAAAAAGGACAAGATTATATGCCATAATTTATCCGTTATAGTGCCAGGCACTATAACCTAGCATTCTAGCAATTGGCACGATTAAATTGGCACAATTGGCACAATTCCCGCGTGCTTAACGCAGCGGGAGGCCTTCGGAGGGAGGCCTCCCACTATACATATTTCTGTCAAAAGCCCTGGTAATCATTCTCGAGAAGCTAGCAGCTATATTAGCACAGACCTATCTTTAGTGACTTTTCTGTGTGAAGCAATTACATGGTAGCACCTGCTTGCTAAGCAAGGGTGCTGCTCTTGTCAAGTCATCATCATCCAATCAACTTGATGTTGTCCCGCGGGTATGATTCGCAAAAGCAATAACGTAAGGTAGACAAGCCTATTAGCACCCTGATTAGCAATGTGAATAACATGGGGCCGACTCCAAGGGATACACATATTTTTTTTTATAGAGGTGTGCGTTTGTTTCAAGAATCAAACCCCAAGTGGAATTATAATTTTTTGATTGAAATTGTAATTTTTGTGAATTTTTTAAGCGGTCTGTCCTAAAATTACATAAACACTCATAGAGTGGTCATAAACATCCTATAAATATCCACAACCACCTTTTCATGTATCCAATGGTACTTAAGTATTCATCATTAAAAAGATTGACATATTGCCCTTTGTTGGCATTAATGTAGTGATTTTGTCACAAAATGAACAAATTAGGATGTTTTCTAGGATGGAATTGGGGTCAAAAGTAGGAGGACGAAATTGGACAACAAATGAAATTGCTTCGGTCTACCTTACCTAGGAGCTTATGTGTGCAGGCTCTTGCTAGTTGTGCCAACTATGTGAGCACATTTCAACAAATTAACCCCTTAAAGTCCTAATGCCATTCTTTTAGTCAAAAAACACTCAAAATTGCCACTCATGTTGAATTCACCCAAGAAAACACAAAAATATATATTTTTTAGAATCTAATTTTAGGTCTTATACTACACTTGTTGCAAATCATGTGGTAATATTTATGATGCTTGATTGTAAAGATTGAAGCATAAAAGCATTCAAAGTGAATTTTTGGAGGGACCCTACCTAAGAACTTCAAATGGCTTTAACTAATTTTTGTGAAATATTTTTCCTCCATAAATTTTGAATTTCTAATTTTATCCTATTGAATGTCATGTTAGTATTGTCTCCATGAGTTTTTAGAAGTAACAAAGATGGGGGAGTGCTAGCATGTGAGTATAGAATCTATGAGCCCATGAGCTTAGGAGTCTATATTATAGACATTTTCCATAGTTACAAGTGTCATGTTATAGGTTCTTATGTTATAGACTTTCCCATGTTATGTTGAAGGTACATATATTATAAAATACCTTCAAATGGGTGTAGATATATACCTACAATTAGGTTCAAAGGTTGTAGGCTTACATCTTTGCACTCATGTACTAGCATCATTGACAAAGATGGGGAACACCTCCAATAAAATCTTGCAATGTATAGATGGACTTTGAACTTACGATAAATAGGTCATTATTTAAAAAGCAATTTCCATTTTGTACTTTCAAAAATTGACAATTGGTGATTATAAAGGATAAAGATTTTTTTTTGTAGAGAAATCAATTGTCCATGGTGAATCTTCAAAGGATATGAGATATTTTGAAGAGAGATTATTTATTGTCAAATGTAGGAATTATGTTCATAGTCGAATTTTAGCCCCCATTTATGCATAGTAGAATAATTTTTTTCTTAAACTTTAAACTAAAACAAGTTGGAGAATCAATATAGTTTTCATCTCCAAAAATCCGTTTGAGGTTTAGAGCCTCCAATAAAAAGTTATGGACAAAATTCTAAAAGGAGTTGGAAGGAAATTCTTTTTTGACATTTTCCAACCCTTTTTAGAATTTTGTCCATAATTTTTTATTGGAGGCTCTAAAACTTACAGATTTTTGGAGATGAAAATAAGATTGATTCTCCAACTTCTTTTAGTTCAAAGTTTTTTGAGAAATATCTTTCTACTATGCCTAAATGAGGGTCTAAAATTCTACAGTGAACATAATTTCTGCTTTTCATTTAACTAAGAGCGTTTGTGCTCCTATTGATCCTAATTTACATATTTCATATGGATTGTTTTACCTAATATTACCTCACTTGTATAAAAAGTCTAAAATTAATAGATTTTCTTCAAATCGAGGAGTTTGGTGTAATGGTCTTGGATCCATGGTCCCAATGAACTATTAGAATGAATTGTATTCCAATAGTTATACATCGTAGTGGTCGCATGATGGTAAGGGGATCTATATTGTATGTAAACCTTGTGTGATACACAAATTTGAAGGTCGCCTCAATCAACATGGTTATGATTTTTTTTTCAAATAATACTATTATGATACAATTCAGAAGTTTAACTTAGATGTGTTAGATGTCATCTTTCAATAAGATAATACACCTATACACACCTCTCTTAGTATGAATTGGTGGTTTTCTATCTAGCATCTTAGTCTCTTATCTTGGCCCATTCAATCACCAAACATGAATCTCATTGGACATCTATGTGCGATTTTGAAAATGAGAGAAATTAGTATGATACAACAACAAAAGGGATTAATAGAATTGTAGTCACGTGAGAAAGAAACCTTCTCTTCTATCATTGTTGATTGCAAAAGGCTTGCGTAAAACATGTCCAAATAATAGCATATGTTATAGGGCTGAGGTGGATTGACCCCTTCGCTTGGCCTTGCGGGCAAACCCTGTTTTTTGCACATGATTTTTTTTGCAAATTTTGAATTTATATTTGCAATCAGAGATTCCAAATTTGTTTAATGAAGTCAAGAATATACCCTTAAACGGCCCAAAATAGGGGACTTTTTTTTTACATGCACCCTTGGTAAGGCCGAACAAGGGGGTCAATCCACCTCAATGTGTTATAGAAGCCAAAGAAAATAGACAAGTTATTGAGTAATAATCATGCAGGCTCTTCAAAATTGTCCCAATGCTTAGGGAAACTTCAATTATTTTTCCCTTCACATTGAATGCTAAAATTCTATTCAAATCTTTGTAAATGTGTATTACCACTATAAAAAAATCACGTTTTTGGTGGCGTTTAGCAACAAATGCGTCGTATTTTTTCAAACGTCAGATGTTTCAAAAAACATGTACGTGTTTTGCAGAAAATGCACCCATGTCACTGTGGACGGCTATGTTTGTGACAATGTCAACTACGACATAGCCATGTTTTTATAAAACGTCGCATACAACATAAACTGCCACGTCAACAAGTAGATTTAGAGAAGGGCAGCCACGTGGCATATTTTGAAAAAAGATAAATGGATGGATGGATGGACGTCGAGCTGGACATTGAGCTGGACGTCTCAAACAACGTAGGCTAATTATTCCATATCTTTTGTTTCATAATGGACAAATTTTTTAGCAAAGGGCAACTACGTGGCATATTTTGGAAAAAAAAGAAATGATAGATGGATGGATGTCGGGTTGGACGTTTGAAACAACGTGTTGGATGTTGGGTTGGATGTCTCAAACAACGTAGGCTATTTATCCCATATCATTTGTCGCACCATGGACAAAGAATGGATATAAATATGTTCATTTTAATGTAATTTTTCCATCAAAATAAAATTGATGATAAATGGTAAGTTTTTTTTACTTACTTCTAGGTGAATTCTACATTTTTTTGGTTGTTTACTTTTATTTTTTAAATTATGTTAACTAATTATTTTTTGAAAAAATGGATTGGATGAAAAGAACGGGATGGATGAAAAAATAGGCTGGATGAAAAACATCAAATTCTTTGACCTCCACGTCATCCACTACGTCAAACGCGGTCAAGTTAAAAAAAATTACGTGGCAGTGCCTGTCTGAGTGGCGCCTTCATGGCACTCAGGTGCCCTCCACGTGTCAACCTCTGAGGAACTCAGTAGACTTTGTTGTCACCCATGTTTTTGGAAAAACGAGTACAAAAGTAATGCGTTCTTCCAGATTTTCACATGTTTTTACCCCGTCTAATCGAACGGATTTTAAGAGATGTCAACGCTGATTATTTTTACGTCATACACAACGCATTCTCGTGTTTTTTTTGACATTTCGAAAAGGTCTGTTTTCTTATAGTGTACACTACATGGACTGCTTCAATAAATTTATCACTTTCCATTTTACAATTTAATTTCACCTAAATCATGCTTTGAATGTTACATTTACAATCATTGGAACAATTTTAAAGGACCCTATGGTTTATGAGAGTGATGGTTGCAGTTGCAATTACCATCTCTACAAGAGCATAGAGCAAATATTGCCCCATACATTGATGTATAGGCTTGTCCATTTCCATAGCCACTCACAACTATTACAAAGTTGTTGCTAATCCTAGCGCACCTCCAGAAAACAACCTCTTACTATAATAGATCATGTATGGCTATCGAGCACTAATTTCGCACATTTCTACAGCAAAAGAGTCACTTCCATTACTTTGTTTGTGGCCACGAGATTTTCCATGGGCCCCATTCAAAAAAGACTTGCTAGCCGTTCCTTCCTCTAAGTTACTTCCTTCCTCTAGAACGCTCCCCAACCCACCTTTTGACCTTTGCGACGAAGAACTGTTCAACTTTCCTTCTCCTAGTATATGCACTTCAGACTCTGTGTCCCTTTGCAATATGGACACAATACGAGCCATGCTAGGCCGCCTTTCTACTACATTGGAAATGCACAAAAGACACACGTTCATCACTCGTTGCACGTCTTGTACCTCATCTTCACTCATATAGAGAGTTGGGTCCACCAAGTCCAATAGCCTATCATCCTTGTACAGTTGCCATACCTGTTTATAGTGAAAAATCATACACCCACTAAATTCAAGAAAAAATCAAAGTCTTCTCTTTTGCTTGCACTATTAATAGTGATGCAATGGACTAGGTAATATAAAAACAGAGCCATGGGAGTGGTAAGGGATGTTATTTCTCATAATGGGGCTCACATAACCAAACATAACCTCATTGTTAGATGGTTGGATCTTACTATCTTAGTCAACCATACTCAATCATGCATCATAATGCTAAAGCAACTCCACATTATTTAAATAAAATGACTTTCTTCATTCAATGTCAGGAACAAACCTTCAATTATTCTAAAATGATCTCCAGTGAGGTAATGGAACACGACCGCAATGGGTGAGGGTGGTATGAGGAAGAATGAAATACCCATTGAGAAAGATAAACTTGCTCTCGTGCTGCAGATTCATCAATGTTGCGGCGCCCACTTATCATCTCCAAACATAATATCCCAAAGCTGTACACGTCTACTTTATCGCTTAGATGGCCAAGCGACGCATACTCTGGTGCCATGTACCCTCTGCAACCATCAACGTTCATATCCGAAGTGACCGTGTTAGTGATACAAGCATCGGAAGTGGATTCGAACTCAGACAGTTGATCAATGACAGAGGAAGTCACTGCCCAGTGCCTGCATTGAAGGGGTGGGAAAAGACTGGACTCACTTGGTTCCAGCAATATGCACAGTCATAATGTGACTTTGTTCATCGGGGAATAATAGAGCCAAGCCGAAATCCGCAATCTTCGGCTCCAGATTCGAGTCTAATAAGATGTTGCCAGCCTTGATGTCCCTGTGGATGACTCGAGGATGGGCCAATGCATGCAGATAATGCAAACCACGGGCAACGCCCAAGCAAATCTTGAGACGCACAGGCCAGCTCGCCAGCTGACCGCTCATCTCCTGCTTCTTGGATCCTAAGGAGAACAGGGGAAAACCATTACAAGCTGATAGTTTCACATGTGAAACGGCACTCTCGTTCTTGCTGCAAGTGGGATGATGAAGGCGAGATATGCCTGGTTACAGAAATGACGGGAGCCGCAGAAGAAGCCACGTGCATGAGCTACGCGTCCATGAACAGAGCTGTGTTGAACAAACATACCGAGTAGAATTTGATCAACGTCGAAATTATCCACGTACTCATACACCAACAGCTTTTGAGATTCACGAAGACAACATCCTTTGAGATTCACCAGATTTCTGTGCTTCATGCCCGTGATCAAAACCACTTCATTCAGGAATTCGTCGTGGCCTTGGGCTGTTTTGACGAACAGCTGCTTCACTGCCACCACGTTTCCACTTGGCAGCACACCCTGCAGATTAAATTGCATTCCAAAATAAGCACTCAAAACTAGGATGTGAATTGTAAATGACTACATCAGCTAGAAATGGTACTTTCTGCACAGGTGGACACAGTTGATGTTCGAATAAATCATGTAAATTGGTGCACCTTGTATACTGCTCCATAGGCGCCCTCCCCCAACTTCATGTCTGGATGAAAGTCTCGTGTGGCACCCCGCAGCTCATTGTAGGAGAATATGGTGGGCTTCACGTCAAACTCCTCGAATTCTGAATCGCAGTCAAGGGAATGAATGTTATTAAAGAGTTCGTTCGAGTGTAGCGACTATGAAGAAGTGCAACTGTATGAATGCCCAAGGATGGTTACAAATGATTTCCGAGGCACTCACTTTGTTCGAATTGCAGTTGCAGATACCGTTTGTATCTTCGGTTTTTGATAAGGATAGCCCCCACAACAATCAGCAATATGGACACCACCGCAGCAACACTGGTAGTGGCTGCAATGATGATAATCTTGCTTTTGTTCGTTTTTGCTGCAAACGAAAGAAGGCAATAAAATTTTCTGTCGGTGAACAATTAGCAAATAAATGATGATGGAAAGATCTCGACAAAATAACTATGTGTTGCACTTGCACATCCGAATTGGAGAAAGGCTCTCATGTGATCGATCATCAATCTACGTTATACTCCAGTCATGGTACTTACGAGATGTGACAAAGCAGACTTGTGAACAGTAGCATCTGAGGGTATCATCGTTGGAGTCAAAGTTATGACAATAAGGATTTCCCTGTAGTCTGCAGAATAGCAGTGAAATTATAGTGACCGTTATGAAACAAATGAGCTGCGGAAACGAACATTTGCTAATGAAAGGTATTCCACTGGATTCAGATATTTCATTGCGACAAACTAATGGCCATAGATATTGTACTTACAGGAAAACAGTACTGGTGTTAGCGATGATATTATTGTTCGAAATTACATGCTGGATGCTATTGTTTCGCAAACTCAGAATCCCCAACTTCTCAGATGAGTTGGCAGGTGAGTTTTTATCTTGAAGTAACCCCAGTTGGAACATGTTCGAAATGTCAAGAGTTCCTGTAAGATTGTTGTCGTCTAAGTACCTGGCAAATACTCTCAGTGAGGTCAGGCTCGCAAGCAGAGACTCAAGTGCCATCTCATTTCCTGTCCTCACATGACAGCCCTCAGCTGTCTAATGTCATGAATATATAAACTTACAGAACTAGTGGAGATTGATCTGTCACTCAGCTTTTGCAAGAATTGATGGCTTTGGTCCAATGAGGGCATACTGATTAGGGTAAGTGGAACAGGGCGTGCAGCTTACAGTTCCTCAATAGAGCCAAGGCTTGAGGCATTCCAGGATGGGAGAGGACCAGTGAGTTGATTGTGAGACAAGTTCAGAAATGTCAGTGCAGTGCTTGCATTCAGATTAAATATATCCACCAAGTTCGCGGTTCCAGTGAATCCGTTCCTGCTCAAATCCCTGTACCATATCCACACATGCAGATTATGTAAATATGTTGCGTGTGAAAATTTTATTGCGACATACTAAGTTCCAAATCACTCATTTTCTGAAGAATTTACTTTAGGAAGACTGAGTATAGAATCAACCATCTTAGCGTGCAGAGAGTGAGACGTACACATAACGTAGAGTGGAAAACTCTTTGAGATCTGGCAACGGCCCCTCGAACTGATTCCCAGAGACATCCCTGCACATACGTTAACAAGTTTTAGTACAGCGTTTGATTTTCTCACGGTCACCGACAGCAGACAATTGCATGACTGTTCTTGAAACTGGACATTGAAAGCTAGCGAGCTAGATGGGGTGGAGCTTACAAATGCATCAGCTGGTGCATGGGAGTGATGTTAGGCAAAGCGCCAGTGAAAGAGTTGTCAGATATGTCCCTGAATAGTAAAAACAAGCCGATTTGTCACCAACATTCAATGTAACGCAGATCGACAAAGCTCACATGATGCAAGAATTACTGGGCATTTTGAGCGACTTCAAAACCAGAAGAAACCTAGAGATCATACTGTAGGCCTCACAGTATTTTTATTTCCGTTTTCTGTGAAAATGCAGTCGGTTGGATTGGTCCGTACAAACGATTATCTCCAATGCTGAGTTCTTGGAGATAATCCATGGCCTGGAACTGTTCAAACGGATAGGGCCCTGTGAACTGATTGCCACTCAAGTCTCTGCAGAATGAATTGAGTGTTAGTGGAATGCATAGATTTTGCGCATTACGAGCTCAATTTGATAAATTCACCTTGAAAGTTTTCTCTTCTTCAGTTATGTTTGCTCAGTGACTGACTCAGTCTGTGGAGCGTGGATCAGTTTAGTTGGATAGTATAGTTCGATCTTGCGACAAGAACTTCGGCTTAAATTGCTTTGGCTCTTTAAGGATGAGATATATCACTCACAATTGCAGAAGGCTCCAGAAATATGGCAGGTCTGGAATCGTGCCACTAAAAGCATTGTCGTGGACATCCCTAAGTCAGATTCAGGAACAATTTGATTCATCAGTATATTCAGTACAGCTGACGGTGTACTTGGAGAATTAATTCTCTCAGTGTTAACCGGGGATCCACAAATTTACACAAGAATGATCGAAATTGCAGGGTGTATAACTTTCAAAGAAACGTCGGCACATTCTCTTAATATGTACAAATATTGATGTTGACAGAAATCTAGGGATAAATTTAGTACAGTGATGTCGTACTTAATACTTACAATACATTTAACCATGAATTTTCGATTTCTTGAGGGAGTGAACCAGTGAGGTTTGGATTTCCTGTCAACTGCCTGCACATATTAGGTGACAGAAGTGCACCAATCAGCAATTGGAAAATAATTGTGATAGGAGAAATTAACCCCTAATAAGATGAAAAGGTCTGAGAAGGTTTCATGTTAGTAACGTCAATTTCTCTGTATTGGCGGATATTCACGACAGTGCCTCTTTCAAGGTGGCTTTTTGAAACGAAACTCTGTAGCAGTCATAGATTTAAACCTCAATTTCGTTAAATAAGCGAAATTCCAAGACTTTGGTACTTTTTAGGGAACTTGTGCTACCTGGAAGCAAATGAGAAAATCTATACCGTTCCTAATTTTTGAAGTTTTCTTCAGATGAAAATCACAATTTAGATAAGTGAACTTACAAGGTTAAGAGAGATGTGAGGTTTCCAATTTCCGGTGGCAAAACGCCCACAATCGATGCATTAGATAAAGACCTGTCCATTGACATTCCATTATGAACACAATATCACTGTTAGCCATTAGGAGCACCTTGACAACCATTCGGAGTGTCTTTCGAAGAATTTGCAGAGAAATTCCATTCTAAAAAGGACCGAACAACAACAGGCCGTTAAGTTCAGGATGTTCGATGTCATGAGGATTCCCTACTTAATTTCTGGTACCAACGTCAATTTCGTTAATGTGGCGCGTTTTCGGCGCCAAAAATTGTGACACACGCGTACATACTGTTCTAGAATCTGGGGTTTGGATTTATGTTTCCAAACAAGTGTTTTGAAAGATGCTAAAGTACTGGAATTCGGTCAATTTAACGAAATTGACGTTCACTATTGCGTTGATAGGATATTGCATCCGAATCCAACTACATCGAACTTTGAGAAAGAACAGAAGTTAGAATGCTTACAAGCCACTTACGAAAACGTCTCTCACTGAACAACCAATGAAATCGCACACAAACGAGCACTGCACTCCTTGCCAACTGGGCGAATTCGTCGCGTTCGAATTTGGATCCAAATAGTCGCAAAATTTGTTTTCCGTAAAATTCCAGCCTGCAAGATTTATATTCTGCCATGCTTCCCAGACTGTGTGAAGCGCGTCCTCTACAAATTTCAGAGAAGAAGAAATTTCAGCAGTGAAGGCCCACAGATGAACAACCAGCATGCTGAATCGAAATTTGGGAATGATGCAGAAGATTGATGCTAGTCAGCACTGGAAACAGCCGAAAAATCGGCAACATAAGTATCACTGGCACAGGCATCCCATCCAAAGAACAAACCCGGCCACTTCAATAGAAGCATTTCCAATTTTCAAGTTCTTGGGACGTACGTTCAGCAGGATTATACTGATACTTCCATAATGTGTCATGATCTTGCCCTCTAACCCAGCTGCCATTGTCGAGGAATAGCAGAAGGACAGAAAGACCCTCCAACAAAAATCGGCGCTTCAAGTGCCGCACACCCATTCTGGCTCACGGCGCTCTGTTGCTCATTCCAACAAGGGGCTACAGAGGCCAGGCCAGTTAGAGTAAGACACACAGCCAAATGATATCCCCTGTAAATACAATTTCAAAGCAGCAAAATCAGGTCTCTCGCATGCATTCCACTGACACCATCAGAGTTCATTCTTGCTCATTCAGTTCGTGTTGAGCGAATGACCAAAAGATCGAACTTATTAACAAAGACGCTAGTCTAACTATAACTGCATGCAATGCTCATATTTCTTCTCGACACGAAGTGCTCAACTGGAAAGCCTCTTGTGCGGTGGCAACTGGAGGTGCCACTGCTGTGCCGCTGCTACCTCGGGAAATGAAAAAAAGCAGCCCCGCCCAGCTCGCCACCTGTTCCCCGCAACTTCTCATCCCCAGCAGCCGGCACTGCTGGGTGCTGCATGTGCGGGGTACTACTGCAAGCGAGCGCGTGCATTCAGACTGTTGCTGGCAATCACACTTCGATGTTGTTTTTTGTTTTTTTTGGCGCAAATAAAGGGAACCTTTACTGCAAGAGACACTTCGATGCTTTTTTTGTTTTTTTTGAACAAATGGGAAAAACACTTCGATGTTTGATTAACTAGCCGGGAGGATGTGTATTGATTCTTTAGTACGATTGAGTCTGTCGAGAATCGTTTCATTACGCACCACACGAGCTCATCTGGAAGTGCGTTCAGAGTTGATGACGAATCTGTCCTGAATCCCAGGTCTTCGTCCGCAGATTCCGTCAATAATAGAGCTTCTATCGAATCTTTTGGCCATTAAACAAACTGCTTAAATCGGCCGGTTAGCAACAGGTGGAGGGTTACTACAGGATAGCATGCTAGCAAATTAGGAAAAGTTAACACGTTGCCGAAAGGTTAGCATATATCCTTGTGTTGACCTTGAACTCTGCTTTAACCCTTAAACGACGGACTCATAACCTGGAAATTATATGTTTTAACATTGTGTGAATTGTTGGATTAAAATAATGCAAAAGCACTCATTGAAAGTCAAACTATTATAGATGATCTTTTCTTTTCCCACAAAATTTGGAGGATGAATAGTTGCACTTCTGTCCTACACAAGAGATTCTCTTGTCATTCATCGGCCACAAAGCGTACGTGTCGACGTTTAAGGGTTAAAGGCCATTTTGACGGTGAGAGCCTCGAAAGTAGGTTCCAAGTATTATAGGATAGTATGCCCAGGTGTCCCAAGGGTATATCGTAGTACATTATTAACCATTAAAGGACAGTGCCTATGATCATGTGAACAACTTCAATATACCTTGTTTTGTATATTCTATTTTTTCACAAAATACAAGTAGAAATTATTTTATTTTATTTTTTCAAAGATGGAATCACATGTTTTTTATAAACCCTAAAATTTTCAAATTTTTTTGGTGAGAATTTGAAATTACTGCAAGAATGTAGAAAATTCATATCAAATAGTTTGTTTTTACAAATTATTCATAATCTCGAATTGGATTCCATAGACATAGAAGAATTAAGTCAACAGTTGAGTTTCAAATTCGAAAAGATCCTTATTTTGACCAAAATCCAAATTTAGAGCAAGGAGGTGCAAATTGAAAAAGCCAGCTTTTGAGAGTAGACCTGCTGACCTGGTACGTCTTTCGTCAACTTGGTCACACTGAGATTCTCCACTTTCCAAACATCTGGGAGAAGGTGTGCACAGTACGTTAAGTGCTTGCGGAATCCGAGTCAGCTACTCCCCTTATCAGTGATTAAATTTACAATAACAAGGAGAATGACGTGTTTCCATGCAGTGTGAGAACAACAATCGCATATATTTCACTAAACTTCCTGGATGGGAAAATACCACCTGTTGCCTGAATCCTTGCTTCTTAATTGGCCCGTTCATTGGTCCCACAGTAGGGCTTCCCTTTCGTTCCATCCTTCTCCAAGTTGCAAGCCAGGTGTCACAGAAAGTCAAGATTTTTCAGCTTTGTTTCATGGTCGGTGACGATGGGGACGAGGTCCCTTGCAACTGTCTAACTTTTAGTCCACATGGCGAAAGAGGCATGCATCAAAATCTCTACGGAATGTTGATAAGAATATAAACAAAAACAAACAACCTTTAGAATAATAGGAACTTCAAATGGAATAGGCAATTTTGTTAAAATGGCGCTATTCCACTACTTTGGCAGTTTTTACAATTCAAACCGTGCAATCTGAAATGTACAATGTCCTAGATGTCTAAAATTTATACCATTCCTAGATGTCTAAAATCTATATTTGACTTAGATGTCACTTTTACAATTCAGACTGTGCAATTTGAAATCTATATGAGCCCCAAATTTTTGAAATCTATACCAACCCTAGATTTTTGAAATCTATATTTGTCTTGGATGGTACTTTCACAGTTCAGATCCGGCGGTCTAAAAATGGCACATGGAATACCGCATTTTAACAAAATTCCACATTGAGGTGTTACCATAGGCTTGTAGCTAATCATTTTGTCATCAAAACTGCATATAAAGATTCCCAAAAATAAAGAAGGAATTCCCAAGAATATAGCCATATAGGAGAGGTCATTACAACATTGTTCAAGAATATTAGAGATGGATGCGTGAGTTCTCAAGTGACTTCCACTTATGATTCCTTGATCGAATAAGATCAACATGAGAGCAAGAGAACACTGCCATGAAAGATAAACATATAAATGGGCTAACATGCCTGAATTGAAAGTTGAAAGTATTTGTTGAAAATGTCGAAAGTGTCAGGATCTGATGAAAAGTTTGAAATTTTATCAGTTGAAAGTGAATGAAGCATGTCAAGACAATAGACAACAAATAAATTAAAACTCCATTTGCAACATGGAAAAACACCTTCTGTAGTCTCCACTACAGATACACGAAACCATTACTATCCACTCCTTAAAAGTTCAAGTAGACTTCTAATCCTCTGAATTTGCTTAGAATTTCATTGGGTAGTTGGTACCAGCCTTGGTTCTCAATCAATAACAGAAATTTTGTTAAAATGACAATATTCCATTAAAATGGCGAGGAAAGGGACCAAGGAAGGCCAAAAAATCCATTGACAGATGGCACCATGGGTGACAGAAGACGGGAATGAGTTGTAATTTGGGCTTATTGAGGACTGAATCATGACATATATGACCTTGATATGGCATGAAGCATTGTCATGTATGCCCTTGACATAAAATTTGGCAAAAATTTGGCTCTTAGGGTAAATTTATAAAAGCTAAAGTTGTGAAGTAGGGCTATCAAATATTAGGAGTGCTTGTTTTAAAACAATTGTTAAGTTCACTTCTAGGTTTGGTAGGCTCAGGGACTACGGTAGAGGTACCCACAACATATAACCAAAGCATTTCAGCTTATAGGATAATTATAGGAAAGGTAGGACACCAAACTTGTTTTGTGAAGCAGACCCTACGAGGTAAATTTATCCTAGTGGTAAACACATGAATTGTTTATTTTTTTTTATAATCAAAACTTGAAATTTTGTATTTATATTTGCAATAAGAGCCCCCAAATTAGCAAGGAGAGGCAAAGTACATAGAATTAATACAACACAAAATAAGTTCTTTTTTAACAATTATCTTTGCATTTACTGTACATGGTATACTTCATGGGATGGGTTTAGCATCTTCTATGGAGAAGTTGTTGAGGAATTGAACTCAATGTGTGCAAAAATGCAAGACAAAATGAATTTTTTACCTAAAAATGAATTTTTTATCTAAGAATGAATCATTTATTTGGATCTCTTTATATTGTAGCTTCACTTCAAATGATTAGCTTTAGAAATTTTTTTGAAAGAAAAGAGAAAAAAAGATAAGTATATGGAAACTAAAGATGCAGATAGAAAATCTTTTTCAAAGAACAATACACCCGATTGTTGTCCACTACAGGTCACTCTAGTACCCTACAAAGTCACCACAACATGACTACTCTAGATATCTCTACTAAACACAACTACCTGTAGTTTACATTTAATCCCAACTATATAACCAACTATAAATCTTTGTTGTTATGTTGCTAACTTGATGGTTCTCTAAACTTGTTGAAGCTTGAGCCTCATCTTTTCTAGAAAACCCTTGAATTTAATTTTATCTTCGTATTTTAGAATCCAAAAAATGCTCATCAATTCACTCAATTGTAGTACTAACTACTTTTGGCATTGTCATCTTATTAGATAGAGTTTCTTATATATGTTTCTTACGTAGAACAAAAGTAGGAACAATTACAACCCATCGTTGATCATATCTAGAATGTCCACAATGGAAGTCAATTTTCTCTTTAGATTATGCCAAAACGTGGTTCATATAAAATTTGATATGAACAGAGACGTGATGAGAAAATTGACATTTGTTTGCATTGGTGAAATGGTGATCCATAGATCATTCTTCTTATTTGAAAGAGCCACAAACATTGTAATGAGGGTAATAATGGTACAATGATGTCAATAAGGTTACCATGAGGGGAATAATGCTATAACGCTACATGGGGTTTAAAATTTCTATTCACTGGGATTGTACACAAGTATATTGCAAAGATTAATATCAAAGAAAGTGAATCTTCTACAATCCAAAGTCTATGGGAAAGTCATCACAATGGGGCATATCCATTCTAGGTATGTCTACACTACCTGCACTATAAGTCTAACCCCAATTATATTGCCAACTATACATCTTTGTTATATTGTGGATAGCTCCACAATGCTTTGTACTTGCCGAGGATTGAGTCTCATCTTCTTCAAGAAGCCCTCAAATTCTATGTCCTTGTTGATTCTCCATAAAAGTCATCCATCTTGACATTGTGTACCTCAATTAAGCTATCGTTAGAAGTAACAAAGAGCCCATCAATATAGTATATGGAATATGCCATAGCTCCATGCGGTAGCAAATAATGTCTTTTTATTATAGAAGAGTGGATGCGGCATCAAAACCCACATCAATATGGAGCTACGCATTCGTTGGAGGATCCCACTCCTTCCATCATTTGCATCCTTTGAACACCATATTCATTAAAATGAGAGATTGGAGACCTCTCAAAATAATCATGATGATTTCGACCTAAATCAGCAATTTCCATTAAAATGAGAGTTTTGATCTGAATTGATATAAAACCTTACAATTTCAGGTCAATATTGAAAGGTTTAGGATCAATTTAACTCGAATTGAGTTAAATTGATAGAAAACCTTTCAATTTTAGCTGAATTGACATAAAACCTTTAGTTGATTTTTTTTTTAATAACCTCTCATTTCAATGGAAAACTCTCATTTTAATGAATATGGTGTTTTTGTTGCTTAGTGCGCTTTGTACCTTGTTGTGATCCATCCACACCATGACCACCAAGTCTAGGACCATATTGACAAGCCTACTCATGCATCAAATTTTGCCCTTGGCATCAATTGCTGCTCTATGTTGGGTGAAAAAATCATCTTGGTCACGATTGAAACTATCGACAAACTCTGGATACTTTAGCAATAGATATTTGTTTTACGCGTACTTTTAGTCCTAGATACATTATCTTCAAAAGAATTGTAAGGGGCCTGAAATACGTGGGAATCTGAGACAAGTAATGAGATATATTGCAACCAACACTACAATAAAACTAGTGTTTTATGACTGCAAAATATGACTGCAATGAGTCGTAAAATCAAAAAATATGACTAGCGCAGAAATCACTGTAGATGACTGCAACATGACTGACATGAGTCATTACCGACGAGTCGCTTCGGACATCAGTCATATTGGCAGTCATATTTTGGGGGGGGGGGGGGGTAATTATCCATAATTAGCTGTATTTTGCCAACAAGGCGTGTACTTTGACTACCTTTAAGGGCTTGATTTTGTTTTGAGTTGCCCGGGAAAACAAAAATAAATCCTATGTGGCATGTGACTCCATGTAATCATTTTTTGACTGACGTGAAATATGACTGCGATCAGTCATATTTTGGCTAATGTGGCATATGACTGCGGTCAGTCATATTTTGGAAAAGACTTTATGTAGTTCAAAATAAATACATATGATTTTAGAGATATACAAGAGATAATCATATTGGAAAGGGAGAATGTAAGAAGAAAAGCAACTCTCTTCATTGACATTTATTGTCACCAATATAAAACATATATATCACAATGAATCATTCACAAAATCCAATAAGGCCTATATTCCTTACAATAATGTGAAGATGGTTCTATTGGATTGCAAGTAGCCTCCAATGACTTTGTTTCAACTTTTGGTGCCTGCATAAACAATTAAAGAAATGGGAGGTTAATTTTTAGTGAATAAACAACAAAGCTCAACCTTCAAAGGCTTACAACAACACAAAATATGTAGCTCAAGTTTAGGGTAGGAAAAATAGAATGGTGATGGAGAAAACAAGAAGAAAAAATAGACAAGTACTAAGAGATAACAACAAGCAAGAGCTAAGATGCAACAAGAAACAAGAAGCAACAACTAGGACACAACAAGAAATAAGAAGCAACAACTAGGACACAACAAGAAACAAGAAGCAACAACTAGGACACAACAAAAAACAAGAAGCAACAACTAAGACACAACAAGAAACAACAAGAAACAAGAGTTAAGATGCAACAAAAAGCAACAAGAAGAAACAACTAAGACACAACAAGAAACAAAAAGAAACAAAAAACAAGAATTAAAAAAGCAACAAGAAGAAATAAAAAACAAGAACTAAGAAGAAGAAAGAGTTAAAATGCTAGAGAAAGAAAGAGTTTAGATGCAACAACAAGAAACTAGAAGGATGATTAGAACTAAGAAGCAACAAGAAAGAAGAATTAAGATGCAAAAAAAGACAACAACTAAGAAGCAAAAAATAAGAAGCAATAACAAGTATGAGCTAAGAGACAATAAAAGGCAAGGAAGAAGGGCCAAAAGAAGTGGCGGCTAGGGTTTCAAAATCTTAAAAAAGTAGCGGCTAGGGTTTCAAAATCCTAAAAAAGTGGTGACTAGGTTTCAAAATCCTAAAATATAGGTGAGTAGGATTTCAAAATCTTAAACAATGACTTGTCCAATTTTTTTTTAAATTGCCTGTATTTTTCTTGGGTTGCCCAAAACAAAAAAAATGTCACTACCATGGAAATATGACTGACAATATGGCTTAGCGTTCCCAAAACATGTTCCCTACGTTCCCTATGAAGGACTTTGATATTTCTAATGGTCGTATAGTGTACACTTATGAAATAGAAGGCCCAAAAATGACTGACAGTCATATTTTGCATTTTTGCAGTCATATTTTTTCACAAGGTGTTGGCCTTTAAGAATATGACTGCAACTAGTTGTCAGTCATCCTCAGTCATATTTTTGCAATCATAAAATACCCGTTTTCTTGTAGTGCAAATTCAAATAAGCCATTGAGATGTGCGCACAATGACATATTCAGAGTAAATCAAAGTTGTTGTTAATGTACAGTACCCGGCAAGCACAAATCATCCACCAGGCAGAGCTCGGTGGAAATGAACTGGCACTACGGCTACTTTGAATGGTTCATGCTTTGTCACCTTTTCAATCTAGAAGTTCTAATTAGTCACATTAGATAGAACTAGTAGTCTAATTACAAGTGTCATGAAGCAATAGAGTAGATAGGATAAAAATATCCAAAAAATCAATAAAAAATGAACATGTGTCATTGAGGTGGCAACGCCTCTTCAAAACTTCTAAATACATCTATGGACATGGAGGTCACGGATTTGCTCCAATTAAGCTCAAATTTTGTATAGATGAAGCTTACAGATGGACTCAAGGAACGCACATTTTGTTGTGGGAGAAGTTGGAGGTTCATATCAATTGAAGGTTTTGCATTTGGTTACAAAGAGGGACTTGGAAGCTTGTAGTCAAAAAATTTGGAGGTTCAGAAATTGAGGTAAGAGCTACTGCTCTTGTAATTTTCAATTCACTTGCATTCTATTTTAGCATTGCAATCTTTCAATTTGGGATGTTGGGAATAAAATTCACCTTTGAACACAGTTGTGAGAGGGCGTGTGATTTGGTGAATAGTTCAATGGATTGTAGCTTTTGAAAGCTTTGTCTCTTGACATGTAAAGCCTTGTACTTGTGCAAATGAGACTAGCATTGAGGGTCCGGCAAGTGCAGTGAGGGTTCTAAAGGAAGCAAAGTGATTGGAATATCAGTAGTGTTGTTTGGGAGCAAGGATTGAGAGATCAAACTAAACAATTTTGTTGGTAGATGTTTGCTATGAAAGCATTAAAATTTCATTTTGAGGTATATTTTCTTTGTGTTCAGGATCTTGTGAGTATGGGCGGTCGTCATTTGAGCATAGAAGAGAAAGGTATTATAGTTGGCATGAGTCAGTCAAGAATGTCACAACGTTGTATTGCAGCTAAGTTAGGCATACCACGTTCAACTATTGAGTATGTTTTAAAGAGATTCCAAAGTTCTGGATCAGTGAAGAATTGTCCGGTTGTATATCAACGTCATAAATTAACAGAGCAAGATAGAAGAGAGTTGGGGCGCATTCTTACACAGAATAGACGCACTCCACTTGCATCCATCATTGAAAAGATGAGTGTGAAAGTCTGTATGCGTACATTGAGGACAGAGATTAAACGTATGGGGTTTAGCAGTCGTGTTGCAGCAGAGAAACCATTTCTTAGTGAGAAGCACAAGGCTGATAGATTAGCATTTGCCAAAAAATACGAAGCTTGGGAATCATCAGACTGGATGAATGTGATATGGACAGATGAATCTTCATTTGAAGTAGGCAAAAATTCACGACAAGTGAAAGTTTGGCGGCGACCATATGAACGTTATTCATGGGATTGCATAGCCCCTATTTTCAAATCCGGCCGCACATCCGTCATGATTTGGGGTGCTTTTACAGGTTATGAGAAGTGTCCCATAGTCATTATTCCAGCTGATAGACGAATAAGTGCTGATTTTGTGGACATTGTGTATGAAGGTCGATTAAGCGGCTTTTACTTTATGCATGATAATCCTCACAGTCTTCTGCTAATGGAAGATGGTGCCCCGGTGCATTGAAGTACCTTACCAAATCAATGGCGAGAAGCGCACAAGATCAAGAAGATTACATGGCCTGCAAACTCACCAGACTTGAATCCCATAGAGAATGTGTGGATGATTCTAAAAGACCTTGTGCAAAATGAGACTAGGCCAAACAACAAGGAGGAATTGGTTGAAATCATTGAGCGTGCATGGGAAACCACATCCTTAGAGACCCTTCAAACCCTTATTGCTAGCATGCCTTATCAAATGAAGGCCGTAATTAATGCCAAAGGTGGTAGCACTAGGTGCTAGATAGTGCGTGACACAATGCTCTAATTGTTGTATGATTTTACTACTTCAACATAATATATCATTGTGTTATAAAACTAGACTTCATGACCTTTCACATTCATTTTATGGTTTGGAATTTCATATAGTTTTGAACCTTTGGTGTCATTTTCAGTTTCAAGTGAAACGCTAAAATTTCTGGCAACAATGGAGTGGACGATTCGTGCTTGCCGGTACTGTACAATAATGAGAATATGACATTGTGCATGGGATGAAGGATGACAAAATGTTCCTTTTGGGATTGCAAACAATGAGAAAGGTGTTGGTCGAATTGGCCTTGATTCCTTGAAGGCCTGAGCTCATCCTAAGTGAACCTCTATTGGTTTCATACCACCTTGTGTAAACCCCTCAAGTGTAAATACCCCCCACCCAAATGGTTGGAGAACTTGATGTATGGAACTTTTGTTCATGACGGCGGTATCAACATGGTGTGCAGAGCATGTGCTATGCAAAGGTCATTGGGCATTGTAGCCCTTAATGAAAAAATTGTTATTTGGTAATTACAATGACTACAATTTTCTAGAATAGACCCAAATGATTACGATACACATACAAATGCTTATACAATAGATGTGAACTACAAAATGGCATTGGTAGAAAATGACGTCCAAATTAACAGAAAATCAACATATTTATGTTGATTTAGGTACTGCAATGTCCAATTTCACATTTTTTTGTTAATGGCGACATTTTTTTTTTGATTTGGACATTCAGTGACAAAATCAACAAATTTTCGTTGAATACTTTTTGAACCTTCTAGAATCTTTTGGAATTTTTTAGAATCTCTTAACATCTTCATTTTACAATGTATTTAAAAAAAAAATTAAGTACACATTTCGGTGTTCCATAAAGTCTGCAGACTTTGGAGGTTATTTGCACATAATAAATGAACATTTTTCAAAGAACTTTCAACTAAAAAAAGTTGTGGAATTAAACCAACTTTCATCTCCAACAGTCATTTTGAGATTTCAAATCTCCAATCAAAAGTTATGAACAAATTTTAGAGAAGTATTGGAAAACTGTTTTTTTGGTAAATTTAGAAGACTTTGGAAGTCGTTTTGGTATAGTAAAAGGATTTTTTGGAAAACTTTTAAACTATGAGAAGTTGTAAATTCTAGAAAATTTTAATCTCTTATACTTTGTTTGAAGTTTTGATCCTCCAATCAAAAGCTATGAACAAAATTCAGAGAAGATGTTCAAAAATGTCAAAAATGTCAAAAGTGATGATTTCCTAACCTCTCTCTAAACTTTGTCTAAAACTTTTGAGGAAAATCTTCAATCTCAAATGGAATTTTGGAGATGAAAGATTTTTTGAATTACTACCTTTTTTTAGTTCAAATCTTTTCAAAAAAATTCTTTTACTACGCCAAAACAACCTCCAAAGTTTGCTGAATTTACAATGAAATAATTTTAAAAACCAATCTCCATTTTGTTAGGTTCCATGTTATTTTCTACGCTATTATCTGATTTTCAAAATTTCAATATATATAGGAAGTATTTAAAAATTTATTTACAAAATGTAGTCTAAAGGAAAAAGGGAGCAAATATAATTTGCTTACAATGAAAGAAATAGTAGGGATGGAAAAAGACATTTTCTTGAACATTTCTAGTCTTTACTTTGCACAATCAAACTAGGTTTGAAGTAAAAAATTCAAATTTTTATTTTTAGTAATTTAAATAATACAAAATCCAATTTGGTGTGATTAAGAATACAAAAATAATTAGAATGATTTCAAATTTTTTGGAGATGTTCCAAACATTGAACTAATGATATTAATTGTTAAATTTCAAAAAATGATACATTTATCAATTTTTAAATTCTTTGTAGGATCTGATTTGGTCAGGTTTGGCTTTCTACTCCTTTTGCTTGAAAATGTCTACAAACTTGGAAGAGTTTTTAATTTTTTAATTTTTTAAATAAAAAAGTAATACATTTGCGTTAGATTCTAAAACCATTTTTTTGGAGGGCAATAAAGCATTTATTACCTTCTTATAAAAAAAAAATTCTAGAAGAGTTTTTTGCCTAAAGAGGTGATCATCTAAAATTATTATAATTTAAAAATCTAATGGTCAGTATTTTCCAAAATTAATTCCGTGCATACTAGAAAAAGTATACTTCACTTTTTTACGGTTAAAATTAAAAATTTCAAACACGTCCATGTGCAAAAAAACATCAAAATTGGACAATTCATTGAAAACCTCCATTGTAAAAACATTGTTACTTTGTTAGGCCATGAGGGGTTAATAAAAGTCAAAAACTTGAAATTTTATCCACAGTGAGCTATCTAAAATCTCTATATTGCCAAAAAATGCTAATTGGTCATTTAGAGGTTAATTTTTTAATTTCCAACTGGTTAAGTTTTATCTTTCAAAGAATTTATCCCAAAAAATGTATGTCAATTCTTGAACTTGCAAGTGTTTGTTACATGTTGAAGAAATATGCTGGAAATTTATATTTCAACCTTGAAAAAAATATTTTATATTCATGCTTGAAGGAAATAGTATATACAATTTTTTTTTTTAATAATTTCATCATTCAGAAATCGGTGTTTACAAATTTCAGCAGACTTCAAGGGCCGTTTTCACATAGTAAATTAACTTATTTTTTAAAACTTTCAACTAAAAAAAGTTGTTAAATGAAGTTAAATTTCATCTTCAAAAATCCGTTTGCAATTTGGAGTCTTCAATGAAAAGTTATGGACAGAATTCAGAGAAGGGTTGGTATGGCCATTTTTCTTTGACACTTTTAAACACCTTCTCTGAATTTTGTTTATAACTTTTTATTAAAGACTCCAAATCGCAAACGAATTTTTGGAGATGAAATTTAACTTCATTTAACAACTTTTCTTAGTTGAAAGTTTTGAAAAGTAAGTTAGTTTACTATGTGAAAACGGCCCCTGAAGTTTGCTGACTTTCCAATGCAAATGAAAAAATAACCTAGAAGTAGTTAAATAGGAAACACACAACTTCATAGACATGTGAACACACGTGTGGTCCATTGGCTAGAGATTCTAGGGTCCTAACCCCAAGGTTTGGGGTTCGAACCCCGCCGGCGGCCTGCTCTCATGGTGGCCTGCTCTCATGGTGGCCTGCTCGCATGGCAACTGCCACGTGGCATTGGTCAGAAATTCATGTTTCCATAAAAAAAATTCAAATTTTTTTTTAAATTGTTGAAAAATTAACACTTTCTAGTTGCCAAATCAACACTTTCTAGTTACTTAATCAACACTTTTGAACAAAAGTATTCATTTTCATGTCCAAATCAACACTGTTTTGCTATGCAATGTCCAAGTCAACACATCCAAATCAACACAAAAATGAACAAAAAAAATCAACATTTTTTTGTCACTTTGGACGCTGAATTTTCTACTAGTGTGGGGATCTCATGTAATACATGATATGTACATTTTCATATTTAAGCATGCAAAGTACACATAATAAATAATTTTCAATACATGCACTTTACTACACCAAAGGTCCCAATGTCATGCAAATTCTTAAACCAATGTTGTGAAGAAACTCTACAACTAGGCATCTATAAACCCTCCAAAGTCCAAACTTGTGACAACCTTTGATTGTTTCAGCGTAACACCTTCACATAGCACCCACCCTACAAGTTTTAACTAAAATGATGGGAGCTATGTGGAAGGATTATGCACCGACAAATCATTGGCATTCCAAGCTATTGAATCTTGTGTTGCTTACGTTACTGAATCTTATGTTGCTTGCCTTACTAGATCTTGTGTTGGAGTAGTTGTTGGTGCCTACACGATGGAGGCAACCTACTCATGAATGTTAGTGAAGTCTCTCAATGTTGTACAGGTCATTGTCATCGATATTTTCATAATCTACTAGCTCAATGACACGCACAATAGAAAATTAGCTAAGGGCGAGGTCATCCAATTCCAATTCAAGAGCAACATTCACCAAAGGAAGCAAAGACACCAATGTTGAGCTCAATCTAAAGGCTGAAGCTACAAAATACATTAGAGAACGAGAGGCAGAATTGGATACTCTGGACACGTTTTGGAGTTCACACTAGAGATTTTTGACTTCCATAGATGGAAGATGAAATACCACTGAGGCAAGTCCCAACTTCGCCTCGATATTAATCATAAATTGTAAATGCTTGTGCTCCTTCTTTTCCTCCTCGGACTTCTTTGCGAACTCTTCTTACCTCTCCTTCTCCCTCTCCTTCTTCCTTTCCCTCTCTTTGTATTTCTCCCTCTCCATCTTCCTCTCCTTTTCTATTGCCTCATACTTAGCCTCCAGGTTTGCCAAATCATTTTTTCTTGCCTTCTCAATGATCTGGGCAAAATAACCAACATCTGGCCCTGGCTTTACATCTGGCTTTGTCTCCCTGATTTTGGCCCTCAAGCTAGTACCACCAAGCACCGCCTCCTGCCTCTGTTGTTCTTCCCTCAACCTAATGGCTATCTACGTCTATTTTTCTAGGATAACGTCATCTATGTCGTTAAGGTTTATAATATCACTTTTTGGAAGTATCTCTCTGGCATCATCCAAATCCCTTTGGATCTCAACATTCTTTTGTGCAAGTACTAGCTCAATATTAGTTTTTGCTTATAACAGACTTAATAGAAGTAAGAGACTTAGAATCTAATGGAGTTACGTCAAGGGCTAACCTAGTTTCAGTCCAATTAGACTGCGTGATTTGATTCAAAGTGCCATCCCCTTCAAAGTCAATCTCCGCCGTATTCATATGAGATCATGGAGTGAAAGTGAAGTGTTGTCCTTGCATATCTAATGGCAACTTTGGAGAATTAGACTGCAATGTTTGAATTGATAATATTGCCTCATTTCCCTCTGCTTGAGGCAATAGACTCTCTTCCAAGTCAAGGTGACAAGTATCTTCATCTTTTTTGCTTGGTCCTTCCACCTCTTTGTCCATTGAATCTTCATCTTCAAGGCTTTCATAGTCATCCTCAATGGCGTTTGCCACAACAGCCTCATCAGAGGCATATGACTCAACCTCGGATGATGAGGATTTGGTCTTAGACATCATTAGGGTAAGCATACTTTAGGTTGCAACTCTTAGGTATCAAAACGTCTTGCCACATTGTGAACCATATATCAAAATGATGGCATTGAAGCAACGAGGCTGTCTTGGTAGCCAATTGAAAGCAGACGGAGCTCCTACACAACATTTGCCAAGAAATTGACATTAGATAAACAAGTGCCATACAAATTTAAATAGAAAACACAAGTACTAGGGGAATTGATGAATTCCCGAGCATGCAGACATTGCCTTCACACCTGCAAAGACAAGTATCACCATGCCACGGGATCTATAAAACCAATCAATGAATCGGATGTAGATCTTGTGTTGGAGCTTGCATTTGTCAATCACACTACGGTGGTCTAATCAATATTCATCATGGTTCTTGAATATTGGATCTTTCGATAGCAATGGCTCGTCATCCACATTCAAAAGGAAATGCGAAGATTCATTATGAACTACATTAGAGTCTATGGTCTCACACTTTAAATGTTGTAAGTACATGACCTTGTTATGTTGCAAGGCAGAGTAGGCGGGTTCACCACGGCTATATACATACTTTGTTTCTCATTGAAGTACATGATTTGGAAAGAAATTTGTAATAATTTCTTCAATATAAGTAGTTCTTACTTTGTGGTAGATAAACATCCACGTGCGCATTGACATTGCAATCCCGTTGCCGGATACTATCTTTAAGGAATCAAGTATTTTTTTATAACTTGACAATACCTCTGTTTCATCGATAACAAAGAGCAAGCAAAAATCAATGATGCCCACCTTGCATAAACAAATACGAGCTGGCCCAGAGTAGTAGGGTACCCAACCCTTCTCGTGTAGAGTTAAAGGTTCCAATTGGAGCTTCATTTTGCGACAAGCCCACTTGCAAACAGAACCCCATGCATACTTTGAGCACTGACAAAATCGTTGAGTATTAAGCATTGCCCGTTAGATTCTAATCTCGATCTCAATCGAAAAGGGGCTCTTATTTTTTCCCTTCCCACACATGACATTCAACCATTTCTATGTTGCCAGACGGAGAAGGACTGCATGTGATGTTCATTGATGTACAACACCTCCTTCAATTCCTTCCATGCGCCTAGATGAAACTCTCCGTACTCAAACACCTTGTTGCCTTTGTCAACCTTCTCTTTGAATGCCTTCTCCGCAATCATTTTCACAAGAACCATCTTGTGCTTCTTTCTCTTTGTCCATACAACGATGAGAAGGGCTTGTGTCTACAATGTTGGCCTCTTCACAACAACCCTCGGAGGGAGCTGAGTCATGTGCTCGGCCAACTCTCTAATTGAAACATCATCCAAACCTTGCAAGCAATGCAACTGATTTAGGGTGATCTCTTTGACCTTAAATGGGACAAGTGATCCGTTCTTGTTTTGCCTTTCTTCAGTGAACATGCAATCGTTGTCAATGTCATAGAGAGTGCCTTGCTTGTAACTTGTGAAGAAATCCTTCCATTTTGCCTAAGTTTTTTTAGAGGCCATAATGAGCTTTTGTTCTCCTAGATAATCGAAGTCTTGTCCTTTTTTGTAGTCTTCATCATCCTTCATGCCTCTAGTCGAATTAAAACTTTGCATAGCCTTTTCCTTAAACTTCTAGAGGCATAAAACTATATGAGATAACAAAGTTGGACATAGCTTTAGATTGTATGGTCTAAAGTGGAATAGCTTTTAGTACTTGAATAAAATTGAAACCATGCAATATAAAAGGCTTGTAGGAACCAATCAGCTCACTTCAAACTACGCGGTTTGAAGTGAGAGTATACTGGACATGAAATCAAAATCAAAATACCATTTTTATACATGCAAATTGTCGTACGTGTAATCTAGGTGTAAGCACCTTTAACACACAATTGTGGTTAGATGACACGAATATCGTCCCATGAGACTCTACTATATTGCTATGAGTTCAAGTTATCCGGATTATCCCAAAACACCCGAGGGGGACACAAAACCTCTTGCCCCACTTTTCGGAACCAACTATTTTCCGGATTCTGATCCAGATCCGTCCTCTTCTAGAATCCGATTTTACAACTTCTTCGGTTTGTTATGCCCTTGTTTTACCTTCAGGGGGTCCACTTTTGATATCCCATTGGTTGATTTAATTTACCCCAAAAAATACATCCATCAACCACATGGATTTAATTTACCCAAAGAAGTATATCCATCAACCAATGAGGTTTAATTTACCTAAAGAAATATATCCATCAACCAATGGGATTTAATTTACCCACAGAAATATATCCATCAATCAATGGGATTTAATTTACCCAAAGAAATGTATTCATCAACCACATGGATTTGAATTACCCAAAGAAATGTATCCATCAACCACGTGGATTTAGTTTACTCAAAGAAGTATATCCATCAACCAATGGGGTTTAATATACCCCAAAAAATATCTCCATCAAAGCCCAAACCCTAAACCCTACAATGCATTCCACCATCAATACAATGCCTAGATTTGAAATGTTTTTTTATCCCCCTATCCTCCCCCCGCGGTTGCCCCACCTGCGGTAGTCGTGTTTTTGGAAGCCCAATTTTCAAAACTTAACCCCTAAAGGACCAAAGTTTTTTTTTTGGCAACATAGCAATTTTGGGCAGCTCACTACAAATGGAATTTATATTTTTTTTCTTTGAAATTTTCATACAACACGTGCCCGAGGAGTAGCTTTAAGGCCCAACAAATTTCATAACTGTTGACTACATGGTTAAAAAGTTATTGCATGATATGTCATTTTCAGTCCTTGGCGAGCAACGCGGGCCTCAAAAAAAACTTCTTTAAAAATCACTTTTTAAAAAAATAAAAATTTGAAAGTGGTTCTTTAGATTTATATGTACACGGGAAGCTTTGAATCATTCCATTTAAATCTTTGAGTCAAAAGTTATGAAGATTCTTAGTTTAAGGGTAGTTATGGAATCTCAACTCTAAAATAAACTTTGAAGTCCTTTATTTAACTCAATTTTCAAGATTTTTGAAAAAAATAAAAACATTGGGTGTAGATTGTTTATTACAACATTACAGCCGTTGGGATTGGCATTTTTCATTTCCATAAATAAATTCTTCACAATTTAGTGTTTTGAATCATTCTCTACTTCTTCCTACTTACTATTTTTTCCTAAATGTTGTACAATTCCAAATGATCTGAAAATTTTCAAGCATGTAGCCAACTTGCCTTCAAGAATAAATTCAAAGAGTAACCACCATTTTGGACATTCTTTCATACAAATGTGACCTTGTGAAGGGCAGCTGCCAGTTTTTTCGCAGGGACAAAAAAGGATATTTGTCAATTCAAACACTATTATCTTGCAATCCACATGGTGAAAAATTCTGAAATTTTTTCCACATCTTCTTAAACAAGTTTACTACATGATCCTATGGTTACATGTGTCCAAAAATTCTTTTTTTCTAAAATTTAGCACTAGTATTAGAAATGGCAGTTTTGGAGCGTTTTTGGTGAAAACATAGTCAAAAACATTTAGGGGTTAAAATTCCCTCCACTTGGACCCACGGTCGCCCCTTTGGAGAAGGCGGGATTTTCAAACCTTGAGTTTCCCTCCTTGTACCCGTGGTCTCCCCTCATAGAAGTACCCAAAGTTGCCTCCTACCAGCCGCGGTCGCCCCCAACCAGGCACGGTTGCCCCTACCACCCGCGGTCGCCCATTGAACCTGCAGTTGCCCTGCATTTTGCACCCAAAGTCACCTTGCATCCTGCACCCAAAGTCGCCCTAGTCTTTGTACCTATGGTCGCCCTATATTTTGCACCCAAAGTTGGCTGGATCCTCGTACCCTTGATCGCCATATATGCACCCGCGGTCGCTCCATTTCCCGAAGTCGCCCTGCATTCTGCACTTGAAGTTGCCTTGGTCTCCGTACCCACGGTCGCCGATCTTGCACCCGTACTCGCCCCCAGACCTGCGGTCGCCTTTCATGACATGGTTTTTTTTTTCCACGTCACTAATACGTAGGAAAATTTAGGGCAACCTGAAATGGAACCCAAATTTCCTATTAGACGCTTTATTTTTTTTGTTGGATGCTCGTCCTATATGACATGTCACGTCCAACGTCCAACATGTCACCAATATCTCGGAACATGTCTGACAAGACAACCTTGGTTGCCTGGGCTGCTTACCAACCAATGAAAATGATATATCATGCAATAACTTTTTAACCACATAGTCAAAAGTTATGAAAATTGTTGCGCCTGAAAGCTACTCTTTGGGCACATTTTGTGTGAAAATTTTAAGGAAAAAATAAGAATTCCGTTTGTAGTGAGCTAGTCAAAATTGCTATGTTGTCAAAAAACGGTATTTGGTCCTTCAGGGGTAAAGGTTTTTTTGCATTGAAAAAAATAAATTCAAACTTTGCACCACTAGATCTCACTCAAATCAAGAATCTAATGTTGAAATTTGGTACCCCACTACCCCCCTAAATAGTTTAGATAAGTTTAAGATCCTACGGTTGGAAACTTTTTTCTTCCCATTTTGTATCCACTCCTCATATTCCACCAACACTCCTATTTTGACTCATTTCTTCTAAAACAATCCAAAACCATTTAGGGATTAATCAATACTTGCAGTTTTATTAGTATGAATGGCTTTAACTTGATGAATTTTTTAATTATTATTATTTTATTAATATTTTAGAGTTCACAATTCCATTATGCCATGCTATAATTTTTGAAAATTTAATTGGATTTTGTAAAAGATTATATTTCAATTATTTCTAAGCAAGTCTAATCTTTGCTTTAGAAACATCTACCTTTTCAATGTAAAGTCATCAAAACAAGTGATTTTTGTATTCCTTTTTGTATTTTAAATTTATAACCCATTTGCTATGTTATATAATACTAGTAGAATGATCATTGTGGATACACTTTTGTTTGGTTCTAGTGTAGTCTAGAGACTCTTTGGGGCCAATCAGATAGCACACTTTATAAATTCATAACAAATTCATATTTTATCAAAAAATATAGAATTTATATGTTATCTTTCTCATTTGTCTTTGTATAGAAAAATATTCTATTTTTTTTTCCTAATTAGAAGAAGGTAAACCTCTAATTCTACATGTCATAGGCTCATTTATCTTAGCAAAACATGATTACATTCTCCTCCTTTTGCTATTTGTCAAAAAAATGTGGATGAACAAGTTTTAATTTGTACCTAAAAATGTAGAATTTTTATCCATTGACATTTTTTTATTTGTTAATATCTTCTACATAATTCATTTATGCCACCTTACAAATTTCAAACATGGCACTACATGCCACTTAGATTGATGTCTTTAATAAATTTTTAATGATTCCAACCATAATTGGATGCAAACAATGGAGGTGGATCAATCTAATTCCATGCAATTGATGCAAAATAGCAACGTCAATATCTTGAAGCCAATTCCAAGAGGGCCTTGTAATTTTCAAACCCAAAATGCTTCTTTTCCAAATCAAACCGCAAGTGTAATTAATAATTATCCATAGAAATTGCAATTTTTGTGAATTTGTATGGTGGGCCCCAAGTTGTTATTAATTCACTTGAAGGCTGCCAAATTTCAAATGCAACGTGTAAAATGCTTGTAAGTTCATTGTCTTCACCATTTCCAAGCTTGCCATTTGGCAATTTCTTGGGGCAATTGTAGATGCACACTTCTGATGGGTTCACTTTGTAAAGTCTTCAATTGGCGACATTGGAAGAGACCTTGATGCCAAACTTGCTTCTACTGCTCACGTATTATACTCATCTTCACTCACAATTGATGTATTCATTGTACTCAGCTAAAATGAGACTTTGGATAAGATTGCATTATTGATTATTACATTCTACTTTGTCTGTCTCTTATTATTGATGTGTCACCAATGATAAGACATTAGGCTAAAGACAACATTGCATTCTTCTGTATTATTAAATATTATCTAGGTAGAGATGACAATTCTACTATAATTTTGTTTGTCATGCTTAGAGTGTGGCTAAATATTGAATTGCTAATCTACAAAGGTTTCTAGGATGCTACAATGTCTTGAAGTATGGTTGGATTTATATTTTGTAATGTCACCTAGGAGTAGACAAATATTGATTTATGAAAATTAGTGTGGGTAATGAATTTGCAGCTAGGTGCTTCAGACCTTGCAGTCTGAACTATGCTTTGCCGTTGACCTTGATAGGGTTACCCCCTATAAATGGTTTAGACCATGCAGTCTAAATCACTCTAAAGGGGGTGAGACTTGTTTTATGAACCTACAAGAACAGTTTTAGACCGCACATTCTAAACCATTCTTACGAGTTAGGGTGAGACTTGTATTAGTATCCCACAAAAAAGGTTTAAGCCACACGATCTAACGCACTCTTAAGGGGATGAACCCTATTTTAGGAACCTACAAGAATGGTTTAGACCATGAGGTTTGAACTGTAGTTGAAGGAATTACTCAAATATGAATCACCCCCCAAGAACAATTTAGACCGTGCAACCTTAATAGCTAGTGGATGAACCCTACGTATTTGAGTAATTTCTTCAAGTATGGTTTAGACCTTACGGTCTAAATCGTGTGAGGAGGTGGCTATGATTTGGCTAGCCCTCTCAAGTATAATTTGGACCTCGTGGTCCAAATTCCAAACCATGTGAGGGCATTTGTAGGAATTCATGTTTTTCTTGACAAATTTTTTTATATGTCCACATGTTTTTATGTTAATAGTAAAGTAAAAAAAAACATCAAGATTTTTTTACATCACTATTAACATGAAAATAGGTGGATGAATAGAAAAATCCGTCAAGAAAAATATGAATTTATATTAGTGGGGGATGACCAGCATTTAAATTCTTCCAAAAAAAATGATTCAGATCCTGCAATCTAATTGTGACTAGGGGTGATCTACGTTGGGGTCCCCACATTGTGTTTCCAACCATAGGGTTTGAATTGATCCTTTGGGGTGACCACGACAAGAGATCTAAATCCATCCTAGGTCATCTTCTAGCCTTAATTGTAGATTCTATGTTGAAATTTTGGAGTTGTCGTAGCTCGATTCATCTACTGATTCTTGTTGGAAATTTAGTGACCTCCCTTGGATGTTGTGGTTTAAAAAACAAATTTGCCTCCACTATGCTTTTACTTATATGTGATGTTTCTCTATCATTTACTTTGCTAGCTGCACTTTCTGATTCAGTTACAATACTCTTGCAGTTCAATTTGTCCTCTAATTCACCTCACTAAACTTGAATGGCTTCTTTGTTCGACACTGATGACAATGAGGTATTTCTAGGCCCTTTTCTAATTGACATCGACCATTTGATCCCTTGCTAATGTTTTGAGTCGAAGATTTTGCAATCAATTTTTATTGTGTCATTTTTGAGGTGTCATTGATTTAATGTTCAATACATAGGGGTGCCTCCAAAATGAGGAGGATTTTTACGTGGATGAATCTTCTAGCCAAGCTATTGATACTAGTCCCATTCTTGATTGTGAGGGCATTGGCTATGGTAGGTGGTCCTGAAAGGCATTGCTTACAAAGCATGCAAATGGTTCTAATTTTGCCGAAGTGGTTATAATCAACACAAATTCAAATGCATGCATAGACGGAGAAAGGAGGTTGGGGTTCAATGACGTTGGAATTGTTGTGTTAGAAGTCTACAATGGGGACCCAATATTAGAGATATGTGCCTATTTTGGCCAACTTGCCAATTGCTTTTTTGAGGGTGGAACTGGATACGTCAGTGTCCATGATCACAGCTGGAAGCGGGATGCTATGAACAAAGAATTGGAGGAAAATCACAAAACCAAGGGGAAAAAAATACCATTCCGACAGGAGAGTACATGCTATCCTTCTAGTGGACAAAAGGATAAAATTGTTGTCAAATCAATCCATATTAGAAATATACTTGTAGAAGTGCTGCAATCAACATTATACTAGAAAATTCAATCCTCTCACTATTCATGAACTTCGGAGCAAAATGCATCTGTAAACCTTTCAAGTCAAATCTTCAAACAATTTGGAAGTCCATAGGATGATGCACAAAGAAGTCCAAATTGGAAACAAGCTTGACACCATGGAAGGCATGGACATTTGTTCCATCGGATGGAGGATCATCTACAACGTTAGTGAATGCACTTTTCAAAGATATTTAGCTGAGGCAAAAAACAATGAAAGAGGTGTTCCACACAACAACTCCAACAGAACTAAGGGATGGGCTGCAACTATTCAAGTCATGGAGACTTTGCGCTCATTGTTGGAAGCAAAGGCAGACCACATGCCCCATCTGGAATGTATTTTGCCCACATGCAAAAAAACATACATGAAAGTTTTCCCTCCAGGTACAGAATGGAAGCAATTTTGGCAATTGTAAACAAGGTAAGAGTTGTACAATCATATTTGCCACATTACTATTTATTGGAGAATTGATTTTGAGAGGACATTATTGAGGTTCTCTATAATTTATAAAAATTCATGTTCTTGTAATTTAATTATTTTTGAAAAATGTACTTTCAAAAGTAACTATGTGGTTCCATCAATTGTAGGTGAATGAAAAATCAGGATTACCAAAAATATTACAATCAAGCTTTAGCAAAATTTGAACAAAATTCTTTTTCGCCTACACCATCAAAAGAAGAGGAGATAAGGACTATAACCGCCTTCAAAAGCGTTTTGACAAGCATGTATTTCTTCAAGAAACATGTCGTTATGTGTACTATCGTAGTAAAATCTTATCCGTGCTTTGACCATCTCAAGTGTTGTCCATCATCCATGACAAAATGGACCATTCAACAACCACATGCCCTGTACTTACAAAGAAAACTAAGGCACTAGAAGGATTGATGAAGTTACCTGTTAAAGTGACGGGCATGTTTGCACATTACAGTTTGGATGTGTTCAAAATTGATAGCAATTTCACAATGGGGTCGATTGCAAAATTGTTGCGGGATTCAAAAGATCCCTTCGCAAAGTCTTCACGCTTGTTGTTTCAAGGGGCGGACAATACAAATTTGTATTAGGCACTACTCAAAGGTAGTGACATTTGCATCAATTCTTTGGAAGACGTTCCTTCACAACCAATTGAAGCACATCCACTGCTACCAGTGCTCCATATCCAAATGGACATCTCTTGAAAGGAAAACAAGAATAGGTTTGTCTTTTGTTTTTGGTCCCTAGTAGTTGCAAGACGTATTGTGAAAGAAGTGGTACGGTATCATTTATGATGGTGGGTCACACCCACGACAACATTGATGCAGTATTTGGTCGATGAAGCATGCAACTTTGTGAGAAAGACCATCCAACTTTACCATTGTTGATGCAATTGTACATGGAAATGGAGCAAGACCCCGTCATTCTTCACTTAATAGAGGAAGTGCCAGATTTCAAGGCTTATATAAAACCTTATATAGGGATGAGCAAAAAATAGCTCGTGGGCCACTCAAATGGAAGGCAATACAAATTCTTCATGAATGACAACGGGTGGCCAATCATGCAATACAAACTCAAATGTACAAACAAGACGTAGGAGCCCAAAGATGGACTAAAGTTATAGAAAGAAGATGCTGAGCACAAACCCATGCTTCTCCAAGGGGATCCCTTTGTAGTGAAACCCAAGCAAATGGCGAACAAAGCAGAGATTGTTTGTGGATTGGACGGATACATCCGATATTAGACAAAGATATCCAAAGAAGACACAACTATTGAGTACAAGGCCCACATGTTATATTTGGTGACATATTGGACCAATGTGAGAAATGCACTACATGATGGAATTGGACAATATTCACAACAACTCATTCAACTAAAGAACGGATTTTGGCCTCAAACTCAACAAGCCAGGGAATTTATGACGAATTTCATACAAGATGGAAGTATCCAAGAGGAGCTTGAAGAAGAAGAGCCCTACATTGGCCCTCTCGAAGGGAGGCCTCCACAAGTATACAACGTGACCACCGATGTGCGTGAAGGTTTCTATTTACTTGTTAGACCAGGCTTGGATTGTGAAGAGCCCGTGTGGCTTGGTAGGACAGTGGAGAATCCATAGTTTGATCCACAAGCTAACTACTATCACGAAGTTCGGGTACGTTGGTACACACTATGTGGAAGGTCCCAAAACACACAATAGTTGTACACGGGGTCTGACACAAAGCTAGGTTTCAAATGGAAACTTGACCGAACGTCCGTTATAGCCGATTGGATTTCAACAAATAGCATCTTGGCATTGTAAAAACCGCCAAAGAATGATGGAAAGAGCTTCATTGCACTGCGGAAGCAAGTAGGATTTGCAGTGGATAATTTACGTCAATGTGCAGAACAAGAAAGGCAAGGCCTATGAATTCTCTTATAGGGGCTTCCAAAATAAAGCACCAATGCACATGTTACTTTTGTGTAGAGTGGAAGACAAATCTCTATGTATAACAAGCTTAGTTTTAATTGTCTAGTTTGTAACTTTTAGTTTTGATTGTGTAACTCCTCTCCAAGGGAGAAAAGACTATATACTTGGCAATATATGTACATTCAAATTATTATATTCAACAAGAACTACAAGCATCTTCCCTTTCATTTCTTGTCCATTTCAAATTGCCATATTTTGAACCTCTTATTTTTAGCTACAAGCTCTAGAGAGATGCAGAACCTCACATCAAAACTCATACCCATCATCACAAACAAACCAAACGTGTCTCCACAATTTTCTACGTGTGAGGTTCACCAAAGAATGTGCAAATATTCTACACTCTCATATATACACTGCATGCAAGGCCCTTAGCTCCCCTTCTCTTCCACAATTGGCCGTCAGGAGAAAAGTAGCATTGGAATATTGCCATTTTAACAAAATTTTAGTTCAATCCGTAACTACGTTGAATAGTCTCCTAAACCTCAGGAAAAAAAAACTACACATGCAATTGCTGGCCACTGAATAAGTCAAGAATTTCGACTTACTCTCTGAGTTAGTAGATCTGTAAAACCATAAATTCCATTGTTAACTTGCGAGTGGAACATTCAGTAGGTATTGATTCAAGATGTGACTACTCTGTTGACAACTGCTTCAATAACTTTCCAATGATAGAACGTTCTACACGTTCCAACACATTGTAATTGTAGGCAGTGACTGCCTCTTTTGGGTGCACTGTGACAAAAGTGTCACAATGCACCCAAAATCCAATTTTTTTTATTAATTCTCCGGTAACCCCCAAGAATTTTTTAAAATTAATTTAAAAAATTTTAAATTCTCATACCCTCCCCCTTCCCCCCTGCCCTCGTGTAATTTTCAGAAAGAAATGCAATTGACAAATAGTAAGGGATGAACAACATCCCATATCTTGTACCCGTATCCATATTCATATACAATATTGTATTGTATTTGTATCCATATTCACATTTAGTATTTACTATGTATTTGTATACAATATTGTATACATATCCAATATTCATTTTGGTATCCGTATCCAATTTGATATTTGGACGGCTCAAGTTAAATCTCACAAAATCAATAGCTCGTGATTTTCTAAGAAATCAACGGCAATTTTGAAGATAAACATTTTTTAAAAACAAACAATCAACGGCCTTTAAATTTTTTGAGAAAGGGGGGGGGGGCAACTAATACAAACCATGGGTGACAGCCTCTTTTCACTGCATTGTCTGCATGCTTGAACTTTGCACAAGAGTGGCGCAAGGTGGTACCGGTTCTGAGAGCTGCATATTTCTTTCAAGCTCTTGTGATCTAGAGAAGTTAGCAGCCAGCATAGACCTGTCTTCATTGACTTTTCGGTATGAAGCAATTACATGGTAACACTTGCTTGCTAAGGATGTTGTTCTTGTCATTGGCCACTTGCTGTCGTCCCACTATGATTTGCAAAAGCGCTAACCTTCCATTCATAGTTTGCCAACGTCGACAGTGTCATGAGTGCTACCACTGCCTTCCGCATGGCGGGTTGATTACGCGGGAGCTCATGCATGTGTGTAGGCTCGTGCTAGTTGTGCCATCTGCATCAACACGTTTCAGCAAATTAAATAGTGAAAAATCTAGGCCATAGACTTTTTCTTTTTTTGACACAAGTAAAGATTCCTTTACTGCAAGAAAATAAAATATAAACCCCAACCGAGAATGGCTTGGGAAGAGAAACAACACCTAAAAAAAAAGACAAAAGGACAAGAAAAGAAAAAGGCACCAACAACCAAAGCCACGCTTGTGCGGCAGGGCAGGTACCGTCCTACCAGGGCAAGCTGAATCTAATGCGGTTGAAATAAGAAAACCGGCTCTAGGGCCGGCAAGTCTCCAACACGGCACCTCATCAACAATCGTAGCACAAACTTTGTTCCTATCCCAGTGAGAAATAAATTTGTCCCTTGCAACCTGCCACCAGTCTGGATGCTTCAATTTAAGGTTGCAAACCACAGCCCATTCTATACAATCGTAATTAACAAGCCCAAGCCAATTCCGTTGCAAAAGTTTAACAGGGTTCCATTTGATATCATTGAAAACTGAGTCGTTCCTCTCAATCCATAAGGACCACAGAATGACAGTCCGCAAAGCCGCCCAAAGGAATCTCACCCCATCAAACTTGCACGGGATTCGATTAGAAAAAATCCCTTGTTTCCAAGTAAGTGGCCTCCAAGGCCCACGAGCATTTCTGTGACTAATAAAGACATTCATTATGTAAATACCCCATTGCCAGGCACGTTGTGCGGAAGGGCATTCCCAGAAACGGTGGAAAATAGTTTCATGAATCTGACGTGGGCAAACTGGGCATCCCGTATCGATATCATGGTTAATGCGACCTCTCCATTCGTTTATTGCCACAATGCGGTGTCATACTAACCAGAGCAATCCTGCTTCCTTAGGGGTGCAAAGTTTGGCCCAAACCGTAGTCCATCGGAGGCGTTGTGAGCTAGGCAAGATGCCTTGCCATTTGCGTTCTACCATGTTTGGGACTACGTGATAGGACCTCAGCAAATCGCAACCTAGCCTTGAGCTGTATTCTAGTAACAGGATAGGGCCTTTGGCAACATCCCAAACCAATCTTTTGGGATCCCATTTCAATTGATCTATCCTCCCATAATACAACAATGATTCTAGCTTTCTCTGGCCCCGAACCACTTTCGAAACTCGAACTCTATGAAATACACCCGTACTAATGAAAGAAAGGTTGTTAGCATCCAACTGTGTGTCTTGAGGGTGCCACGCCCCCGATGTTCTTGATGCTATCCTTACTTCCATCAGCCGCTCAATTCGAGCCAGCTCCCATTGTCTAATGGGTCCTCCTATCGAAAGACCAGCACCAGGGCAAACTTGTAATATGAATTGGGAACACAACGCAGTATTGGATTCAAAACATCCTACCCATTCACCTGCCTCCGATGGAGGCAAGACATCTGTGAGTAATGATCCCTAGATCTTGCCAAAGGAGCTAATAGCAGCATCCCACGCCCCATACTCCTCAGGTAAGAGACCAAATTGAGTGGAGGCCTCCAAGCTGGAAAGGAATCTGTTTCCTATCCGTGCATCTCCCACCGTTCGTAATCCAGCTTGATGTAATTTGGATGCACGTACCCTGGCAAAGCCAGGTCCAATTTGAGAGGAGAATTCGGACCACCAGAAGGACTCAATCATGAGTTCCTCTGGTAAAGCTGGTGGTACTGCAATTACATGCCTAACCATTTTCCTCCAGGCCTCACATGCCCTATTCCAAGTCTTGGATCCTTTTTTGATTTGGAATTTGAAAACAGTGAAGAACTCCATACTGGGTGACCACTTCCTTCCGCTATACGGCTGAAAGCTTGACAACTTAAACATCAATAGAGCGTGAAGGTTAGATGGATTTGGTTCACAAGCTTTGAGTGTCCATTTGGACATCAAAGCAATAAGAGCATCCATTGGATTGACCAACCCTAGTCCACCCTTGTCTTCACTCTGACAACATTGTATCCATGATACCTTGACTTGTGATCTGTGCATAGTCCCAGACCACATGAACATCATCACTGCACTCTTGCATTTGGCCACTCCAGCGACTGTACCTATCCATATGGAGATAAAGAAGTATAAAGATGAAAGTAACACATGGTTTACGATGATAACTCTCCCCGTGAAATTGATCTTGGCGGTATACCAAAATGCTAACTTTTTGTGAATCTTATCCACTAAGAAAGAATCCACCTCCCCCGAAGTTAAGGACAGGCCAAATATTGATCCTAATAATTTACATACATCTCCATCATCGGCCCATCTCAACCTCAGCTGATCCGTCCAAGGTGGGCGTCCTTGTGTACCTTGGCACACCCCTCTTTGAATGGAAAAGGCCTGTGACTGAACTCCATTAACCTTAACCACCGCTTCTGCATCCTGAAACAAAAGCATAGTCATTGACACAAATTTCACCGGGAAACCCATTGTGAGCATGGCTCTAGAAAGGAAACCTTGATCCACCATGTCATACGCTTTGCTAAAGTCTAGCTTTAGGAAAAGAAGCGGTTGTTTCAAATGAGCTGCCCAGTCTAATGTCTCATGAATGAGCAAGATGTTATCCAAAATGAACCGCCCTGGTAAAAACGCGGATTGATCAGGTGATATAATCTCCATCAATACTGGCTGAAGGCGCAACTGCAAAGCTTTGGCATATATTTTATAAGCCACATTTAAAAGAGTGATGGATTGCCAGTTGGTCAATTTACTCCTCTCTCCTCCTTTGTGCAGAAGGGCAATAACACCGCGCGTGATACCAGGGGGCATGGCATCATCTTGAATGGCTTTGATAATCAGCTCTAGATAATCAACTTTAATAATATCCCAAAAGCACTTAAAGAATCTAGTAATCACTTCATCTAGCCCTGGAGCTTTCCTAGGGTCCATTACCTTTAGGGCACCTTCCAACTTTGCGAGGCAAATAGGGGTCGTAAGAGAAGTCTTCATTGCCTCGGATAATTGATTAGTCAAGCTGTGGAAGCATACTACCTCAGCAGCAACACGCTCTGGCGACTGAAGGGTGGCCGTATAAAGCTTTGAGTAATACTCGATGCAGATATTCTCAAGATCCGTTTGATTGATCTGAATGTGTCCATTGGAGTCCTTGAGCTCAGTAATGTTGGCGCCGTTGCCTCTGTCTTTATGGGTTTGGAAGAACTCTTTCGAGCAAGCGTCGTCTACACGCTTCCAATGTATCCTATTACGTACTTTGAGTCCTTCGATATGTTGCTTTTCGACTGCCCCTAGTTGCTCCCCAATATCACTTAGGCGCCCTTGGTGCAGTAGATTCCCAGGTTCTACTTGTAAGGCCTCCACTGCCTTAGCGAGCTGCACCCTCAAGTAGGCTTCAACCTCGCGTTGGGTCTTTGCTTCCCTCAAGCAATATTCCTTATAGAACTTCACCGCCTTTTGGAATTTCTAAAAGAAACCTCTTGGTGCGTTGGATGCCCAAATGAGTGAGATCCGATGTCGCACGGCTGCATCATCTAGGTACCGGGCACTCATTTTATATGTCGACTTTCGAGGGACCATAGCCTTAAGAAAAATTTACCTCAAACGAGCAAATGATCAAAATGGTTCCTGTCTCCTCTAATAAAATATTCTATTATTGGACTAGGGTGGCCTCCAATAGGTTGGAATGAGTATATTCTGTCCAGCCTCGCCAAAATCCTCGAGCCATCACATCTCCGATTGTCCCAGGTGAATTTGATGGGACTAGTATTAGGAAAGTTCTCTTCTAGATTAAGAGCCCCTACAAGCACTTCAAAAGCTTGTCGTTTGCCATGCGAGATTAGTTTGCCACACATACTAGACTTGTCAGAAGGGTGCTTGACAAAATTCCAATCTCCGCATAATAACCATCTACAATCCTTAGCTAAACTCGACACAAGTTTGGCCCATAACTCTGTCTGCTCCCGAGCCGAAGTTGATGCATATACATTAAGAATAGAGAGATCTCCGCCCGGGGTGCCTAACAATCTAACCCACTGAGCTCTACCGCACTTGGAGAAACCAGAGGAGGAAACCATATTTTTGATGTTTGAGGACACCCACATACAAACTCCTCCTTTGCCTGCCCCAACTTCCCCAACACTGTGGCCATACCCAAGGGATGCTTCTCTACAAAAGAATTGTGCTCTTGGCCACATAGTCTGGCCAAAGGCCAATAGTCTTGCTCCTCTGAGACGGTGTTCTTGGAAGCAAAGCACCTCCACACTTGCCTTCAATGTCCAATAATAATTCTTCACCACATCAACCTTCGAAGGGCAATTTACTCCCTGAAGGTTTTGAGATAGTATTGTAATCTTCATGACAGGGGGTCAGTGGAAGATGGTACCTGCAAGGGATCATTGACCAATTCTCTTTTGGGTGAACTCCTAATAACACTGGTATTGACCACACATGCTCTCTCTGAGGAGATTAGCTCATTCTGGCTACTGGATGTGCGCAATCTCTTCAAGTTTTCGTTGAACTCCACCCTCCTTGATATTTGAAGTCCTGACAACCTCCTTGGTTGAGGCGTCAAGAAGTCATCATTGGCTTCAATCCCATAGGTGGCTCGATACCATTCAACAAATTCAACCTTGAGGTTCTCAGGTATTGAGTCCAACGACCTTTGGGTAAACACTGGGGAGTGAGGAGTTGAAATATTAGGTTGTGATTGAGTTGGTCCCACTACACCAAGACGTATTCTAATTCTACTCGGACCAACAGAGTGGCCACCATATATGTTCACTATATGAACGGAACCGGACAGCTCCTGGGCTTCCCCATTTAGGTCCAATAAAGGCCGAGCTGCAAACCGCCCTCTGGATACATGCTCCACTGGTCCCCCATAATAACTAAGCGATCATCACTCAGAGGAGCTCCAACCCCCAAATCTTGCATGGGACAGTCCGCCTATTCTCGGTAAGGAACAACCTCTGACATAACGAAATCACAGATAGGGTCTACTGTATTTTGAAAACCATCAACAAATTCAAGGTTATCAGAAACCGAGGCATTTGATGTACCTCCAATCGAATTCTGGGTGTGGCTACGTACCAAACCACCTCCTTCCATTAGTTTGACACCCTGACCTTCAATTACAGGTCACTCCGTACCTCCTCTGATGGTTGCAATGCCCTTGCTCTTGTTGTTGTTACCTACTGATATGATTGCCTTATTTTTTTCTCTACTTTTTCCGGGTTAGATTGTTAGATGGTGGGCAGGGCCTTGAAGAAACTTCTGAAGACTCACCAGCTCTAGCTTGGAATACAATCGGTGCCGCTAGCATGAGCCTGGTCTCCTCTGCAATCGTTGCCCTGATTTGAAGTTGAACTGCGGTCATGAGATGTTGGGGTCCTCGAGATTTGGGGCTGCGGTAAACTTTCTCCCAACCATTCCATTTGAACTCTGGAGTGTTGCGTGATTGCTCGTTACCCCCTTCAGTTTCTGTTGAGACACACTATAAGAAAACAAGGGTTTTTTTTATGTTGCAGAAAATATGAGACGACATCTTGTTTGACGTGGAAGTAATCGGCGTAGACGTCTCCTAAAATCCGTTTGAATTGACGAGCAAAAAACGTGCAAAAATCACAAAAAACGCGTCGTTTCCAAGCTTGTTTTTTCTTGATGTCACACATGACAAGGTGAACAAAGGTCTGCAGAGGTCGACATGTGGAGGCCACGTAAGCGCCATGTCAGCGCCACATGCTCGACCACTGCCGCGTCATCTTTTTTTCCATCCATGCCATTGCTGATGTGGTCTTTGACGTGGAGGCAGGAAATTGTGACGTGGTCACTGACGTGGAGGCGGGAAACTGTGACGTGGTCACTGACGTGGAGGCCACTTCAGCTCATTTTTGTGTCATTTGAATAATTTAATGGTGTTTTTTGAGATGTCAAATTAGACATTTTTTGCAACGTCAAATTACAGGTTTTTTCAAACATCAATTACTACATACCCTACCTACAAGGCAATATCAATAAAAATTTAATATAAATTAAAAAAATGAAATGAACAAAAAAAAATTCTAAACTCAACAAAAATTGAAAGAAAACTTACCATCAACCATTAACAGAAATTTTAATGGCCAAATGAAGGAATTACTTCATTAAAAGTTAATAAAAATGAAGGACAAAGACATTGTATTTATATCCATTCTCGGCCTAGGGAAAGACAAACAATATGGGATAAGCAGAATATGGTTATTTCACTTGTTTACATGTTGATGTTGTTTTTGACGTGTACATGTTCTTCTAAACATAGAGATGTTTTTTTAAACATAGAGATGTTGTTTCAGACATCTCGACGTTTTTGTGGACATTTCACTTTGAACACAATTTTTTTTTATATATCCCATATCAATTGTCTCTCTTCCACCTCCCCACCTGTATAAAGACTATCTGTTTTCATCCATGGAACACATCCATTTTCATCCATCCATTTTTTTTTTTTGGAAAGCATGCCACATCACTGCTTTTTTCCTAAATTTTTTATATAAGGTCAATATTTTTCCATGGATCGTAGTAATTTTTAGTAATTTATCCATAATGAAAATGGACTTCATGCTGACGTGGTAGTCTATGTTTTTTGAGATGTCACAACAAAACATGAGCTTGTTTTTTTGAACATCGTTAAAAATATCTTTGTCTACAGTGACATCTACTTGTTTTCCAACTTAATCTCACACGTTTTTTGCAACATTGAATCAAATTCACTCTTTTGCATCTGTTCACTGCTTAACGCGTGACATCTCAGCAAACATGGCACGTTTCAGTCCAACGACAACAAAAACGGGGTTTTCTTACAGTGACAACACCCTGCTCAAGAGGATCGATCATTTCTCTGTGGGCGATTGGATTCTGGGATGGAACAGGTCTGCTTGCCGCCCCTAAGACCTTTGGCAATCTAGCTCAAGGCTCTCTTTGAAGTTGGAGTAACGTTCGGGGATTGCCTATGTACTTGCTGGCGTTTGCCTCCGTCGATGCAGTTTGTTGAGCCGGAGCAATTGCAGATAAACCAAGAGCGGCTGGTGGTGGCACCGGCGATGAAGTTCCTACTGCTGGCAGCTCCGATAAAGAGCCTCCCGCTGTTGATGGTGCGAACTGTGGAGCCCTAGTTGCCGACTGTCTTGGAGCACTGCCTTTGGACGTCGATTTCTCTGAACCTGCTGCCCCAACTGGTTGTCGACCCGCACCTTCCTCTCTGCTGCGATTGTATCTCCCAATGTAGTCCTTGACGAGATGTTCTGTAGACAGACAAACTCTGCAATAAATGGGTAGGTGATAGTAGTCTACCATAATTCAAACCATCCCTCCTGTGCATTTATTTGTTGCTAGTATGTGAGTTTGCCAACCCGACCCCGATGCAATACCAATGCAGAACCTCTGATCGGTGGTGAACTTATTTTGGTTATCCACGTCCAATATTACTCCCAGACCTTTTGCAAGTTCGGTGGAAGCTGCCAAATACTTCAGGGGGACATCCTTAAGTGTTACGCACGTTGGGACACGAAGTCCTGCCGGTTTGTGAGCATTGAATCCGGGAGTCCAATTTTGGAGAATGCAGGTTTCCCACCTTGAATGGTGAGGAGTGAGCATCAAAAGTTTTTGCATAACTGTTTGATGTTTACTTATAACTTGAAAAAACCCGCACCCAAGATCTCTTCCAATCCCAACCCAATCACCCAATGCCACTTGAAGACTATGAATCTACAAAGCGAGAGCCTCCTTGGGCGGCTTAGACCCCACAAAATACGCCACAATGGCATGTTTCTGCAGATGTTTAGTTTCTTTCCTAACCAGCTCTTGATCGATCTGTACCTCAAGTGGGTTGTTGTTGAGTAAGAATTCGGTGCAACTCCTCAAAAAACCAGGAGGAAGCACCTCACCCAGAGTCGCCACAGTAGGGTGGAATCTGTCAAACTTGCCCATATTCGTCACAGCCGCCACCAGTTCTGGGTCGACCCGACCTTCATTCCGGACAGCTGCAGCTCAATCTTGGACTTGCTCCAACATCGAAGGCACCACCGGCGCGTATGCCAACCTCACCGTGTCAGCGTACGACACCATGATTTGCACTATCTGACTAACCCTAATCCTAAAATTGCATGGCTCCACCTCCTCCCGACTCCGTCAGCTCTCATGTGGGCCTAGCGGAGTATAATGTAAGACTAATCCTACAACAAGAGTTGATTAAACACGATTAAAACCTAAGCGCCATAGATCTTTGATCCACACGTTGCGGACTCGCTCCTCATATAGCAACGGCGCAGGCGCTTCATGGTTGCTAGATTTTTCCCAAACCGCATGAGTGGTTTTAGGCCATAGACTTTTGGGTGATAACTTTTGGGTTTAGACTATTCAACAGGAACCGCATCAAGCTATCAGTAATTATGCAGAACCATCATCAGGTCAAATAATAGAAGTGAAAATTTGAATTTTCCGATGGCATCGACCTGAAGGGTAATTATCGTCCAGTGCAGGATCTATGAACTTGTCTTTTCCATTTAATTTGGACCTCTCAAAACAGGTTCAAACTACAAAACATTCCACATCAGTATTCCTCATCACGTGCCTCTGAGTGAGCTCACGCAGCAGTTACATCGATCGGCAACACCAGGAGCATGAAATTTAGGGTTTCGAAGATGTACAGAATTGACTAAACGAGCAGACAATGCAAGAACGCTGCGCCAACCACCACGTGACAAGGTCTTGTTTTCACGTGATTTGGTTTCTTGCTAGATCCCACTCGTTGAAGGCATTGTCTTCAACTAATATTTAACAATAAGGTTTGTAATGGATATAATATACGTAACTCTTTGTGTATTATTGAACAATAAATACATATAATACAAATAATTATATACTATTGTTATATATAATTAGGATAATTTCATGTATCTGTAGTATTATAGACTTGTACAATATATATTAAATTTAGAAATATAGTACAATAGATATGTATAAAATTTTATAATTTTTATTAAGGTATACAATATAGGCACATTTATATAATAAATAGGTATATGTAACAGAATTATCCAATATATATTATACAGAAGCTAATTGTGTATAATGTATATATTTATTAATATTGTATACAATTTAGGTGAACTATAAATTATTATATACAATTACACAATTAGTATAATTATATAGAGGGTTATATAAATTATATATAACAATATCTATAAACCTGATTTTTGATCAAAGCACGCAGGCAGTGAGCCAATGAAAAATAATATTTTATTTTGGCAAATTAAACAATTCTATAGTTTGTAGCTTCAATTTTACATTAAAGATTTATTATATAAGAAACTTAAGCTTGCACTTGGAAATGTAAGTCTACTCTAATTTTTGTTAGGTGGAATTACAAAATCAAATTGAAAAACTTCCCTTCAACTAATAGTCTTTAAATTATTTTGGTTTAATCCAAGGTTCTTAAAATTAAAATTGGGAATCCAAAGGAGTTGGCAATCACCAACCTCACTTATTCTAAGGTTTTTTGAAGAAAAACAAAAAATTGAAAGAGGTTGGTCATTTTTAGGCTAAGCCCCACTCACTCTAAAGTTATTAAAAACAAAGTCATTAAAACAAGAAAGTAATAAATGCAAGGGGGAGAATGAGAAGCACTACAAAAAATTGGGGGTATAAATGACTTGTCCACAATGATTGCAAAATGACTATTTTGCAGTCATTGTTGTTGGTGCAGTCATTGTGGACAAGTCATTTTTACCCCCATTTTCTTGTAGTGAAGGGATAAATGTAAAATATTGTCCTTTATTTTGTGGTTGCATAATTTTGCATTTCTCCATCTTTCTTAGCTAGTTGAGGGTCTTTGATTTCAAATATGCATTCAAAATTTCCAAATTTTATCATCAAAAACAAGTAATAATTTTCAATGTTTTTCCTATTGGTTAAGAAAAGGAATAACAAGGGGGAGAATTCTCCCTAGATAAATGAATTGAAGTGCTAAATTGTTGACCAAAAATAGAAGGTGATAAAAGAGATGATTCACAAGGATATTAGAATCAATGATTATGTGATTTTTCTAAATATATAAGCAACCAAGTTTCTTCATCTTCATGTTTGAATGATTGGTGTCAAAGAGACTTGTCCAATTTTGCAATGTTTGTATTGTATATATTACGACTAGGAGGACTAATGGTCCTTTAGTCTCCAATCAACAAATTATTCAAAGTATTCAAATTGAACTATAAGGAAAATTACAAAGGACTTACTACCAAATTTAAGCCTAGTTTTTGTCATGAACTTGAATATTTTTTTCAACAATTAGTCACAATTTCACAAGTAAGCAAATAGTAGGTTTGATATGTTGTCTTCTCATGTCTTTGTCTCCTAAGCTCTTATCTAAAATTACACATTGTCTCTTAGCTTGGACCTAGTTGCACTCTCTCTTTGTAACAAATTCATTCTTTCAATTGCTTTTCAATTGCCTCCCAAATAATAAGTTATCCAAATATAAGGCCCTTTATCCTTGTCACCTTCTATACTCTAGTCCATAAAGCATTTTAATTGGAAAAAAAAAAGTTGTAGATACTACCAATCTGCCTGAATTTTAACATTAGAAAAAATACAAGGCCTCGAAAAGGCCGTTTGACTATTGACAAATGTACAAATCCAGAAATAAAATTAAAAAACTTTGAATTTTTTTTTTGAAATTTTATAAACTGCAGTCAGATATGGTAGAAGATTTTTAATATATATATATACATTTTTTTTAATTTATTCTTCTTCTTCTTCTTCTTTTAATTTTTAAATTTTTAAATGTTTTTTTTTTCACTTTTTGTTGTATCTACTAAGATCAAACAACCCTAGAAAGAGTTCAAGTTCTTTCTAATGTAGAATCTACATCTTTCACTTCAAATATCTTGCTCAAAATACTCACCAACTATTTTTGCAATTGTATATGGACACTGCATAGTTTACAATTTGCATAGAAAACTGAGAAATTTTTTTGTTTATAAAAAAAACCGTTTAATCCCTAAAGGTTAGAGACTATGTTTTCACCAAAAGCGCTCCAAAAAATACTATTTTTAATACAAGTCCCAAATTTTTGAAAAAGTATAACCATAGGATCTTGTAGTACAGTACCCGGCAAGCACGAATCGTCCACTCCATTTTGCCAGTCAAAAGAAAATTGTAGAATGTATCATATGGTTAACATTTTTCATCTTGCATAATTAACATTCACTTCTTATGCAATTCTGATCAAGCATACCAAATTTGAATTTCAGAAAATCAAAATTCTATTTTTTGTGAATTCTTTCATTAAATTTTAATGATTTTATACAATAATTCATTGAAAAATATAGATGATGAATTTTTTTAATTCAATTGCGGCAATATGTAGGAAATACCTACACGCACATCTTTCCTTCAATAGGCATTTCCAAAAACTTTTAGAATTTCCTCACAAAGGTTTCAAAGGTTGTCGTGACAATGTCCAATTTTCGAAAAATAGATATTTCTTTATTGTAATTAGATTTTGGCAAAACAACTATACATTCATGTTTGAATGTACAAAATTAGTAACATCTAATTACAATAAAGAAATATCTATTTTTCAAAAATTGGACATTGTCACGACAACCTTTGAAACCTTTGTGAGGAAATTCTAAAAGTTTTTGGAAATGCCTATTGAAGGAAAGATGTGCGTGTAAATGTTTCCTATATATTGTCCCAATTGAATTAAAAAAATTAATCACCAACGATTTTCAATCAATTATCATATAAAACTATGAATTTTAAGTGAAATAATTCACTAAAAATGCAATTTTACTTTTTTGAAACCCAAATTTGGTATGCTTGATTGAAAGTGCGTAAGAATTGAATATTGATCATGCAAGACAAAAAATGTCAATCGTAATATATATTGTTGAAAGTTCTTTTGAATGGCAGAATGGGGTGGACGATTCAGAGTTGCCAGGTACTGTACAGTAGTTTGAGAAGTTGTGAGAAAAGTTTCAGAAATTTACACCATGGATTGCAAGATAATAACGTTTAAACTGACAAAAATCTTTTTTTTATCCCTACGAAAATTTGGGCAGCTCCACTTTACAAGGTCACATTTGTATGAAAAAATGTCCAAAATGGTGGTTACTCTTTGGACTCATTCTTCAAGGCAAGTTGGCTAAATGCTTGATTAACTTCAGATCATTTGAAATTATAAAACATATAGGAAAAAAATAGTAAATAGAAAGAAGTAGAGAATGTTCAAAATACTAAATTGTAAAGAATTTCAATATGGAATTGTAAAATGCCAATCCCAACAGTTGTAATGTTGTAATAAACAATCTACACCAATGTTTTTTATTTTTTTTCAAAAATATTGAAAATTGAGTTAAATATAAGACTTCAAAGCTTATTTTAGAATAAAGATTCCATAACTATCCTCAAACTAAAATTCCTCATAACTTTCATCTCATTAATCAAAATGGAATGATTCAAAGCTTCCCACATATAAATAAATCTAAAGAAACAATTTCAAATTTTTATTCTAAAAAAAAGTGATTTTTAAAGAAGTTTTTTCAGCTGCCCGGGCAGCTCGCCAACCAATGAAAATGACATATCAGGCAATAACTTTTTAACCACGTAGGCAAAAGTTATGAAAATTGTTGGGCCTTAAAGCTACTCCTCAACCACATTTTGTGTGAAAATTTCAAAGAAAAAAAATAAAAATTTCGGTCGTAGTGAGCTGCCCAAAATTGCTATGAAGTCAAAAAACGGTATTTGGTCCTTTAGAGGTTAACACAAGTCTTACCTCCAAAAATTTCAAAACAACTTGCAAATAATATAAGATCCACCACTATTTTTGAAGGTACAACTCCTAAATCCTTGAAGATAACTAAGAGTGCTTATATATAAATATATAAATATATAAAATATGCTTAAAATATTCAATAATTAACAAAAAAAATTAGGAGCATTTCAAGTACTATGAATTACTTTATAGAATGCTCCAAATACCTTGTTATTACCTTCAAAAAATTTAAAGAGTAACTTCCTTGCCTTTAGCTCATAAAAAATCAAAACAAATTTTTTTGGCAATGTAGCAATTTTGGGCAACTCACTACGAAAGGAATTTTTATTTTTTTTCTTTGAAATTTTCACAATATGTAGTCAAAGAGTAGCTTTAAGGTGCAATAATTTTCAAGACTTTTGATTACATGGTTAAAAGGTTATTGTATGATATGTAGTTTCTATTGCTTAGTGAGTAGCATGGGTAGCTAGAAAAGAAAATCACTTTTTTAAGATATATATTTGAACTTGGTTTCTTAGATTTATATATACATATAAAGCTTTGAATCATTATATTTTGATTGACAAGATGAAAGTTATAAGGAGTTTTAGTTTGCAAGCAATTATAAAATCTCTACTCTATAATAAATTTTGAAGTCTTTTATTTTACTCAATTTCTAGTATTTAAAAATAATAAAATAACTAGATGTAGATTTTTTCTTACAACTTAAAACCAGGTGAATGCATGGTTGAGGGGCTCAATTTTGGCAAAAGTCCAAGTCTCCAAAGTCCTTTTTTGTGAATAAAATGTTTGAGACTGAAATGCTTGGAAGTGAATTCTACAAATAACAAATTTAAAAAAATCTAAAAACACTTAATTTTTTGAGTGCCCTAGACCTTAAAAATTTATTATACTTTAGAAAAAAAAAATTGAAAAAAAAAAATACTGGCTGAGAAAAAAAGACTTCATAAAATTTGGTGTTTGAAAAGTCATTAAAAAGTCTTTTGCAAGTTTACAATACATATCTACACCACAAGATTATAATTTAATAAAATTTTACTCAAATAGCTACTATAATCACAATCCTTTCTATGATATTAAGTACCAAAACCATCTTTAAAAAGTCCTTAAAAAATTTGCTGACAATAGATTCGTCACACCCATGAATTTTCAAAAGTCCCCTACACTTTCATAAAATGCTCTAAAAATATTCAACAACATGGTTGTATTTAGAATGAAGTTCAAGCCTCTTAAATGAACTTTTTTCTTGGTTTTTAATTTTTTCAAAGTACCTTTTAGGCATTTGAAAATTGGTTTTGTGCAGGAATTGAGAATGTGTCACATTTTTGAGCCACTCAACCATGCATTACTCAACCATTGGGATTGAAAATTTTCAATTCTATAACTGAATTCATAAAAATTTAATATTTTAACTCATAGGATCATTGCAAGAAACACATGTCCTATTTTCTGTCACAATTGGAGTGATTTTGATATCATCTACTATAACTTTTGAAGCACAAGTCCAATGAACATGAAATTTTTATTGGAGATGTCTACCTCGATGGTAATTATCTACCTTATTTTTTAGAAATTCAAAAAAATCATTTTATATTTAAGTCAATTTTGTTAATTTGTTACACTTTGAAGTTTAGGGATTTTCAATACGTTCAATGTATCCAAATTGGATGACCTAGAGTTGAAATTTTGGTGGTCTATTTCCATATTAGGTAAACATATTCCTACCACGGGAAATTTTTAGTTATATTATTTTTTATCCTCTAGAGCCATGCAAATAGGACTCCTTTGTATGAGCACTTTTGAACATTGAAGATGGTGTCAACTTCATTTTTTGGGTGAAATTTGATCACCATCAAGTCCTTACAAATGGCTAATTTTAGATTTTTTTGTTCATGATTTTCTATTTATTATTAATTTACAACTCATAGTTTTTATTTTTTGTGACAATTTGTCTTTTTTTCCCAACAGTATTGTTCAGTACTTGCAAGTAGTCCATAGTACTTGCAACAATTCTTTTAGTTGTTGATTCTTACAATCAATGGCTGATAGTGTTCTGCTATATATTGCTAATAGTACTCCCGGATTGAAATGCAGATATTTCCAAATTGCTATAGAAAATGGAAGGTGTTTCTTGCAATGAGCCATACTCTACTACTTTCTACTCACTATTTTTTTTCAAGTGTTAGTATGAAATATTTTTTGTTGAAATATTTTATATATATTTCTGACTTATTTATTTAATATTTTATAGAAAATTGCAAGTTCTAGAATCTACACATTTTTGTTTAAAAGTTTGAAAAGATATAACCTAACCATTTCAAAAGAATTGAAGATACTTCTTTTTAAAATCTAAGCATCATGATCTTGCAATTGGTAAAATTTCTTCAACTAAAATTTTAGGAGGGTATACTCTAGCAAGTTGACTAAAACATCCTATAGTTGAATTTGTTAAGGAATAAATATAGAAGGCCATATTTGTTATATTCTTTTTGCAGGTTTTGAGACAGAATGCTCGTTATTGGAAAATTCATTTAAAAAATAGTAATTGAAACCAAAATTAATAATGCTAAAATATTGATTCTATAATAAAATTCTAAAAGTTGGTGTTGTTATCTATTTATAAAGAAATACTAGTAAAGAAATAAAGCGGTTTATCCTCAAGTCGAGGATAAAAATGAGACTGCAAAAAGTCTCAATATAACAAATATGACCTTATAGATGAAGATTTTATTCTTGCATTGGGTTTGAGTACTTTACAAAAGTTTTTGGCCTAAAAACATCAAATTGTTTTAGGGATTAAATACCTACTTGCTAACATGTCTCTTGCATTGATCTACTTATGTTGCCAAATGTTCTACAGTGGTATGACTTCCAATGAATGCTTTTGCAATTTTTTAGCAAATGATTCACATGATAACTAAAGAGATGATTTCCATGGTCACCAATCCGTCTTTTGAGGGTTGAAGAAGATTTTAACAAAGGCATGGCATTGCAAGTAAAAATGCTCCAAGCAATCTGTCATGACAACTCAATGCTTCTACAAGTTTCCATCTCTTTGGAGAATTTCTCCTAAAGTCTTGACCTACAAAATACGTGGCCACTATCACGGTTCCGTGGTGTTTGACATGCTATTGTGTTTATTTATTTCTCATCAGTCGTGTTGTCTTTTTGTGCCTTGTGGTCATCTCTCCTTGGTTGGAGTGTCACCATGTATTGCGAAGCTTTGGCTTTTCTTATATAATTTGTCCTTTATTTATCTTTAGTTCTAGTGGTTTGTCACAAAACGGAAAAGCTTTGACTTTGCTAAATACAAATTGCATCACGTCCTACTTGATTATTCATTGTTGGTGGTGAAGTTTTGTATGGTGAAGCCTTAACTTCATCACACCCAATAAAGTCGTTAATATTTTTTTTAGTTTTAGTTTTGCTCCAAAACCATCTAACTGATGGTGGAGCTTTGACTTTTTTTAATTTGTTCCTTTTAAGGAAGATTAATTAGGATTATAGGGACAAGAAAATTTGGTCCATTAGAATCTAGTTAAAAGAGAGTTAAGGTAGTGGAGATGAGGTGATCTTTAACCTTTGAAGGACCAGTGTGCGTTTTATGGCAGTATAGAAATTTTTGGCAAGTGTCTGTGACTGGAAATTTTCATATTTTTGGCTAAAATTTTAGTAGAAGTTGTGCGCAAGGAATATCTTTCATATGCACTAAATTTCATGACATTTGGAAATACGAGTTAAAATTTATGGCCTAATATGTTACTTTTTTTCTCGATTGGACAGTCCGGGAAGAATAAAAAAAATCACTTTTTTCATAAACAAAAATTTGAAATTGATTTTCCAGAGTTATATATATATATATATATATATATATATATGTGGAAAGCTTTTAATCATTCCATTTTGACCAATGAGTCAAAAGTTATGAAGAGTTTTAGTTGCAGGTAGTTATGAAATCTCTACTCTAAAATAAACTTTGAAGTCTTTTATTTTACTCAATTTTCAATTTTTTTTGAAAAAAATAAAATCTTAGGATGTAGATTGTTTATTACAATATTTTGACCATTGGGATTGGCATCTTCCAATTCCATATCTAAATCCTAAACAATTTTGTATTTTGAATCATTTTCTACTTTGTTCTTTTTACTGTTTTTTTCCTATATGTTGTACAATTCCAAATGATGTGAAATTTCTTAATCATGTAGCCAACTTGTCTAGGAAAAAGAATCCAAAGAAGCACCACCATTTTGGACATTTATTCATAGAAAAGTGAGCTTTTGAAGTGCAGCTGCCCGGTTTTTCGTAGGGTCAAAATAACAATTTTAGTGATTTTGAATGCTTATATCTTGCAATCCCCGTAGTGGAAATTTATGAAATTTTTAGCACATGTTCTCACATCAGCATACTACAAGATCCTACGGTTACATGTGTCCAAAAAAAATTTCAAAAATTTGTCACTTGTATTAAAAATGGCAATCTTTGAGCGTTTTTCGTGAAAACATAGTCATGGAACTTTAGGGGGTAAATAGACTACTTTAGCATTGAATAAATTAAAAAAAAAAAAAATTCTATTGCAAGAACCAATCATTGTCTTTGATTTCCTCACATCTCTTTACAAGTTGCATGTGGACAGATTTTGGAAGACCTATAGTCACAAATAGATGCCTATGCCCCAAACCTTTGAAAATTTATAAGAAATTCAGAAATGCTTTAAAAAAATACAAACCACTTGTGTTAAGTTCCACATCTATTTTTCTTTCTTTGAAAAATGATCTAAATTTTTTTTTTGTTTATAGAAACCTATGAAAGAGGCAGACCAACCCATAAATGGGCGCTTTAAGAGTACATTGCCTTAAAGAGGGTCTAATTCCAAAGAGAGCCAATGAGGTTGGGTAGCTATGGGTAGGCCATTGGACATTTGGACCAAATTGCTAGATTTGCCTGTATTAGGATTGGACATGCCCATCCCAACAAATTGGAACATTTAGATTTGGAAAAAAACAAAACAATTGAGGCTTTATGGCCATGTGTTCTAAAAAATTGTGAGGGTCTTGTGATCTGAGTCATAAAAAGAGGGCCCTATAACTTTGAGTCTTAGAAAACTAAGAAGACTATGTGGTTTTGAATCATCAAAAACTAAGAGGGCTAGCCTTTTTGCCAGTGAGTCATAAAAAACTAAGAAGTTTTTTTTTCAAGAATTATTAGCATACAATGCAACAAGGGACAAGTGCAAGGTGAGAGAAAGTAGAGTGAGTAGTTGTGATTTCAATTGATGAATTCCAAGTACTTGTAGACAACAAAGAATAAGAACCTAGAGGTTTGAAAGAGGACAATTAGGAGAGGAATATTCAAATTTTTTAAATGGGATTTGACTTGATTACGAACAAAAAGAAAGCAAAAACTAAAAATAGTTGAGATGCCAAGACTTAGATATACTTAGAAGAAGTTAACAAACCCTTGCATGTCATCATCTTTTGTTTGATTCTTTCGACAATTAACAAACAATTTTGACCTTTAGAAGTCACTAAGGTAGATTTCAAAATATTTCAAAAATAAATAGAAAAAAGAGTTAGAAAAGAAATAGGTTGGAAGGAAGGAGTAAGATTAGTCTACAAACTCTTTAAACAATTCATTGTAACCATTAATTAAGCGATATGCTAATTGTGGTCCAACTTTTTAATTTAGAAAGAACTATTTTATTTTTTCTAGGATATTTATGGATAATTAATATTTTAATTTTCAATTTAATAGATTAATACTTAAAATTAGCTAATTAAGTCTATAAGGGACTAGGAATATACTATACAAGGTAGAAATAAATAAAAAAAATAAAAAAAATAAAAAAATAAAAAATGGAAAGTCACCCTTGGGAAGAGTTGTGCCCTTCCCAGAGGTTGGCTATAAAAAAGCCAAGAAAGCCAAATCTCCTTGGCATTTGTTAGATGTCCCATTTGTAAGCCTTCATATTTATATATTTACATATAATTTTGTGCAATTTCTGACTTTATTTGTAAAAGTCGTCTCGTTAGGGTGCTTTCACACCTGATGTTAATTGTAACTTTGGTGTCATTACAGGGGGCGTGGTTACACACAATGTCCCACCGAGACTCTTTCGGGGCAGGGCTGGGATGCGGGCAGGTTGGGGGCTGCTCCACAGCCCTGAGGACCCCACAACCAGCTTTTCATTTTGGTTGAAAATTGATTTTTCCAACATAGAAAAGAACGAAATAGTACACAAGATTTCCAATAAGAAAATTGAACCAAAGATGTGGATCTTGTGCCACTAATTCATTTCAGCCCTACAGCCAATCCAGTGATGACAATGGAGTGAAGAAAAGCTCTTTATACTAGTGGAGTAGTGGTAGGTGAAACAAACCACGTGGGATATGTGAATTAGGACAAAAAAGAGCTCCTCCACTCATGGTTAAGTGAAAACGCAGGAATTGTGATAAAAGTCAAATTTCAAACCTCATTTAGACATAGTAGACTATATTTTTCAAAAAATGTCAAAAAAGTTGTACAATGTTACATTCTATTGATAGGACATGTAGGTCTGCTTTGAATTGACATTTGGCATTTGGGGAATAAAAACCAGTTAATATGCAGTAGGTTTTGACAAAACAAACGAATTTTTCAAAATAATTAAGTTCAAAAATGTTAAATATTCCTACTCCACCATATTCAAATTATTGAAACAATACCTTTGATTCACAACATTGATTCAATATAACTTGTGACATTGCTGAGACAACCTTAACCCCTAAAGTTTTTTGACTATGTTTTCACCCAAACCACCCTAAAACTGTCATTTCTAAGACAACCACCAAATTTTAGAAAAAAAATTATTTTGAACAAATGTAACCATAGGATCTTTTAGTAAACTGATTTGAAAAGATGTGGAAAAAATTTCAAAAATTTCCGCCTTGTAGATTGCAAAATATTAGTGTTTGAAGTTACAAAAATCTTTTATTTACCACTGCAAAAATCCGGGCAGCTGCACTTCAGAAGGCAATATCTGTATGAAAAATTGTCCAAAATGGTTATAACTCTTAAGATTAATTCTTCAATTCAAGTTGGCTACATGCTTCGAAATTTGCAAATCATTTAGAATTGTACATGTACAAAAAAAATAGTAAGTAGAAAGAAGTAGAAAATGAGCCAAAATACTAAATTGTAAACAATTTATTTATGGAATTGAAAAATTCCAATCCCGATCGAAGGTCAAAATGTTTTAATAAAAATATTAAAAACTGAATCAATTAAAGGATTTCAAATTTTTTTTGTAATGTATAGACTCTATAACTAGTGGCAAACTACCCCAAACTAATACTCCTCATAACTTTTGACTCATTGATCAAAATGGAATGATTCAAAGCTTTCCATTTAGAAAAAAATCTAACAAACCAATTTCAAATTTTTATTTTTTTTTAAAGTCATTTGAAAATAATTTTTTTGAGCTGCCCGAGCTGCCCAAAGTTCAAAGAAAATCACATATGACGCAATAATATTTTAACTATGTAGTCAAAAGTTACGAAAATGGTTGGGCTTTAAAGCTATTCCTTGGGCACATGTTGTGTGAAAATTTCAAGAAAAAGAAAACAACTCCATACATAGTGAGTTGTCAAAAATCGCTATGTTGCCAAAAAACACAATTTGGTCCTTTAGGGGTTAAGTGGCTATTTTGTGTTTGTCATGCTGTTTTAATAATGATGAAATATTAATTTAAAGTTCTTAAGAATCTGAGATGTAACTAGAAATGCAAGAATTGTGTTCAGAGTTGAAATTTAGGCTTCATTTGGACATAGTATAATAGCTTCTTTAACCCCTAAAGGCCCAAGGCCTTTTTTTCTGCCAAAAAACACCCAAAATTGCCACTTTTTTAGCAAAGAGTGAAAAAAAATTTAAAATGTTTTTTTTGCACATCTAACTGTAGGATCTTACACCTAACTAGTATGAGAATGTGCAGAAAAAATTTCAGAATTCTTGACCGCACAGATTGCAAGATATCTACGTTTAAAGTGGAAAAAACAAAATTTTCAGCACATTGTGGGACTGGATTTTTTGACTTTGAACATTTTTAACTTAAAATTTTTGCACTACAGAGTTTTGAGCTTTAAATCTCTATAGTGGAGAATTGATTTGAGCGTCTAATTAAATAAAATAAAATAAAAAAAACATAATTTTCATTATTAAAAAAATTGTTAAGGAGAAGTAGATACGAGATAGAAGGAAAATCTAAAGTATTTATATATTTTAGATGGAATTAAAATGCACTAATCCCTATGGTGAGATTGTTCTAGCAAGTAAACTAAATCATGCAAAAAAAAAAAATTGACAAATTTGAAAAATTGCATTTCGAAATGAATCCTACAAGTTAGTTTTTCAAAAAGATGGTCTAACTGCCCGAAAAACAAGAATGTCCATAACTTTCTCATAACAAATCCAAATGAAATGAATAAAAGCTTTCCAGATAGACAAAAATATAATCTATGAGAAAAAAATACTAAAAACAAATAAAAAATAAAAAAGTGCAAATTTTTTTTGCTGCCCGCACTGCCCCCCGTCCCCTGTTTTGAGCTTATTTGGTCATAACTTTTGTTACCGGGCACCGGTTGTGAAAAAAATTATATTCCCACGTAGCTAATCAACTTTTCTACCTCCAAAAAAAGTTTCAAAAAATCAGGAGAAAATTGCAGCCCGTAGGTACCTGCCCAAAAACGCATTTGTCCCCCGAAGGGACAATGGGCTTTTAGGGGTTAAGAAAAAATTGAAGTTCTGGAAGCAGTGGGAGAAGCAAGCTAAAATTTATCTGTTAAAATTCGCTTGAGATTTTGAGGCCTCATGTAAGAGTTCTAAACAAATTCTAGAGGGGGTGGGGTCAGGGTGGAAGGGACATTTTTTTGGACATTTTCAAACACCTCCTCTGAAATTTATTCATAACTTTTAGGTAGAGTATTGAAATCTCAAACAGATTTTTGGAGATAAAAGTGTACTTGATTCCCCAACTTTTCTTGTCTTGACATTTTTTGAAAAAATATAGTCTACTATGTCTAAATGAGGTTTGAAATTTGACTTTTATCACAATTCCTGCGTTTTCACTTAACCATGAGTGGAGGAGCTCTTTTTTGTCCTAATTCACATATCCCACGTGGTTTGTTTCACCTACCACTACTCCACTAGTATAAAGAGCTTTTCTTCACTCCATTGTCATCACTGGATTGGCTGTAGGGCTGAAATGAATTAGTGGCACAAGATCCACATCTTTGGTTCAATTTTCTTATTGGAAATCTTGTGTACTATTTCGTTCTTTTCTATGTTGGAAAAATCAATTTTCAACCAAAATGAAAAGCTGGTTGTGGGGTCCTCAGGGCTGTGGAGCAGCCCCCAACCTGCCCGCATCCCAGCCCTGCCCCGAAAGAGTCTCGGTGGGACATTGTGTGTAACCACGCCCCCTGTAATGACACCAAAGTTATAATTAACATCAGGTGTGAAAGCACCCTTACCTGTGTTTGTTAAAGCGTGGTCGTTGATTCTAGGACGTGTTGCGAGAGATTGAGCGCTGGTGTGAGGACTAATTGTTGTGGGGGTATGAGAATTGGTGTTTTGATCGGGAAAATTACTGATGGTGGTTCTAAAGATTGTAATAGCTTCGATAACATTGCAAATTTTAGACCTGTTGTGAGAAATTTTTGCAAAAGTTTGGAATTGTACTTGTGAAGTTGAGCAATTGTCTGAGTGCTGCGAGAGTACCGAGGAGTTCATGGTGGTCGGAGATCAAACCAGAATGCACAAGGCTGGTCCGGGAAATTAAGCTTGGTGGAGTGTATGCAGAGCAAGCAACTTCGAGACTACGCTGACGCAACCTTGCAAGAGCTATTCTTCAAAAACTTAGGGTTTGTATTCTTTCTATCTGCTTGTGATCGAGTTATTATTGCAAAATTGAGTGTTTCTCGCTGCAATGCGATTAAATTAGGTCAAGAAGTGGCCGTGTGAGAATTTTATGTTTGATTGAGTATTTGATTGGAAAGACCGGAAGTGGTGATGAGTATTATAAGTCGAGTCTGTGAGCAACAAGAGCGACGTGAGAGTGATTGAATGTGCTGGATCGGAGTTTAGTTGTGGAAAAGAACTACCATCTTTTGCGGTTTGTGGTCGACTCATTCTCGATTTGAGATTCTTGAGTCAAGACCATTACCAGGGAGGAATAATTATGGTTTGATGCTGAGCCGACAGACTTCTTCAACTACTGAGTGTTTGAGGCCGTGAACTGAAGACATTTCGTGGACCTCCTTGGTGGGAATCTTGAGCCTCTATCGTGCACAAGCCAGCTTTACAAGGCAAGAACTCAAGGTCGAAAGCGTCACTGTTGCAAGTAGCCCCTGAGAGAATTGCAGCTTATTGTGAGTGATGGAGATGAATCCAATGAACAAGATTTGATCTGAAGTGGTATTACGTTTGGTTAGGGTTACAGAAATTTCCAAATTTCTGGTGCAATCTGGTTAGAAATTTGGATATTTTGTATGTGATGGTGGGATGAGCATGTGTCTGAGAATGAATCTTTGATTTGAAACCAGAGAGTATATTCCGGAAGTTTAGCGTTTGAATTTGCTTAAAAAAATTGTAAGTGACTGTTGCAACAAGAGTGAGTCAATTGTTTGAATGACCAGTGTTATAGCCTGCTTGGATGATGGAATTAAAATCAGCATTCTAAAATTGCAAGTTACTGTTAACTTCTCAATCTGAACTCGAGACATTAAGTTAATCACCTATTGACTGATTTTCATAACAATCAGATTAGCTTGAAAGTTGAGCTTTGGTTTAGAGCAGGGCTTGATTGCATCCATGGTCATAGGCCCTGTACATGCCTATAGGGCTTAATTTAAGTGGTTTTAGGGTAATTGCTTTGTGTAATTTTGGGTGTTGGTTTGTCTTGGTTTTAGATACTATTTTGTATATGGTTTTGGGGTTTATCTTTCAATAAAAGTAAGAATTGGTTCTATGTTTTGTGGTATGTAGGAACTAATTGTGTGAAACTTGGAAAATTTGACCAAATGCAAAGGAATAAGAAAAATTGACCTTAGGTATAAATTGTTACCTTCATACTTTTTGCATATAGAGGAAAATTTGATGTAGAATATGCAATTGCTAGGTATTCTTGCATTAAACGTAATAGATAAAAATTGACTAGCCTATTTGACCAACACATAAAATGATTTAAATAAGGAATTATGTGTATTATTTAAAAAATATTATCTTGTAAATGATTAGGTGATAGAAGCATTCATTACATATGACGATTTAACCAAACTTGAACCATTTGACTAAAATATTTGACCACTTTGTAGAATATTGAGTAGGATTGGGACTTCATATATTGTGTCTCATGCATATGGTAATGGACATAGAATTAAATTCACATTCCTAGGAATAAGTGTTACCATATTATAAAGTTCAAAATAAGTATATTCAATTGCAAAGTATGATTTTATTTGAAAAGTGACATTAGTCACATAAATCAATAGATTGCTTAATAGAACTCTTATACTATTGTTTTTTTTGATTTTGTAAGAAAAAAACAAAACCTAGATTACACTAACTTTAAGAAAAGTATAGGATGGAGTCTGACGGATACTTCGACAAAATTATGATCATGATCAATAAAAATGATAACATTGTATCCACCAAACTAGAAGTATGTGCCTAATTTTTTCTTCTCCTAGTTGTTCTTTTTCATAGGAATATTAATTTAAAAGTAGGAATATTAATTTAGCAACTAAGTGATTAAGTTAGACCATTAAGTATTAACCAAATTCAACTTTGAATTTAGAATCAAGTAGCTATTTCTAGAGGTTTTAAGAAACATATTAAAATTTAAAAATAGATAAGAATTGAAGAAGTTATGAGTAAATGAAGTTTAGTAGTTAGTTTGGATAAAAATAGTAAATATCATCCAAAAATATACAAAAAATATATTAGAATTAAGATTAAAGTAAAAAATCAAAACCCAAAAGAAAGCCAATTTGATAGTTTAAGTCAGTAGAAAATAGTAGATGAAATTTTAAAGTATCAAATAGTGATCAAACTTCTTTTGTCCATAACTTTTGACAATGAAGTCCATACTTTAAGTGTCTTAATGTTTCAAAATTTTAATTTTATTATTTATATATTAAAAATATTAAAAATCTAAAAATAATAAGTTACAAGTAGAAATCTAAAGTAAAAAGTAGTCAATTAGAATCCTTTGAAAACGACTTAGAAACAATTCAAAGTCAAAATCATTAGGAAATATTTAAAGGATTCTAGAACTAATTTACACTAAAAATAGGTTAAAATTAAAGAAGAGAATAAAAAATGAAATTTGGTCTTAAAATTGGATGAGAGTAGCAATAATTATCTATCCAATTCAACTAAATTGAAATTGTAGGAACTAGAATTAACCCTAATATAAATTCCAAAATCAAAAGTAAATATACATCAATAGGTTATTAAAAAATGATGGATGAAGTTTGATACAATAGTTTAGAAGCCAAACTTCATTTGTAAATAATTTTTAGTAGGCAATTTTGATTAGTTCCTAAATGCCCAGGGCTTTTTTTGAGCTTCTAAAAATTTGCTCTAAATTGAAGAAAAAGTCAACATTTTGAAAAAATTTATCAAATTTTTTAAAATTGTAATCGTATAAATTCAAACTAGACATGTTAGAAATCACAAAAGTAAAAAAAACGCAAAAATATCACTTATAGATTGAAAAATTATAATATTTAATTACAAAGGTGTTAAAATTGCAAAAGTGATTTGAAGTCTTCAATCTTCTTTTCACATGTCAAAACAAAAAAATTAATCACCCAAAAATATGCAGATAACAAGCCTAATGGATCATTGCAAGAAACACCTTCCATTTTCTATAGCAATTTGGAAATATTTGCATTTCAATCTAGAAGTACTATTAGCACTACGTAGCGGAACAATATCAACCATTGATTGTAAGAATCAATGGCTAAAAGAATTGTTGCAAGTACTATGGACTACTTGCAAGTACTGAAACAATACTATGGGAAAAAAAGACAAATTGTCATAGAAAATAAAAACAATGAGTTATAAATTAATAATAAATATAAAATCATGAACAAAAAAAACTAAAATTAATTCATTTGTAAGGATTTGATGGTGATCAAATTTCACCAAAAAAATGAAATTGACACCATTTTTAATGTTCAAAAGTGCTCACGCAAGGAAGTCCTATTTGCATAAGTCTAGAGGATATAAAATAATATAATTAAAAATTCTCCTTGGTAGGCATATGCCTACCTAGTGTGGAAATAGACCACCAAAATTTCAACTCTAGGTCATTCAATTTGGATACACTGAATGTAGTGAAAACCCCTAAACTTCAAAGTGTGACAAATTAACAAAGTTGACTTAAATATAAAATGATTTTTTTGAATTTCTAAAATCAAAAGAACTAATTACCATTGAGGTAGACATCTCCAATAAAAATTTCATATTCATTGGACTTGTACTTCAAAAAGTTATAGTGGATGATATCAACATCACTCTAATTGTGACAGAATTAGGACATGTGTTTCTTGCAATGACCCTAACATGCATAACCCTAATCAATTTATGGCTTTTCAAATCTATTCTATAATTTTTTTAAATGAATTTCTAATGTGATTTTTTCTCCAAGATCTAGTGTGTTTGAGGCTCATTTCTAAGAATCCTCAACACTACAATAAGTTAAGATTGCAATGGACACCCTTGTACAAAATCTTGAATAGAAAATCATAATTAATTATTTTTAAAATTGGATTTTGATGCTAAAATTAGACTTCATAAATTTAAAAATACAACCTACTAAAAATAGCAATTTGGTTAGATTTTGTTTAACTTCAAAATATTGTTGACATCAAAATTTGGTGCCTTGGGCATTTAAGGATTAAAACATGGTTTTACCATTTAAGAGAGGACATGGCATGCTTTACTACTTAGGCTAGCTAAAATTAGACTTGGTTGGCTTTTATTTGAAGGTACACAATTTTGGCCTACATTAGCCAAAATTGATATAAGCTATTGACTTTCAAATATATATATATCTTAAGGTTTACACTTTGGTGCATTAGTATTATTGTTGTTGTCTAATCTACAAACATTCAATGAAGCATTAAGTCAAGTTATGAAATGTGACAATGGAATATTTCAACAACATCAAGATCAACATTCTTGGACTTCACCAAAATCACATACTTCTCAAGCGGATATGTTAGCAAACACCTCAAGTTTACAATCAAAGACATACAAATTGATGCAATACAATTCAAGTCACTAACTACACAAGAGAAGAAATGTTGACTTGACCAAGATTTATGTCTATATTGTGGAGAATCTAGTCATAAGGCCCTCATTTACTACAAAAAAAAATAACGACATTATTTCAAATCAAGCAACGCAACTATATTAAAAAATGAGGATGCCTAACCATAATCGAGACAATGTGGTTGGAGCCTTCTAGGCTACACACTAATTTAGGTTCTCTATTCAACCTTCTCATTGCTTTTACTATAGCCTCAATTTTAATTCATCCAGATTTTTTCAAACCATTATGACTTTGCATGTTTAGACTTTGCATTAGGATTAGTCTTATTACAAATGAAAGATGAAGAAAGACTTCATCTAGTAGCATTTTATTCAAAAAAAAAATTAAGCTATCGAGAAAGTTGCATACAATCAATAACAAATGATTCTACTTAAACTTGAGCAATTTCAACTTTGTGCAATGACTAGCAATGCTTGGTGACTCATCATTTCTTGAGCAAGTTCAGACGACATCAACTCTAGACCATTTAGTTCTTGCATAATGAACACATTATGACCACAACAAATTCAAGTTTTTGGATGACCTTTTGTATTTTAAAGAACGCTTATATATTCTAGAAGGTTCTTTACACCTTCAAGTTCTTCAGACTTGTCATGATTTTTTAGCTACCGGACATTTGGGATTCAACAAGACATTAGAATTCATATCTCAAGATTTTTGGTGGCCTCAAATATGGAAGGTTGTCTAAGATTTTGTGCTCTCTTGTGACACTTGTGCAAGATCCAAGAATTTATGACACTGACCATATGTACTTCTACAACCATTATCTATCCTCCAACAACCCTAGTGTTAATCAAGCATGTTAATTAACATTATAATATATCATGCTTCATTCATTCAAGAAAAAAAATAATCAATTTTTATTAGATTCTTCCTTGGTTTGGCAAACAAAAAAAATCCTAATGGTATTTTCAACATTAATAACCAAATTAGTACCACAAAGAAAGATTCAAACAATCCATTGTCATTACGTGCTCTCTGTATCATGAGCACTTAAACACCTAAGCCTACATCTCTTCATTTCCTAAGGCTTGTAATCATTATCTCCTTTCACTTGTCAATGAAGCAACAGTAGCACTTCCAACACAAATGTGAAACCTCTAAAGGAGAAAAGAAGTGAGGAAGAAAGAACAAGGTCGTCCGCCCTTATACCTGTCCGCATCTGCAACTAGACCTAGCGTAGGTCTGGCAATGGACGGCCTCCCAAGCCTCCCAAAGTAGACTCGGTCATCCGATTGATCAAGTGGCCGGACTGTCCAAGTTGAATCCCCTGTCTGCCAATCTTGTCCACTTGTTGGTTCCTCATGTCTGTCCCTCGGACTGTCCAACCACCCTTCGGACTGTTGGAACCCCCTGTCGGACCATCCAGTCCGTCCTACGGACAATCCGAGCACTTTTTGGACCATCCCGTCCGCCCTTCGGATTGTCTGATTGCCCACTGGACCATCCCATATGACTGCCGAATCAAGTGTCTAACAATTTTGGAGTTCATGTATTTTTCCCACTTGCAATAGTTTGGTGAAGCATAAGATTCCGAAAACCGCCAAGTCACTTCCAAAGAGTGTGCCTTCATGACAACAAGCATCCAATGTGAATCCTTAAAAGACATTGCAATTCCCACGGGCTTTTTCAAAGTTCATTTTTCAATTTGCACATCATATTTTCAAGCCCAATCTTGAAATTAAACATTTCAATTATTTTTTGAAATTAACATCTTGAAAGATCAAAATGGAATACTACCTATACTTCTGAAGATTTTTTTTCCTAATTTTGATATGACAGATCATAGATCTAATTATTCAAAAACTTATTTGGATTTTAATCATATATTACTATATATTGTAAGACATCTCAATTTTAAAATAATTATTTTTATGAAGAATTTTTTTGAAGTTGGCCAAATTCGGACATGAAATGTCCATTATAAGTTAAAGACATTTGAATTGGTTAAATTAAAAGATGTCAATGTCATTAAATCTAGTGGAAGGTGGTATTTTTTGTACTTTATATTTCTAGAATTTCTAGGTTCTAGTTTAAGTTTAACAATCTGAATAGGGTTTGTGAATGATTAATTTTCATGAACTAGTTATTGACTTATTGTCTAACTAGTTAAACTTGTAACCCATATTCTTATTGAATATTATGAAGAAAAAATATCCTTGAACTCCAATGAATGTAAATACATATACTTCATGCACATGTGCGGACGTACCCTCTTGTGTTTCTATTCATTGTAAATTTGTAATCTACTTATGCAGTAAATCCTTATTCAAGAAAATATTTTTTAGATGCAATGAATGAAAACAAAATTTACGTTCACATGCTCCTTGCCCTTTTTCGTCTTTATTCTTTGTAATACAGCTATGATGTAAATGAATTTTGATGGATTTGATGTGGCTATATAAATTAGTCTGCCTTTTGTGGAAAAATCATAGTTTTAAAAAATAAATACGCCAATTTAATGCCATGGAACTAGAAACCATTGCTATATACTTATATAATACTGTTGCATCAAAATAACAATCTTTTAATATATTTGCATGCAAGGTTGTAGTATAGGGTTTAGAATTTAGGGTTCATGTCATTTCTATAGATATTACAAAAGTTATAAGTGTATTTTGAAAATGAATAGGTGATAATATTTTGATGCAATATTAAAAAATCATTTTGTGCATGATAGTATAAATTGATACCTAATTACCTACTTATAAGAAATTGTCCCATTCAATCTCAAATAATGTTGTCAAAAATCGTTCGGAGTTATATGCTACGGAGTGCAGGCAATGAAGTTAGAAAATACATGTGGAGTTGTCTTATGTTTCTAAAATTTCAAATTCTTTATTCAAAATTGATAATAAAGAATATTAATTGTCTATTAGAATATTTTTTCCATTGGGATTAACAATTCTTAAATTCTTCCAAAAGTTAGTAGCGTATTATTTTTCCTACAATAGTGAAACATTTTCTACTTGACAATTTAAAAAAAATGAATGTGTAGTTTTTTTTAGTTTAAACATTTCACATTTATTCATAATTCAATTGCCTGAAGTTTGGCTAAAATGCACAAGGTATAAGACGTACGTGAATATTCCTAAAAGGGTTGCATGACCAAACATCACATTTTAGAAAAGCTAGAGAAGAAAACATTCTTAAGTTGATGCACATTGATGAATTCTTTGGGGGAGAAATTCATTCTACAATTGTGGGACAATGATGTTGATGAAGTTACATAAAAAGTCTATAGTTGAATTTGTTTAACAAAAAATATTTACATAAAAATTAAAAGTTGACTTAAAATTTTTATTTGCAATTTGTGGATGCTATGAATCCAAAAAACACCTAAATCCAATTAAGAATTCTTAGGCTAAGTTCCTAATTGAAGATGATACATATATTTCTTGAGGAATATATGTACATATTGAAGACGATACATATATTTTTGAGGAACTTAATTTGAATTAGTTATGATTTCTTACATTTGTGAATTTAGGGTATACAATTTAGGATTTTGGTTTTAGGGTATATTAGGGTTTAGGGTGTAGGATTGAAGACCATTGCATTAAAAAAAACCGCTTTAGTTATGTTTAATGATTCAAGTTCTTCAAGTAAGAAAGTGGATCTTGATGAGAATTTCCTCTTTCCCGTCCGCTTGATCGAACGGCCTTGAAAAATCTCCCGGTTTCCTCTGCACTCCATCAGGGCCGTCCGATCTGGCAGAATGCCCATGCCACCACTGATCGGACGGTTCCATCCGATATTTCGTTGCCTCCGCCGGAATCATCCGATGAGTCGGATGGGCCGACTGGACGACTTGTTTCGAGCCGTCTAATCGGTCGGACGGTTTGGATGTCCACCTGATCCAACCGCCACGACAGGGGTCGTCCAATTCATTGAGGCCATCTGATGAGTCGGATGGGTGGCGTCCGAATGATCGAGCGGTCTCGACGAGGCAAACGACAGTCCGTCCGCTTCGTTGGGTCCGTTCAGTGTGGCGGTCGGGTGAGGGTGTCCGCCTTGCATAAGAGGGTCGGACGACCTGTTTGATCTTCACTTTTGCCTTCTTCCTTGTCCCATGCAAGAGAGAGCGGAGAGCTTGATGGTTTATCTTCCATTGGCTCCTTTCTAAGGGAAGATAAAAGTGTGATTTGGAAGGTCTACTTGTTGTCTTTTTTTTCCAGCTTTCGTGTATATTAGTTTATAAATTTGGCAAATCGTATTTTGCATTGTGGATTACAAATTGCAACTTCTAGTTGTGATTTCATTATGATGCCGAGACCAAAGAAGGTTGCGAAAGACAAACGGGTAGTGCTTGACATTGAGTTGAGTAGAGACGTTCCCTCTCTCGCTTGCAAAGCTAGTATTTCTCATTGAATGCATTGTCAAATTTTATGAGCCGGAAACCACTGTGTCGCTTGGTAAAAAATATATGAGGTATCAAGAGGAGTGCCCAGATAAATTCAAGGGAGATATGGCACAAAAGTTCACGGATGCTTTAAACGTACCTCAGTGGAATCATGAAATAGAGAAGAAGGACTTTCAACAATTTCTGAGGAACAAAGTACAAGATGCATTGTAGAATGCAAAGGTGATTTTAGAGAAGTACGGGAAGGAATATTGTGTAGATGATGGCACTTTTGAACAAGTCATTTTGAGGGCAAACTTGTTTGTTCATTAGTGCGCTCCTTTTGCAAAGAGACGGAGTAGGCGAGGTTCAATGGATTGGTAGAATAGTGATGAGGGACTTGTGGAGTTGCAACGTGGGCGACGATATCTCTTAGCACTTCTGGAAACAGCAAGGGTGATTCCACAAGATGACAAAATCTTGAAGGGTGGATACGCAACAATTCGGAGGGTCCAAATTGAAGGATGTCATGGGATACTTGCATTTTGGGAGTTCGCAACAAAGGTATCTCATCAACAACGCCTACAACCTCAACTTGCGAGGTTGGAACACCAAAATGAGTCAATGGCAGTGAGAATTTCACATGGAGTTATATGGTTTTCTGCTGTTCATGCAATGCACAACAAAGGATACTCGTACCGGTGGAATGGTGGAACATTGGGGCAAATGTTAAAAATGGATAAGGAATATCCAGATAACATTGTCATTCGGTTGGTTTATTCTCGACCAACGTCGGAAGAGGTGACTAAACCTTTTTTTTCTCGCTTGTTGGAGAAAGAAGTACACAAAGCTTGCATAGGCATTAGTGCACCTCATGAACGCAGTGCACAGTGCTAGACATTTGCACAATGATTTTTCTATGGACAATATTATGTTTCACTTTCCCGATGATGAATCACATGTTTACATTGGAGTTTGCGACTGGGGCATGACTACTTTACGTAATGAACCAATGAAGTCCTTGTACACGTTCACCTCTCAGAATGAGCGGATGGAGACCTTGAAGAATAGGTGGTGGGTGGACCCTTCTATTGCATACTTGCATAGAAGTGATGTGGATGTGCAAACAATACCGAATTTATCACGTAAATTGGAGGAATATGCGGTTGGTTGAATAGCTCAGGCCATCAACAATGGTTGCATGTTGGCGGCCTATGTGTGCTGCATCGGGAAAATGAAAGACATACAAGGTTTAGCCATGACGATTTGGCAAAGGTATTTCACCTTTACTTGGAGCACCTTTGTGATTCGGTGACTGATTCTCGAGGTAGCTTGTCTGAAATCATCCACTAGTTTACCAATAATTACAACTGGCCTATTCCGGATGAATACTTCCACCACTCATATTAGTGTCTACAATGTAAGTGGACTACATAGAACTATAGAAATATTAGATAAATATAAAGGCGAGTACATAAATTTGTATGATTGTGTGCAAACTATCTAGTATATATATGCACCATAAATGTATGTCAATATATGTGCACCTTTATAATTGTTATAAAGTTTTGAAATGTTTGAGTGTTTTGAAACTTTTAGTGTCTTTTGTCTACCATCTATTTATGCAGTTGTCATATGTTTTGTTTGGAATTCTTGGATGAGAAGTGCAATGCAACAATTATTATTGATGGATGTTGGCTTGGTATGGTTGGGTACAAAATTGTATGATTAATGTTGTATGCATATAATTATAATAAAATTTCATCGGACGCTAATATATTTATATTAAAAAACAACACGATTGATATTTGAACGATACCACTAAGATGATACCAAGTACCAACCTCCAAATATATTCTAATACAATATATTTATATCAAAGTGTATTAGTACGTAAATGTTATTCACCAAGACGTCAATATTTTTGTACTATGGTTGTTACACTCCATAATCCCATGGCAAAAATTCCAAGGCCCTCTGGATTGTGAGATGTCAACTAAACTAGCATCCTAATGTTATGTTTGATGTCCAAAAAATTTGACGTCTAGTTTTTGGACGTCAAAAAAACACGGGTTTCTTATAGTGCGATTGTGAAAAATAAGTCGTTCGCCGCACTATTTATGGAGTCCAACGGCAGACCAAGCAATGCGGACGTGTACGTGCAAATCAGGCACCACAAAATTGGACGGGCAAATCGTGCAGACAAAAATCAGCATCCGCAGGATTGCATAGCTACCGTCAAGGGGCGATCACACCGACGGAAAGAGGAGCACAAACGATCGGGCAGACAGATTGCGCGAATAGAATTTGGTGTCCACTGGATCGCACGGGCACTGTCAAAGGTGGATGCACCGACGGAGGGAGAAAGCGGATGGGAGTGCGGACGGTCAATCGGCCTGTCGGACGGGCAAGTGGACGCCCAGTCGGACGTTCAGGCCCCCCGTTCGCTCAACCCCCCTTCCGCCTGACGGCCTGTTCGCCAAACCCCGTCCGCCCGACCTCCCTTCCGTCTAAACCCCTTCCGCTCGATAGTTCGCCCACCCGACAATCCATCCGCAGGACAGTTCACAAGAGTGAGCCCCCCAAAAATGAGAAATGCTTAAGTGAATGTCTAAAGAGTGACTCAAAAAACCCAAATTAAATATGTAATTGCTTTAGGGTCCCCAAACCTCTCTAGAGTGAATTAGTTAAATATTAATTGCTTTGGGGTCTCCAAACTCCTTAAGTATTATTGAACAAATATAAATATAAATGTTTAAGTTCCCTTGGGATGTAATTACATTAGAATTAAGTTTTAACAAAACATTGAAGCGCAACCTTGAATTTCTAAGATTGCACAATGGACTAAGGTAGGTAATTTGAGGTTGTCTTGAACAATGTGGATGGATTGCTTGGGAGACAAATCTACTTCCTTTGTTTTCAAGGCTCTGAAAGTAGCATCCACTCGATCTACCATTGCATTGATGGCTTCATCATCACCTTTCAATTGCAATGTACTTGGTCGATCTCCTTCCAATAGGAAACATTCTATTGCGCTATTTGTCGCCCATCTTACTATCAAATGCATGTGAAAAGAAAAGAAAAGATTTCACACCAACAATAGTGTCTTATTCAAAAAAATAGGATGTGAAAATCAAATAAAAAATTTATAATTTTACACCAAGCAAGTTGATAAATTGAATAATATATCATCTACGGATATAATAAGATATTGTAAATTGGATAGATTTTATTAAGCGTCTCATTAAAATCAAAACCAAAAAGGTGTCCAATTTCTTTTCCAAATAATATTGAAAAAATACGATTTCATTTGCAAAATGATTTTTTTCTTAACCTTTGTTTGAATTGGTTTGAAGATCAATAGATTCATTGGTTTAATCTTGTAGTACAATGGTATGAAAATATGAAATGTTACCATATAGAATAAAATAAAAGGACAATGTAGATTGCAAAATATAAAAGCTTCCTTTGAAGCAAACAATTACTTTATACCTCACTATAGCCTATTAGCAGACTTGAATTCATGAAGGAATATAGAATTACTTTACATTCTGCACAAAAATATTCAAACATAAAGAAACTAAAAATGTTATTAACCCCCAAAGGATTGTTGTCCCTTCGGGGGACAAATGGGATTTCGGGCAAGTATCTGCGGGCTGAATTTTTGTCGTGATTTTTTGAAATTTATTTTGAAAAAGCTTTGAGGGAATATAATTTTTTTCACAATCGATGCCCAGGAACAATAGTTATGACCAAATAAGCTCAAAATAGGGGACAGAGGGTAGCTTGGGCAGCAAAAATAAAATTTGCAAAAAATTGAATTTTTTTTTTAATATTTTTTTTCTCATAGAATACATTTTTGTCTATCTGGAAAGCTTTGATTCATTTCATTTGGATCTATTATGAGAAAGTTATGGACATTCTTGTTTTTTGGGCAGTTAGAGCATCTTCTTGAAAATAATAACTTGTAGGATTAATTTCTGAATGCAATTTTTCAAATTTTTCAAACTTTTTTTTTTACATGGTTTAGTTTTCTTGCTAGCTTAATTTCACCATTGGAATTAGTGCATTTCAATTCTATCTAAAATATATAAATATTTTAGATTTTCCTTCTATCTTGTACATACTTCGACTTAACAATTTTTTTAAGAATGATAATTAAGATTCTTTTTTTTTCTATTTTCCTAGACTCTCAACTCAATTTTGTACTATAAAGATTTAAAGCTCAAAACGCTATACTACAAAAAATCTAAGTTAAAAATGTTTAAAGTCAAAAAATCTAGTCCCGCAACGTGCTGAAATTTTTTTTTTCACTTTAAATGTAGATATCTTGCAATCCGTGCGGTGAAAAGTTCTAAAAAAACTTCCACACATTCTTATACTAGTTAGGTGTAAGATCCTACGATTGGATGTGCAAAAAAACATTTTTCAAAATTTTAGGCTCTTTGCTATAAAAATGATAATTTTGAGTGTTTTTTGGCAGAAAAAAGGCCTTAAGAGAAAATAAATAATTAGCTATGACTTTATGAGGTAGAGGATTACTAAGTTATTTAGAATTCTTTGATGTAATTTTGAAATTCAATTGTCATTCAGTTTTTTTACATGAAAGTGATAAAACATCCCTTCACTAAAGATTGTATCCATTAAAATAAAATTTTCACCCCTATAATTTATATAGTATAATCAAAGTATATAGATGAATTTTGGTAATTTTTTCATGGCTGATGCCGCTTAGAAAGCCTTAGGAGTTGGGACACACAAGAGTTTTTTCATTGTATTGCATTCATAAAATGGACAAAGCAAATTGAGAAGTCTATGAGCTTATTTTTGAACGCCATTGAGTCTGGCGTATAGTAGATTGTCCACCTTGTCCACCTTGTCCAATCAAGTAGACTTAGTATCGTTGTCGGATGGGACAAGCGTCGATACATACGGGCGCGGTTGGGATGGATAGCCCTTGCAAACGCTAGTAGACGGCCATGGCGGATGGGTAAGAGAATTTATCCCCCCCTCCAATAAATTGCAAAAAAATGAATGTCACAAGATATTTGGGGGTTTACGTCTACTGTTGCTAGACATCTAAAGTCATGTTAGGATGTCAAGACATCCTAACAACCCTGAAGGAGACATGTGACTACCAAAAAAAATCTAAAAGTATATTATTTTATGGCCTCCATATTTATACAAATAGGGCTCCCTTGCAAGAACAATTTTGAACATTGAAGATGGTTCTACCTTCCATCGTATTGGTGAAATGTAATTACTATAAAGTCTTTACAAATGGCCAAAAAAATTTATTATTTTATTTGTGTTCCTGATTTTATAAATTTTTATTAATTTATACCTAGTTGTATCTATTCTTTGTGACAACCTGTCTTTTTTTTAGTACATGCAAGTAGTTAGCAGTACTAGTAGTCGTCAATTTTTCAAAGCAATGACTAAGATTGTTCTATAATTCTATTTCATAGTACTCGTAGTACTTATAGTTTTCAGCACAAAAACTATAGTTTTGACAAAATACTACCAAAATCATTTGGTCTTTCTTACAACCACCTCATCAAAAAGCCAAAGTGGGGGGGGGGGGGGAATTTTCCACCTACAATAAAAAGAAATCTAGAAGGGCAACCTGTTCATCCAGATCTCGCTACTGAAAATCTTGGTATAGGTTCAGGAAGTTGCATCTTGATTTTGAATTTCAAATAATCTTTCATGTTTGTGGATGGGGTGGGGCGGTTAAATCCCCCACTTACCAAATCATGTTTTTCTAGAAGTTGGACCTCAGAATCCTGATCTCGTTGTCAAAAAATTTGTGTCACTGTCCTAATCTTGGACCTTTATTTTGTAGTCTTAGATTTGGATCTTAATTGATGCTAGGGCGGGGTGGTGAATTTCCTACCCATAATATACTTTTTTCCAAAATATCAATCTTTTGATTCTGCTCTTATTGCCAAGAGTCTTGGTGTGTGTTTAAGAAGTTGGATCTTGATTTCAAAATTCAAATGATGTTTTTAGTTTGTGCACGGGGAGGCAGGGTTGTCATAGTGGACGGACGTCCGGTTCGCCCGTTTGATAGAGATCTCGCCCGTCCAATGTGGTCAACACTAAGTTGACTTTCTGCCATTGAAAAAACAGGTGATGTGGCTGCCACTTTGACGCCACCTGGCTGCCAAGTAGGATCCAAGGCGCGGACGTCACCGGTAGGGGCACGTTTGGAAGTCAGGGCGGGGACGAGGCTGTGTGGGGGCACGGACGTTTTTTTCTAGAACAATCTCATCATAGGAATTAACGCTATTTCATTTCAATTTTGTGACTTCAATTTTAACAATCTTGGGGCGTGTAATATACCATTGGAAAGGTCTTGAAAATATCTTTCCAATGGTATATTAAACGCCCCAAGATTGTTAAAATTGAAGTCGCAAATCCCAAAAGAAGGTTGCTGCCAAAACAAATTCTACAGGGACAACTACTAATGCATCGGCGGGAACGCATGAGTGCCAAGTTTCCTTGGAAGAAGCTTTGCTAAAACTTGGACCTTGAGGTCGATGGGATTTTTTCATATGGGCGCGAACGCTTGTATAGGCAAAGATGCTAGGGCTGGACGGGAACACTTGGGCGGGGACGTTGTGACTAGGCGGGGACGCTATTTCATTCCAGTTTTGCGACAACAATTTTGAGAATCTCGAGGCGTGTAATATAGCATTAGAAAGGTCTTGAAAATAACTTTCCAATGGTATATTATATGCCCCAAGATTGTTAAAATTGGAGTCGCAAATCCCAAAAGAAGTTTGCTGCCAAAATAAATTTTGCAGGGATAGCTGCTAATGCATCGGTGGGAACGATTTTTGGAAAGTTAAACCAATAGAAGAATTTGATTTAGGGGGGAGCCTCACTCATTCAATGTGACAAAGGATTCTTCTTCCAAAATAAAAGAATGATGAATTCTCTTCTTAGTTGCTAAAATTAACATATTTTTATAGATCTTCAATTCAAACAAGAGTTATCATTTAAATTTGACTTGGTACCTATTGTATAAGAATTTTGTTAAGAATTTTTGATTATCATAGTTTGTAATACAACGTGATAAGAGTCTTTGTTAGAAAACAATTTTGTATACTAAGTTTGAATGTTGTGAATTTAATATTTTTTTTAAATCTCAAATTTAGACTATTTTTGCACATAGGAACAAAGACTTGCCCTTCCAATTATTAAATTCAAAATTGGAATTGCATCAAGATTTAAATCAACCTCATATTTTAGATTTTGATAAAAAAAAATTCTTTTGGATTAGTTTTGTGGGTATGTAGAAGAATGTGCCCTTTAAATTAATAAATTGAACATTGGATTTTATTAAAATTTACATCAATCATCTTCAATCTATTTTAAAAAATAAATTGGATCTTGAATGTCACATCTTTAGATTTTCTTAGGAACACATAATAAAAAATGGAAATGTACTTTTTTTGCAAATGGGTTTAAAATTAATTTTGGGCTTGGGTTACACAGGACTAAGGGGGTAAAAATAAAAGCTTTATCTTTTACATGACATATATTTATGACAAATGCATGTACTTGAAAGTATTTATAGAAATTATAAATCTATTTTCTTATGAAGTCCTATATAAACTTGTAGTCTTTCAATTGCAACTATGAGATGACACATGTGCCTATTATTATTTATAAAATATATAGGTTTAGTTTCTTATAAATTCTTATATAAACTTGTAGTGTTTCTGTTGTAATTATGCCAACCACATATATATACTAATATGTATAGGAAGAATATTTATATGTTCTTAAAGTCCTTAGGTAATCTCATATTCTCATGCAGAATTATATTCTTTCCTTCTTGTGAATGTTGGATTCTCTCTCCCTTATACAAAGTCTTATTGTCATATTCCTTCTTGTAAATTTTCTCTCCCCTATAGGAGAGCATGGGGTGCATTGAGGGCTATTGGTTGCAAAGCGTCCCCATGCACATCCTTGAGGGGTACGTTAGGATTCTACTTGTAGGACTTGAAAGTCTTGTTGTCATGTTCCTTCTTGTAAATTCTCTCTCCCCTATAGGAGTGCATGGGGTGCATTGAAGGTTATTGGTTGTAAAGCATCCCCATATGCCCATATCATTGTCTTGACCATTCAAAATTTGGATCGGAAGTCATTTGAATGAAAAACTATTGTGTGGAAAAAAAGCTACACCAAAGATGATATTTAGTGTTGAGTGACATTTAGTGTTTTTACCCCCCTACTAGCTACAACACTAAATCTGAACTTGTCCACAATTAGTGTTAGACTTGAATGTGCTGGCTGCAAACTTCAAAGCCTTGTAACTTTTGCAAAAATTCTTCAAATAAAGAAAGTGAGATGTTTTTCGGCATCTACAATTTTTGTAGATGCCGAAAACATCTCATTTTCCTTATTTGAAGAATTTTTGCAAAAGTTACAAGGCTCTGAAGTTTGCAGCCGCCTAGTCCTAATCGGTCCGATTCTGTCCGTGAACAGTGATATTCCGTCTGATATAACAACTCTGGTTCACATTTAGTGTTTGAATTGACATTTAATGTTACTTACTTTCATAGAATAATTGGCTTTTAGTGTATGCCTTCATATTTAGTGTACAAGACACTAAATATCATCTTTAGTGTAGTGTATACTACTTTTGCCAAACCTATGTCTAAAGCAAGATGGGTTTTGTTATGTTTTACATGCTCAAAGACTTTGAAAAAAATTGAGCATGTTTCTAACTCATATAAGAATCATAATCCAAGGAGTTACCATGAAAATGAAATTGTTTTCATATGGAATTTGGCACTCTAAGTGCAGCTGCCCAAGATTTTCACAGTGAAAAAAAAAACAAAAAAACTTTGAAGCCTTAGATCTCACTCACTTCAAGGAATTTGGCAATGAAAATTGGTAGGTAGAAAAATAGTGAAGACAAGTTCAAGATCTTACGGTTGGAGTGCACAAAAAATGTGTCATCTATTGCCTACTCCTCACATTCCATGAACACCCCTTTTTTGACTACTTTCTTCAAAACCGCTTCCAAAACCTTTAGGGGTTAATGGATATTTATAGGAATTTGGCATTTTTATTGGTGAGTTGAGCATTTGGATTTGCAATGATTTATATTAGCCACATTTTTTTAAGTCTATTTTTATTTCTTTTAGATTATTTATGTATGGTGATATAATTTCATTCTTCTTCAATTTTTTTAAATCAATTTGATTTATTTTAATAACTACATACACTATAAGAAACCCATGTTTTAGGTGCCGTTTTGAAATTTTTTCAGACGGATTTTAGGTGATGTCAAAAAAAACAAATTGTATTTTTTTGTCAATAATCATGTCCAATATAACATCCAGATGTTATATTGGACATGATTATTGACAAAAAAATACAATTTGTTTTTTTTGATATCACCTAAAATCTGTCTGAAAAAATTTCAGAACGGCACCTAAAACGCGGGTTTCTTATAGTGATAGAAGGATTTTGATGGTAATTTAACATTGGGATTACATGGCTTATATGAAATTACAAGCCAAATGTTAAAGTTAGTTATGTATTTAGAAAACCTTTACATTTAGGCACATAAATATTTTAAGGATAATTTTAATAATATTACAATATGATTGTTGGGAATCCTATGCAACTCCAATGTTCCATTTGTCCATTACAATAGCAAAACCTAGTATGTAGACAAAAAAGAAATTGAACGTTTCAAACAAGTTTTATGAATATTCAATGTCTAAATCATCAATATAAAGGGTAAACCTTTAAAAAAACTTAAAGAAACTTAAAGAAAAGAAGAATGTAGTTCCTATTTGAAGAATTCATAAATGCACCCTTCAACTTGAACTAAGAAAAATATGTACCTTATCTTTTGTTATAAATCCAAAAACTTCTAGCGTCTACTTTCAATTTTTTTTTAATTGAAGCGAACAAGTCAATTTTCATTTTCTGAAATTTCCTTTTTCGCGAGGTGGGTCCTAGTTTGCAAGTACATGGTGAAGGCATGAAGGAGAGGTCTAGGCCCAAGAAGGGAGCAACATGCTTCCACACATGATCTTTGAACTCAAAAAGTAGTTGGACTCTTTAATGCAGCCATTGACTTGAAGATATTCCCCTGAAATCAAATTAAAGGCTTACTGCATTAATGGGTTCCCCCTCTTCATGGAAAAGAAAAATCCCATGACCAAGTTCAACTTCTATTTCAACTTCCCTCCATACTGTGGTTGAGGAGTGGGACGTTCGTGCCCTGACCTGGCATCTGCGTCAAGACGTCCATACCCTGATCAGGCGTTCGCGCCCTGTCCAGGCGTCCGTGCCAAGACGTCCCTAGCCTGACCAAGCGTCCGCGCCAAGACATCCACGTCTTGACCTGAGTATATGTGAGGAAATGTATCCAAATGACAGACCTAAAATCCCTCCAAGCCAAGTTTGAACTCCCTCCAAGCCAAATTTGAACTCTCTCCATGACAAACTTGAACACGTGAACTCACAAACTTGAACACAAAAATATCTTAAGTAGTACTTCATTGCAATCCTAAATACTCTAGTAGCCCCTTGCCAAAAAAAAATGTTGAAGGTGAATTCGACAAAAATCTTAACAAGTATTTTATCTCAATTCCAAAGCCTTCTCCGATCCCATTACCAAAAAGTACCGTTGAACTTGAATTCCAAAATAACTTAAGTGGTATTTGATTTCTATCCCAAACCCTTCTAGGCTCATCTTGTTGCACAAATTAAATTTTCAAGTTAAATGATTGAATTCCAAAATAACATGACTAGTATTTAATTTCAATCTCCAAGATCCAAACTGGTTTGGTATCTCCATTACAAAAATATATTGTTGAACTTGAATTTCAAAATAATTTAAGTGGTATTTGATTTCTATCCCAAACCCTTCTAGGATCATCCCGTTGCATAAATTAAATTTTCAAGTTGAATGATTGAATTCCAAAATAACATGACTAGTATTTAATTTCAATCTCCAAGACCCAAACCGGTTTGGTATCCCCATTACAAAAATATACCATTGAACTTGAACTCCAAAATAACTTAAGTGGTATTTGATTTCTATCCCAAACCCTTCTAAGATCATCCCATTGCATAAATTAAATTTTCAAGTTGAATGATTGAATTCCAAAATAACATGACTAGTATTTAATTTCAATCCCCAAGACCCAAACCGGTTTGGTATCCCTATTACAAAAATATACCATTGAACTTGAATTTCAAAATAACTTAAGTGGTATTTAATTTCTATCTCAAGCCCTTCTAGGATCACCATTCTAAAAATACACCGTTGAAGTTTTGAAGACCCATACCCTTGTAGCCTCTTTTTGCAAAAAGAAATCCTTCTAATACATTTCAATGCATTATAATTTTAATTTGATTTCAATCCAAAACCTTGTAGCTGTTTATTTCCAAAATAAAGCCTTCAATAAAAAGCCAAAAAAATAATAATTTGGTTATGATTTGATTTGTAAATTCCAAACCCTAAATCCCAAATAGGTTCTAATTAGAAGAATAAAAAATGAATCCTTAAATTTGAATATAAACAAATATATACCTTGCCTTTCATTAGGACTCCAATCCCTTTGGAATTCTACTCACACAAATTTTATCTTTCTTGTTTGGAAGTTCGTTTTCATTTTCAAATTATTATTCTTTGGGTGAGTCCTAGTTCGCAAGTACATGGTGAAGGCATGAAGGAGAGGTTTGGGCCCAAGAAGGGAGCAACATGCTTCCACACATGATCTTTGAACTCAAAAAGTAGTTGGACCCCTTAATGCAGCCATTGACTTGAAGATATTCCCCTGAAATCAAATTAAAGGCTGGCTACATTAATGGATTCCCCCTCTCCATAGAAAAGAAGAATCCTATGACCAAGTTCAACTTCTATTTCAACTTCCCTCCATACTGTGGTTGAGGAGTGGGACATCCGCGTCCTGACCTGACGTCCGCATCTTGACCTGGCGTCCGCATCCTGACCTGGCGTCCGCGCCCTGACGAATCCATCCGCGTCTTGTAAAGTCCCCGCCTTGACGATGACATCCCCGCCCCGACTTTCACGTCCGCGCCTTGATTCCAGCGTGGACCGCCACCGTGGAAGTGAGTTGTCAATTGGAAAATTGGAAAAATGAAAGGTGTCCGGGCTGTCCGAGACGTCCAATTATCTGGTCCGGTTTGCCCGTCCGATCACCTCGACCCGTCCACTATGACAATCCTGCGGGGAGGGGTGCGGTGGATCCCCCACCCACCAAACTCTTTTTTTCAAAAGCTTGACTGAGTATTCCTGATATCGTTGCTGAAATAGGATGGAGAAGATTCTCCAATCAAAAATATTTTTTTTGAATTTTAGTTCTTGAACTTTTTGGTGCCAGGGTGGGTGGGAAGGTGAATCACCCACCACTTAAAATTTGTTTTTTCTAAAAATTAACTTGTTGATTTTGATCTCACTATCAAGAGCCTTGGTGCAAGTTCGTCTTGTTGAAGCTCTTTTTTAAAGATTAAATGATGATTTTGATTTGTAGCCATAGTAGGATGGCAAATCCTCCACCAACCAAATTTATTTTCCAGAAGGTTGACCTATAAACCTTAATCTCGATACCGATGTTGCATTGTTGCATTGCAAATACGTACATGGTGTAGAACCATACATTAATATGTTATTTTGATTGGTTTGATTATAATAATCTAAAAAGAATGGTGACATCATTTTAATAGCTTTAAGGTGACGCCTTCTCATTATGGCACATTCCATCTATTTAAGAAAAAGCATCCGCTTGAGAGCTTCATCAATTTGATGTAGTTTCTTTATTTTTCACTTTAGATTTTAGTATGTTGAATTGGAGATTTGGAAGGGGAGTTTTGAGTCTCAAGATGATGAGCTTCAATCTAAAAATAGAATTTGAGTTTTCTTTGTCACAACTGTTAGATCAACCTCTTCTGTTGCATGAGCATCTTCAAGATGAAGTTGGGCCTTCTCAACCACCAAAGCAACCTTAAGAAGAACAACAATGGCACGAAAATCTTCAACGTGATGCTCGAGCACAGATTGGATGTATTGAATCCGACAACCGAGAAGTGACATTTGAAGGTTGTTTTGAGGGTTTAAATGACAATTAATACTATTGTATGGTCAAACCTATAAGGAGTCATGGCCACCAACGTTGGATAGAAGAGCTGATCAATCCTTTAATTAAGACAAATCGTGCAGAGTAAGTTGCAACCACCTTAAGATGTATTCTCAAGTTTCCACAGATGGAGTGATACGTCTCTTAGACTTTGGATTTTTTACCTTGAGTATATATCTAATAGACATGCTAAGTGATTTACATATTTTTTTCTGTATGTTCAAAGTCACAGAAAGAAAATAATGAAATAATTGCCTTCTAGTAATTTTGGAGTGGTTTACTTCCTTCGTAAGGAGGTGAATTAGATTATGTGGTCAAATTTAATGACCATTGGGTGGTACTATAGCCTTATGGTCAAGATATGGGCTGAAATCCACTTGACTTGTATGATTAAAGTAGAAGATAAGGTGGAAGATAAGGAGAACCCTATTCATCTCCTTCTTCATTGTTGGTTAGAAGGCCGAATGTTTGAGGAGCCAAATTGTGTTGAGTTTTGCGAGTTTTGGAATGAAAATTTGAGGAATTGTGTATCATGTTGTTGTCTTTTTAAAAAGTACTATCTTTCTTGAATTGAAGTTATGCATTGAGATTTGTGTTAGTTTGAGTGGAAGAAGGTCTATTGCCTCCCATGTGAAGGAGCAGAGAATTTGATCGACCATAAAAGATGGTTAAGTCTTTAGTTTGCAATGAAATTTTTAGAAAATTTAAAATTTTTTGTTAGCTTTCCAAATAGCTATCATGAGTTTTATTTGAAGCATTTATAAATGAATCATGAATATGAAAGTGAAAGAAGGTCTGTTGCCCTCAATTTTAGAAGCCAAAACTTTGAGTGACCATAAAAGTTGGAAAAAATGTCATCTTAGTTTGAATTTTGGAAGAGAAGTAGAGAATTGTGGAAGTTTTTTTAAAAACTATTACACATTTCATTTGAATTCTTAGATCATCCATGGCACTACATCAAAATTCAACCAAGGAGTTAGAGTTGAAGTGGAGGACATTGAAGACTTGTATATTGTGGCTTTCATTTTTTTGTAAACTTTGTTGTTGCAGGTGGCATGGATTAAACCATTGCTTAAGCCTCGTTTTGTATTATGGTAACAAAGTGGGGTTAATGGGCCATATGGTCGAGACTTGTTTTATTTTCACGGTGAGGCTAGATTGTCCATGCTGGTCACCAGAAGTTTGAAGTTTGGGAGTCAATCTTTTAAACGATTCAACTTGTGGTCTGGCTGTCTCATTTTACCTATCCAAAGCTTGTAATTGCTTATCACCTACCTTGACCTTTGAATCCATTTGGAGTCAATTCAAGATAGACCAACAAGGAGTAGTTCCACAATAGTGTAGAAAGTTTGAAGAACAAGATTCAAAATTTAGTACAACTACATCTTCTTTTGTTCCTAAGCCATTCCTAGTCACAGCTAGGATCCCCGTGATTTCCTGAGGCAAGCCTTTCTTTAGTGAAAAATTGAACTAGTGCTCACCTTTGGGTCAGGACATAGTACTTGGAATGCAATCAGGGATTCATTCCATCTCAGAAGTTGGCATTATTCTAGTCCTTCAAAGACATCATCATTGTGAAAACGGAATTTGACAAATTAGTTGGCCTTCATGCCAATGTACAAGTCTACAAGAGAAGACCTTAAAAAGGAAGGAGGTATTTGACAAAAAGAAAGAAGAGAGATGGGAATCAACAAGGAAAAAGATTGAAGAAAACAATACAAAGAAGAAAGCACGAGAGGTAGAGAAGGGTAAAACTAAGGCAAAGGGCAAATAAAAAGGGAAGAAGAGGAAACAAAAATAGAGGTGCCGGAGCAAGCTACAAGTAATGGTGCCATGAAAGACACCTCCTCATGTTTCTTACTCACTCAAGAGAAACTCCTATATGACCTTCTACTCCAGGTCAAGGACTTGACATCAACGTGGATCGAGACAACATCGTGCAATTTTTTTGCATAAAAGACAATATAGCCTTAAATAGCAACACGCCTTGGTGGGGTCCTAGAGAGAAGGCTTGGCCCTTCATGCAAATGCTGGTGGAGGCAATTGCATCGCTTGGTGACATCATTATAGACTACACTGCATCTACAAGTCTGTTTTTCTCATGCACTTTGTATCATGGTTTTTTTACCTTATACTTACTATTTACAATAATCACGTGGAGTACCTAGATACCCACCTCAATTTTGTTAATCCAAAACATATCAACTAGTTCACACAATATATTTTGACTACTAGGTAGACTCATCAAATTCAAGATGCCATAGTTGGGTTGGAAAGTTCCCTCCTGTTAACTTTGTATTGCTCCAAACCTAATTGAGGGTGCATGGGGTCTTGCTATTGAGACAACTTTATCATTTATACTAACCTACATTATCTTTTCCAAAAATCAATATGTTAATGACTCAATGTGCATTATTAATCAATTCCTAAATTCTATTCTGCATTTGGAATTGTTTTATTTTGTCTTAACCTTATAGATCTTGTTTCCTTGCTTCATGTTGAATGCAAGTTTGGCCATTTATGCTTGTTGTATTATCGGTTGCCATATTGTGGCTTTACAAGTAGAGAAGACCATATTTGATGCCCTCCTTACTTTGTTCACTCACAATGTTGCAATTCCTACGATCCAACGGCAATACAATACAGCTCCTCCACTTCATCTTGACAACGAGGAGGTGCCCATCCACCATGTTGTGAAGACCTCAAAATTTAGTAAGTAAGTTTATCCCTAAGCTTCTAAAGTTTGCCACTTTGCCCTTTAGGTTTCATCTTGTACTTTGGTTTCATGTGAGTTTTTTTTTTATAGATAAATTAAAAAAATGAAGATGTCAACGCATTGACCATTCTTTAGAGGTCTGACATTCTTTAGTAGCCCCCCTAAGCCATTTCAATTGCTAGTGTATGTGAAGCCAAGGCACTAGCCTCACAGTTTGATACTTTTAATCATAAACTGTCTTCTAGGATTCATAAGGTAGATTCCCATGTTCTGATATTTATAGATGATTTGGCTAGAGAGTTTGGCAATGAGACATCAGATAGTCATGAGAGCTCTGCATCTAGATCTTCTAGCAATACTCTTCACAAATTTACCTTGTGAATCCTATCTATTCTATTTTTTATGCACAAGTCGCCACATTGTGGCTTGAAAGCAAAGATGAAGTCCTTGGAGGGCATGGTATGTTTTTATTTTGCCTAATCCCTTAATCCCTTGTTGTATTTTGTTATCATAAAGCTTCAATTATCCTAATGTGTTACCCTAAACAACCTTCAATCCTAAACCATGGTCATAGATCCACACTCACAAAAAATGAAAAAATTAGAGGCTTACAGATTCATGGCTCTTGGGCTCACACTCCAAAGCTCACAAAATAGCACACCCGCTACTTACATGACCATAAGTTAGAAAACCTTTTCTTTTCCAAAACAAGTATATTTTTAGAGCAATTAATAATAATTGTATTTAATGTATTGAGTATTGGATTGATTATTTTCTTAGGTATTTAATTTGTATTCTAGTTTGAGGGCACTTGATGCTTATTTGTATTTCTTTGTTCAACTTCTTGCTCAAGTTCTAAAGATGAGGATTGGGTCAATTTTCTTAGAAGTTATAGATTAGGCATTGCAATTTATTTAGATTATTGGTTAAATGGGTTGAAAATAACTATGTGTTTAAATTTGAATTATTGCAAAGGAAATATAATGAACATAAAATTGGGATAAAACTCTTAAGAGTTGAAGTAAAAGATTGATCAAAATATAATTTTTTAAAGATAAGAACATCAAGTGCTTCTAAATTTGACATTTCTTTATGTTTTGTTTGTTTTTGAACCATAGATAAGGCCAATATTTTGAATGCACTAAAAGCTTGCAACACCTAGTAAACACTACTAAGATATTCATTCACTAATCAGTGGTTTTCATGCAAAGTTCATGTCTACCCCTTCAATTACAAGATATATAGTTCACTAATAAATTTTATGTGGAGTTCATGTAGAGTATTCCTTTAATTATAATCTCCAAGCGCAATTTGGTCAAAAGTTTGATATAGTCATATAGAATGTTTTGAGTTTCTGATCCTTATTGTGGTGTATTTGCTCTACTTAACAAATACATAGTATCTCTTATATCTTTTTTTTTTTTTTTTACTTTTAACTTTAATGTTACTTAGCTAGAATATAGAAAACTTTTTACAAATTTATTTTGGGCTACTATCAAATATTGCACTACCTAATATTCTACATTGCAACAATTGAAATGATGAGAATGACTTGAAATGAATTGATTTGGCAATCCAAGGTTAAAGGTCATTAAAATGCCCTTACAAATGACCATATATGTATATTAGTAGTGTATATTGTTGGTTGATGTTTAACTAAATAATTTTATTGAATTTTAATATTTTCTTTTGATATTTAAAATTATCAAATTAAATTAATGTGTTGTATTAAATAATAAAATAGACACTGCAAAAAATCCTATAGATCTTCTTTGAAGGTCCCAATTAGGATGGACAATTCATTTCCGAAATGGAAGTTGTGTTAGGTACCTTCATTTGTCTACCCAATTAACCCCTAAATGCCTAAGATTTTTTGGAGCTTCTAGGAATTTGCTCTAAATTGAAGAAAAATATGTATTTTGAATTTTATCAACATTAAGTTTTATCAATTTTTTCTGAATTGTAACTGTACAAATTCAAACTAGATCAAGAACTAGACATATATGAGATCACAAGAAAAAAGAAGATTATAACAATATCACTTATGTATTGAAAGATTATAATGTTTGATCATAATGGTGTTAAAACTGTAAAAGTGATTTGAAGTCTTTCAATCCTCTTTTTACATGTCAAAACAAAAAAATTAGTCACTAAAAAAAATGAGGTTAAAGGATATAGCATGCATAATCCCAATCAATTAACAATTTTTCAAAATCTACTTTACAAATTTTTTAAATGAATTTCTAATGTGATTTTTTCTCCAAGTTTTAGTGTATTTGAGGCTCATTTCCAAAAGCCCTCAACACTGGAAAATCAAGATTTGCAATTGACACCCTTACACAAAATCTTAAATAGAAAATCATAATCATTCATTTTCAAAATCAATTTTTTGATGCTAAAACTAGACTTCAAAAGAATTTTTCAAAAATATAAATTACTAAAAATAGCAACTTGATAAAGTTTAATTTAACTTTAAATATTGCCAACACCAAAATTTGGTGCCTTGAACATTTAGGGGTTCAAACTTGTTTCCTCAACATGAAGAAACTTGAAAGTTGCCTATAACACAATTGTGCAAGGTGCAAAATTTAATGAGGTATCTTGCTTTCACCCCAAAATCAACATTCTTCTCAAGATATAGAATTCAGAACAAAAAAGATATACATGTACAATCTAACTTCCATTGAGACAAAAATACATTCTTCAATCATTGCCTTGTTATCATAAGCAAGAGATTTTGAAAGATTAAGTTAAACTTTTGATTTCACATTGGAATTCTTTTCTTCAAATACTAAATTTACAAATTCAGTAGCATCAATATCTAGTTTACAAGCTACACCTTATCAACTCCTAAAGATAAAAGGAAGTTTCCTCATAGTTTCGGAGAGTGAGAAACTGAGAATAACAACTGGGACTATAGTCTCCACAAGTGCATAGAGCATATACTACCCTATGCATTGAAATTGTCTAGGCTTGTCCATATCCATAGCCAATCACAACTACTACAAAGTTGTTGCTAATCCTTGCCCACCTCTAAAAACAACTTCTTACTAGAACAGATCATGCATGGCTATCGAGCTCTAATTTCACATATCTCCAAAGCAAAAGTATCACTCCCATTACTCTGTCTATGGCCACGAGATTTTCCATAAGATCCATTCAAAGAAGACTTGCTACTCTCTCCTTCCTCCAAGACACTCCCCAAACCACTTTTTGACCTTTGTGACCAAGTGCTGCTCAACTTTCCTTCCCCAAGCACATGCACTTCAGACTCTGTGTCCCCTTGCAATATGGACACAATGCGGGCCATGCTAGGCCGCCTTTCTACAACATTAGAAATGCACAAAAGACACACAATGATCACTCGTAGCACATCTTGCACCTCTTCTTCATTCAAATGGAGAGTTGGATCCACCAAGTCCAGTAGCCTCTCATCCTTATGTAGTCGCCACGCCTATGTCATTGACAAAATAATGCACCTTCTTAATTCAATAAAAATCAAAATCTTCTTTATTCCTTACACCATTACTAGTGATTTAATGGACTAGGTAATGTGAAAGTAGAGTCTTGTTGTAAAAAAATTACATGCCATGCCAAGAGGGTGGCAAGGGACGTTATTTCTCATAACAAGGGTCTGCTTTCACATTACTAGACATAACCTTGATGTAAGATGGTTGGATCTTGCCATCTTGGTCAACTGTATTGTATCCTGCTTTAAAAGACATGCATCATTTTGCTAAAGCAACTCTACATTATGAAAATAACATGCCTTTCTTCATTCAGTGGGAGGAAGAAAGACTTTCAAATGTCTTGAAATGACTTATTGAGGTTATCGAAAGAGTCTACAATGGGTGAAAGTGGTAAGAGGAAGAATGAAGTACCCATTGGGAAAGATAAACTTGCTCCAGTGGTGCAGTGTCATCAATATTGCAACGCCCACTTATAATCTCCAAACATAACACCCCAAAGCTGTACACATCTACTTTGTCGCTTAGTTGGCCAAGGGAAGCATACTCTGGTGCCAAGTATCCTCTGCAACCATCACCATTACCATGCAGAGTGACCATGTTAGAGATACAGGCATCTGAAGTGGATTAGAACTCAAATCGCCTATTTTGTTAAAATGGCGGTATCCCAATACCTTTCAGAAGGGGTGTTCTTGAAACAGAAATTTACTTGTCTTACATTTTAGACCTTTATAAACATATATTGTCACTATTTTTTACGCCCGAGTCGCGCCACTTTAACGAAATTGACGTTTCAACTGATCGATGACAGAGGAAGTCACTGCCCAGTGCCTGCATTGAAGGGGTGGGAAAAGACTGGACTCACTTGGTTCCAGCAATATGCACAGTCATAATGTGACTTTGTTCATCGGGGAATAATAGAGCCAAGCCGAAATCCGCAATCTTCGGCTCCAGATTCGAGTCTAATAAGATGTTGCCAGCCTTGATGTCCCGGTGGATGACTCGAGGATGGGCCAATGCATGCAGATAGTGCAAACCACGGGCAACGCCCAAGCAAATCTTGAGACGCACGGGCCAGCTCGCCAGCTGACCGCTCATCTCCTGCTTCTTGGATCCTAAGGAGAACAGGAGAAAACCATTACAAGCTGATAGTTTCACATGTGAAACCGCACTCTCGTTCCTGCTGCAAGTGGGATGATGAAGGCGAGATATGCCTGGTTACAGAAATGACGGGAGCCGCAGAAGAAGCCACGTGCATGAGCTACGCGTCCATGAACAGAGCTGTGTTGAACAAACATACCGAGTAGAATTTGATCAACGTCGAAATTATCCACGTACTCGTACACCAACAGCTTTTGAGATTCACGAAGACAACATCCTTTGAGATTCACCAGATTTCTGTGCTTCATGCCCGTGATCAGGACCACTTCATTGAGGAATTCGTCGTGGCCTTGGGCTGTTTTGACGAACAGCTGCTTCACTGCCACCACGTTTCCACTTGGCAGCACACCCTGCAGATTAAATTTCATTCCAAAATAAGCACTCAAAACTAGGATGTGAATTGTAAATGACTACATCAGCTAGAAATGGTGCTTTCTGCACAGGTGGACACAGTTGATGTTCGAATAAATCATGTAAATTGGTGCACCTTGTATACTGCTCCATAGGCGCCCTCCCCCAACTTCATGTCTGGATGAAAGTCTCGTGTGGCACCCCGCAGCTCATTGTACGAGAATATGGTGGGCTTCACGTCAAACTCCTCGAATTCTGAATCGCGGTGAAGGGAATGAACGTCAGCAAAGAGATCGTTCGAGTCTAGCGACTATGAAGAAGATGCATGCCCAAGGTTAGTTACAAATGATTTCCGAGGCACTCACTTTGTTCAAATTGCAGTTGCAGATACTGTTTGTATCTTCGGTTTTTGATAAGGATAGCCCCCACAACAATCATCAATATCGACACCACTGCAGCAACACTGGTAGTGGCTGCAATGATGATAATCTTTATTTTGTCCGTTTTTGCTGCAAACGAAAGAAGGCAATAAAACTTTCTGTTGGTGGGGATGTTCAAGTAGGAAATAAACTACGATGAAAAGATCTCGACAAAATAACTATGTGCTGCACTTGCACATCCGAATTGGAGAAAGGCTCTCATGTAATGATCGTCAATCTGCATTATACTCCAGTCATGATACTTACGTGATGGGACAAAGCAGATTTGTGAACAGTAGCATCTGAGGGTGTCATCGTTGGAGTCAAAGTTATGACAATAAGGATTTCCCTGTAGTCTGCAGAATAGCAGTGAAATTATAGTGACCGTTATCAAACAAATGAGCTGCGGAAACGAACTTGACAGCATCTTGCTAATGAAAGGTATTCCACTAGATTCAGATATTTCATTGCGACAAACTATGGGCCATAGATTTTGTACTTACAGGAAAACAGTACTGGTGTTAGCGATGATGTAATGGTTCGAAATTACATGCTGGATGCTATTGTTTTGCAAACTCATAATCCCCAACTTCTCAGATGAGTTGGCAGGTGAGTTTTTATCTTGAAGTAACCCCAGTTGAAACATGTTCGAAATGTCAAGAGTTCCTGTAAGAGTGTTGTTGTCTAGGTACCTGGCAAATACTCTCAGTGAGGTCAGGCTCGCAAGCAGAGACTCAAGTGCCATCTCATTTCCTGTCCTCACATGACAGCCCTCAGCTGTCTAATGTCATGAATATAAAAACTTACAGAACTAGTGGAGATTGATCTGTCACTCAGCTTTTGCAAGAATTGATGGCTTTGGTCCAATGAGGGCATACTGATTAGGGTAAGTGGAACAGGGCGTGCAGCTTACAGTTCCTCAATAGAGCCAAGGCTTGCGGCATTCCAGGATGGGAGAGGACCAGTAAGTTGATTGTGAGACAAGTCCACAAATGTCAGTGCAGTGCTTGCATTCAGATCAAATATATCCACCAGGTTCGCGGTTCCAGTGAATCCGTTCCTGCTCAGATCCCTGTACCATATCCACACATGCAGATTATGTAAATATGTTGCGTGTGAAAATTTTATTGCGACATACTAAGTTCCAAATCACTCATTTTCTGAAGAATTTACTTTAGGAAGACTGAGTATAGAATCAACCATCTTAGCGTGCAGAGAGTGAGACGTACACATAACGTAGAGTGGAAAACTCTTTGAGATCTGGCAACGGCCCCTCGAACTGATTCCCAGAGACATCCCTGCACATACGTTAACAAGTTTTAGTACAGCGTTTGATTTTCTCACGGTCACCGACAGCAGACAATTGCATGACTGTTCTTGAAACTGGACATTGAAAGCTAGCGAGCTAGATGGGGTGGAGCTTACAAATGCATCAGCTGGTGCATGGGAGTGAGGTTTGGCAAAGCGCCAGTGAAAGAGTTGTCAGATATGTCCCTGAATAGTAAAAACAAGCCGATTTGTCACCAACATTCAATGTAACGCAGATCGACAAAGCTCACATGCTGCAAGAATTACTGGGCCTTTCGAGCGACTTCAGAACCAGAAGAAAACTAGAGATCAAACTAACTGGGCCTTACAGTATTTTTAGTTCCGTTTTATTTGTGAATGCATCCGCTTGAATTGGTCCATACAAACGATTACCACCAATGCTGAGTTTCTGGAGGTAACTCATGGTGTGGAACTGTTCGGATGGATAGGGCCCTGTGAACTGATTGCCGCTCAAGTCTCTGTTGAATGGGCAGAAAATACATTGAGTGTCAGTGGAATGCAAAGTTTTTCGCATTGTAAGCTCAATTTGATAGATTCACCTCGTAAATCTTCTTCTTCTTTATACAGTCTTAAGTTTGCTCAGCGACTGACTCAGTCTGCGGATCCTGGATCAGTTTAGTTGGATTATATGGTCCGATCTTGCGACAAGAACTTCCGAATCGACTTAAGCTGTTTAAACTTCCGAATCGACTCTTCAAGGATGAGACATAGCACTCACAGTTGCAGGAGATTCCAGAGAATCGGCAGACTTGGAATCGGGCCGTTGAAAGCATTGTCGTGGACATCCCTAAGTGAAATTCAGGCACAATTTGATCATCAGTATATTCAGTAAGCTGATGGTGTACTGAGGGAATTAATCCCCGGGGCTTAATTCCCTCAGTGTTATCCAGGGATCGACAAATTTACATAAGAATGATCGACATTGCAGGGTGTGCTAGATGTGGAACTTCCAAAGAAACTCGGCACATTTTCTTACAAATATTGATGTTGGGAGTACAGTAATCTAGGGAGAATGTAGTATAGTACTTAGCATTTCTTACAAAATATTCATCCATGTATTTTGAAGTTCTTGAGGTAGAGGACCAGTGAGGTTCGGATTTCCTGTCAACTCCCTGCACATGTATATTAGTTGACATAAGTGCACAGATCAGCAATTGGAAGATAATTGTGATAGGAGAAATTAACCACTAATAAGACGAAAAGGTCTGAGAAGGTTTCATGTTTGGTGACGTTAATTTCGTTGTATTGGCGGGTATTCACGACAGCCTCTTTCGAGAGTGGCGTCTTGAAACGTAACTCTATAGCAGTCATGGTTTTAAACCTCAAATTCGTTAAACAAGCGGAATTCCATGACTTTGACACTTTTGAGGGAGTGCTACCTGAAAAGCAAATCTATACCGTTCCTAATTTTTGGAGTTTTCTGTAGATGAAAATCACAATTTTTGGCTTCCAGAATCGCACCAATTTAACGAAATTGACAATTTGGAGAGCTTTCTGCAGCTGAATGTCACAATTTTGGCTCTTTCAATTTTGGCGCCTATACAACGAATTTGACCAATGGTCAAACTTACAATTAATTTTCATCTTAGAAATATCTCTCATAATTTTCACTTGAGACTATGATATTGGTTGTGGCAAGAACCAAAGATGTTTGAGACCAGGGTCCTTTCAAATAATCCTGCCCCAGGTGAGGGTGAAAATTGGGGGTAAGTACGTCTCTCCCCCTCCCCTCAAGTGTTCAGCTTGACATATCAAACCCCAAACCTTAAATTTAGTGTGCTGAACTCGAAAATGAAAACCTAAACTATGTGCCTACGAGGTAGATAAATGAACTTACAAGGTATAGAGAAATGAGAGGTTTGCAATTTCCGGTGGCAAAACGCCCACAATCGATGCATTAGATAAATACCTGTCCATTAACATTCCATTATGAACACAATATCACTGTTAGTCATTTGGAGCACCTTGACAACTATTCGGTGTGTTTCTCGAGAATAGACTGAAGACTTTGCAGAGAAATTCCATTCTAAAAAAGACCGAACCACATCAGGCCAATAAGTTCAGGATGTTTTTTTGTTTTTTTGTTTTTGTTTTTGTTTTTTGAACAAATGGAAGAAGTTCAGGATGTTCGATGTCATAAGGATTTTCTACTTAATTACTGGTACTAAAGTCAATTTCGTTGAAGTGGAGCGATTCCAGCTCCAAAAATTGTGACATACGTGTACATAATGGCCTGAAAGCTAGGAGAGGTATGGATTTCTGTTTCCGAACAGGTGTTCTGAACGGTTCAAAAGTATTGGACTTCCGCCAATTTAACGAAATTGACGTTTACTGTCGTCTTGAGAGGATGCATCCGATTCCATCTACATCGATCTTTGAGAAAGGATAGAAGTTAGAATGCTTACAAGCCAATTACGTAATTTCGTCTCACTGTACAATTATCATCAGTGTTATTACAGCCGACCGCGCACTCCACTCCTTGCCAACTGGGCGAATTCGTCACGTTCGAATCTGGATCCAAATAGTCGCAAAATTTGTCTTTTGTAGGATTCCAGCCTGCCAGGTTACTTTCCTTATCCGGGGTGTTCTGCCATGCTTCCCAGACTGTGCGAAGCGCGTCCTCTACAAATTTCAGAGAAGAAGAAATTTTAGCAGTGAAGGCCCACAGATGAACACCCATCATGCAGAATCGAAATTTGGGAATGATGCAGAAGATTGATACTAGTTAGCACTGGAAACAGACAAAAACTCGGCAGCATAAGTGTCACTGGCATGGCCATCCCATCCAAACCCGACCACTTCAAAAGAATGATTTCCAATTTTCAAGTTCTTGGGAGTGACGTACGTTCAGCTTGAAAATAAAGGTATGTGTAGTTCTGCCCTTTAACAAAGCTGGCAGTGTCCAGGAATAGCAGAAGGACAGACAGACCCTCAAAAAAAAATCGGCGCTTCACGTCCCACGCACCCATTCTGGCTCACGGCGCTCTGTTGCTATTCCAACAAGGGGCAACAGAGGCCAGTCTAGCCTAAGACACACAGCCAAATGATATCCCCTGTAAATACAATTTCAAAGCAGCAAAATCTGGTCTCTCGCATGCATTCCACTGACACCATCAGAGTTCATTCTTTCTCATTCAGTTCCTGTTGAGCGAATGACCAAAAGATCAAACTAATTAACAAAGAGGCCAGTCTAACTAGAACTGCATTCAATACAAGACTAAGTCATATTTCTTCTCGACACGACGTGGTCAATTGCAAGCGAGCGCGTGCATCCAGACTGTCACACTTCGAAGTTTGATTAACTAGCCGGGCCGGGAGCATGTGTATTCTTTAGTATGACTGAGTCTGTCGAGAATCGTTTAGTTACGCACCATCCGAGCTCATCTGCAAGTGCGTTCAGAGTTGATGACGAATCTGTCCTGAATCCCAGGTCTTCGTCCGGATATCTCGGGGAGTTCACTTAGAATATCCATTAGAAATCAAGTGCGAACAAAATTTTGGATACTTTTTAAATTTTAAATAAAATAATAAAATAAAATAATTATGAATAGATTTTTCTACTTTAAAAATTTGTGTTTTGAATTATTAATATTTTTATTTGTTAATAATAATTAATTACAAATTTTTGAAGTAAAAAGATACACTGTAGAACTGAAAAATTACTTTCACACCCCTATATTACATGAGAAAAAATTGTCTAAAAAATGAACAAAAAATTCTTTAACCCCTAAAAGCCCAAGGGGTTTGGACAATACACAAATGTGTTATAAAAAATAAGTTCTACAACTTTTTTGAAGTTTGCATTAAAATAGATAATGTGAAGCACAAAAAGAAGAAAACATCCGTATGGTCAAAATTATAAAATTATTTTAGATTCTCTTCAAATGAATTTTAAAGATATAACTTCAAAAATTCACCAAAAATACAATTTATATCTTTAGCAATTGAATTTTTTTTTGATTGGTCAAAATTGTGGTTTCTATTGATTTGTGAAAAAATGCATAAGATCCAGTAATGAAAATACCAACACTTTCCCCAAATAGTAAGTTTTTCAACACTAAGCAATACTAGACTCTTTGTGCTATTTCTTTTATAGTTTTTGTTTGACCGTAGTGATCTTAGTTTTGAATATAAATATCGAAAGACAATCCAATCTTTTTTCTTTTTTTTTTAAATTTTAATTTAAAAAAGTTTTTTTTCTGCCCGAAAAATCTGCCCGAAGTCAGGCAACGACCATAAAATGATCGTTTGAGCGCTTAGGGGTTAAAATAACTTTCTATTGATTCAATGGTCATCTAAATGTGTTCTCTATAATTATTTGAGTTGAAAAACATGTCATTTTAGATCATTTTCAACCTCTTCTAAAAATCATTTCATATTTTATTTGAGTTGAAAATTTTGGCAATAAAAACCTATAGTCATTATTAAACAATGCTCAAAATTTTAAGTTGAAATTATAGTTTATTAGAAATTACTTGTTTGTACGTGGTTTGTTGTAGTAGAACTAAGTGCACCCCCCGAGCCGGAGATTCCATTAATTAAAGAGCTTCTATCGAACCTTTTGCAAATTAAACAAATTGCTTAAATTAGACGGTTAGCAAAAGGTGACGGGTTACTAAAGGATAACATGATAGCAATTTAGGAAACGTTAACAAGTTGCCAAAAGTTTAGCAAGTATCCTTGCTTACCTTGAAACCAGACCCGAATTAAAAATTCCGCCCTCATGCACCTCTTAGTGTACATTTTCGTTCTGAAATGTGCCCCATGGGTACATAAGGGCGGAAGAATTGAGAATAGGCCAAGTGGCACATTTCAGAACGAACCGTCGTCAACTTGGTCACGGAGATTCCCCAACTTTTCAAACAATATGGTATGCAGTAAGTGCTTGCGGCATCCCAGTCAGCTATACTCCCCTTCTCTCGCCCTGTAAGCAATTAAACTTATTATAATAAGGAGAAAGACGTGTTCGATAGTTTCACAGAGTTCCCGGATGGGGAAAATATCACCGGTTGAATTCCTGGGCCTACGGCTTTCGTTTCAACCTTCTGCGCTGCAAGTGGTCAAGATCAACGAAACCGACGAAGAAGGTCAAGATTCATTCACCTTTATTTCGCATTGGCTGACGGATTGGGACAACGTCTCTGCCAAATTCCTTGGACACAAAAATCCAAGGATGAGCAGCTGCACTTCTATTTTAAATACTGTAGAAAGAAAGATTCTTTGTCATCCATCGGTCACTTGGCAGCCTCTTCTTCTTCCCTTGCATAGTTAAATGAACAAAGCCAAAACAACCAAAAGTCCAACACAATGATGAGTACATATTGAAATTTAAAAATATACAAATAAAAATCACAACTTGTGTCTGTTTCAGGTCCTCTACTTTAAGTCTTTATTACTTTTGCATACCATATTATTTAAAGGCATGCATCAAGTGCATCAAAGTCTCTATGGAATCATTCATGAGAATCTAAACAAAAGCAAACAATCTAATGGTAGGAACTACAAATGAAGTGTTACCATAGGCCTCTAGCTAATCATTTTGTCATTGAAATTGAAACTTGATATAAAAAAATTTCCAAAAATAAAGGAGGAATTCCCAAGAATATAGGAAATAAAGGCCCTCACAACTTTGTTCAAAGAAAATTAGAGATTAATGAGTAGTTCTCAAGTGACTCCCACTTATGATTCCTAGATCAAATAAGATCAGCATGAGAGCAAGATAACACTGTCATGAAAGAGAAACATGTAAATGGGGCCGACATACATTTAGCAGTTGAAAGTGTTTGTTGACAAATGTCAAAAGTGTCGAGATCTGATGAAAAAAGTTTGAAATTTTATAAGTTGAAAGTGAATGAAGCACGTAAGTCAACAGACAACAAATAAGTTTGAGACTCCATTTGCAATATAGAAAAACACCTTCTCCACTACAGATACAAGAAACCGTTTCTATCCACTCCTTAGAATTTCAAGTGGACTTCTAAACCACTGAATTTCCTTGGAATTTCACTTGGTGCCAACCAAAATCGAGCGACGCTTGGTTCTCAACCAATCCGTGCGTTGATTATAGTCTCCTAAACCTCAGTAGAAACAACCCCTACACATGCAATTTCTGGCCACTGAATACGTCACGAATTTCGATGTACTCTGTAGTAGATCTCTAAAATCATCACTAAATTCCATTTGTCAACTTACGAGTAGAACATTCAGTAGGTGTCGGTTCAAGATGTGACTATTCTGTTGACAGCTGCTTCAGTAACTTTCCAGTGATGGAACATTCTACAACACATTGTCTGCAAGCCATGCTTGAACTTAGCACATGAGAGGCGCAGGGTGCTACCGGTGGTTGAGAGCTGCATATTTCTGTCAAAGCTCTGGTGATCTGGAGAAGCTAGCAGTCAGTACAGACCTGTCTTTAGTGACTTTTCTGTGTGAAGCAATGGTAACACCTGCTTGCTAAGGGTGCTGCTCTCGTCATCATCCACTTGCTGTCGTCCCACTATGATTTGCAAAAGCACTAACCTTCCATTCATAAGTTGCCGACGACAGTGTCATGAGTGCTACCACTGCCTTCCGCATAGTGGGTCGATTACCCGGGAGCTCATGTGTGCAGGCTCCTGCTAGTTGTGCCATCTGCATCAGCACGTTTCAACAAATTAAATAGTGAAAAAGCTAGGCCATAGACTTTTGGGTTTACACTATTCAACAGGAACCGCATCAAGCTGTCAGTAAATAGGCAGAACCATCATCAGGTCAAATAATAGAGGTGAAAATTTGAACCTTCCAGGCGGCATCTGAAGGGTAATTATCGTCCAGTGCAGTATCCATGAACTTGGGTAACTTGTCTTTTCCATTTGGACCTCTCAAAACAGGTTCAAACTGCAGAACATTCCACATCAGTATTCGTCATCACGTGCCTATGAGCTCATGCAGCAGATACATCGGCAACATTAGGAGCATAAAATTTAGGGTTTTGAAGACGTACATAATTGACTAAAGCTCTTTGTTCCTCCATTGGACGCCCAGTGCCGGATGACATATCCTCAGTTAAGGGTCCTCGTATAATGGCCTCTCTTCCAGATAATATTTCCAACAGAACGATACCGAAAGCATAGACGTCGAGCATGGGTGACACATCTCCAAATCGAGCATACCTGAACTCATGATTGAAGTATTTTACATTGCAGTCAGCTAGAATAGACAATGCAAGAACACTGCACCATCCACCACGTGACAAGGTTTTGTTTTCATATGATTTAGTTTCTTGCTAAATCTCACTCGAGCGCACTTCAACTGATATTTAACAACAGGGTGTGTAATGGTGTAGATTTTTCCGCAAATATCAGAGGCCAAAATCTAAAAACTTTACCCCAGTGGTAGAAGATTGATGAGAAGAATTATGTAAATCAAATTGGAGTTAAGAAACACAAAATGAGGACAAAAGACGGCTCTGCAAAGACAGAATTAACCATACCATGGAAAGAAAGGCAGATTACTTCTGATGACACTTTCGATGTCCAGCACTTTGAAGTACTTCTATGGATATGTATTGACTAGAGAAACAAACTTACTCTGGCGCCATGTATCCCCAAGTACCAACCACCTTCGTGGGCATCGTCCCTGAGTATCCTTCTATTTTTGTCTCAGTGAGTTTAGTAAGACCAAAATCTGCCACCTTCACCCGGTAAAAACCCAGTCAGTACTTCTAGTTTGTCATCACCTAAAAGATGCATTCTAAGGAACAAAACTGACACAGCTCTTCACACTGGTACCTTTGCATGGTACTGCTCATCAAGAAGTATATTAGCTGACTTGATGTCACGGTGGATATAAGAAGGCATCGTGTGCTCGTGAATGTACTCTAAGCCTCGTGCAGCATCTAGCGCAATTTGTACTCTCGATGACCACGATAATGGAGCCTTGGCAACTGTACGCATTCGCGCCCACGATGATGTTAAGAGTAACCAGAATCACGCATACAACCTGCGCTGTTTGGTTCCAGTGGGATAAAGTGCTCTTTGCAAGCTACATTGTGTAATTAAATACACAGCATATGAACCACTAACGCAAAACTTTTCATTCGTCCGGTAGTCAGCGTCTGAGGTTTAACCCAACTAGCCTTACCTTTCGCAGAATGTAAATGGTAATCAAGAGTTCCATTCTCCACAAATTCGTATATCAAGAATAAGTAGTCTGTGGTACAGTATCCAATCAGTTGAACCTGTAACACAGTTCCAAATGTAATTAGAAAGCTGATATAAGGAAAAGGATTCTTGCTCTAGTACCACCGTTAAGGCAACGTATATCACTAAAGCATTATAATCATATTGAACAAGCTAATGAAGTTTCTTGTCTGATCTCAGGTGAATGGAACAGACTCAAAACACGTGCAATCAGAGGGATCGCAACCACTTCCCGTGGATGATATCTAAAAGCTCTAAACCCAGAACTTCAAACCGGATCCACACTGCAATGATATGGAGGATATATTTAATCTTCGACTTAATATTTGTTAAGAAAAGTAGCATAGATACAGCATCGGCAGCATCAAAAGTGGTAAGGGGAGAACTGTTACCAAATTGGTATGGTGAACATGCGTAAGAACTTGGAGTTCAGCCATAAACTCCTTGGTTGCTTGCAGGTTCATCCTCTTAATGGCCAATTTCTGTGCAAAAAAAACCTTAGGTCAGCCACATGCACAGACATGAAAGCGGGCAGTTATAAAAACTTATGACTACCATGCAAACTGCAAAAACTAAACGATATCTACTATGGCGAGATGAGGACAGCTCAATACCATTTTACCTTGGTCTTTCAGGATAGACACAAGACATACAACAGATTCATATCCGATGACAGAGCATGAAACAAGTTCCCTAAAGTACGAAGAAGGTAAGAGGACTGGGAAAAGTGAGTTGTAGCCTGGATGACCTGTCCTCGTATCTCGCCATAGAAGACCACTGCGAATCCACCTTCTCCAATCTTATTAACAACACTGAAATTGTCAGTGGCATTGGCCAGCTCCTCATAAGTGAACTCCACCGACTTGTCCACAGTGTAATCTGCCAGTCCCGTGGGACCGAATGAAGCACTTCCAAGATTTGAGCCTTTCTTTGCTGAGGCTGTGGGAGAGTTCACGGAAGCATTCCAATGTCAAACAGTCCAATGTCAATATACGGGAAGGAGGATTGCTAGATTATAGATTTCTTGTCATAAACACTTTAAAATGACATAATATATGGAAACATGGAATATGGAAACAAGCTCAAGGATAATTCAATTTCCGAAGGATATAGGGTTACTAACATGAATGCATATTGAGCAAATCACTGGCGGATCCAGAATGATTCCCACCACTCTTGATGAAAAGTTCATTCGCAAATCTTTGTTTTTTCTTCGGTTTGTAGACGCAGAGATAGTAAAGAACAAGTGCAAGAACACCGAATAAAACAACTGTTCCTCCGATCACGGCTCCAACTATTGTACCTGTGTTAGTGGAACTGCCTGCATTACCTGCCCCTCCAAAAACATTTGGGTAAGTCACTGCTTGAGAATAGACATGAAGAGTACCTCAGAACAAATGTCTGAACCAGATTATAGATGATTAATTTTAGGTTTGAAATCTTCGACAAAGCGCAGAAGCTGATGACATCAGCAAAATCACTGATGACCTCATTAACAAGGTTTCCAAGTAAAATGGAAGTCTTGAAAGGGCTTGGGATCAAGACATGAAGTCCAGGGAGCGCCAACTCACTTGTGCCACTGCCACAAATAACAAAAAAAAGATGTTAGAATAAGCTCACGCTCATCACAGTTACAGTGCAAAAGAAAACCCTACTGAACTGAGATGACAAGAGTTTGACAATTGATTACGACCCCCATGTACAGTACATGTAAGATATTTCTACAGACTTCACATATGCCTAAAATAAAATTCATCAAAGGTCAAATTCAAACTCACCCGTTCGGAGGATTGTAATTTTTGTCTGCGGTCACAGAATTAGACACAACGTCAAATCATTATCAGACGCACTATTGCAACATTAACAGCGGATATCCCATACTGACCGGTTAATAAGATTAGCGCAAAATTATTGACACCAATCATGAATTGTTCCAGCCACAATCAACAAACTGTAAGAAATGCAAAGTGCAACATTGTTCGGACCTGGCAGTGGGATAAAGGCATACTGCGTAGGCTGTGAGTTGTCCCAAGTAACGCCTGGATTAAATTTCTGAGTAAGCTCAGTACTCGTGTTGAAATTCGAAGCGATGCCGCTCAGATTGCCACCCGTTCCTCCCAGTACCACATATGTAAGAAAAAGGTAATGATCCAAGCTGGCGGAGTTATCGCATGTGCAATTGACTGGAATCACCAAGAACTGCCCCGGTGTTAAGAAACTAGGATCAACCAGACTGCTCGCCGTCGCCACCCAAGAATTTTGCGTAAGATTCTGGTAGATACTGGCAGTGATACTATCAAGATTGTCGGCGTCTGTGACCTGGAAAAATCTTAAACAATCAATTCGAAGTCTCATAGATAGAGGCCCCTAGTCCCTCTACGAGACCTCCAAACGCATCGACAATTGATTGACTTACAGCAAGGTAGATGCCCCAACTCGACCTGGCTACAAAATCCATACTTCTAAAACTTCACTCAATGTAAACAGCCACACGCTAAAATTTCATTTGTGGAAGTGTTTTGGGTTTAAGCTTTTCATGGAAAGCTTCGAGGAGATAGGAAGGTCAGAATATGAATGGTCATGTGTCTGATTTTGGGAAAGACACCAGAGTGACTTTGATCATTCAGAATTAATTATAGGCATGTGCACATCAATCAGATCCTTATTTGCACGGTTTAAGAGAACTGCCCTTCATAGGAGAAGCTGCGAAACAAAGTCCAACATCTACAGTGACCTAATCAGGGAGACAGAATGGCCTAGAAAGCCATACCTGATACTGGAACATGTGTAACAATTGATCATTAACACAATCGCAAGAAAAGGGAATGTAAAGAGGAGCGCCGGCCTCGATGAAATTAAGATCCACGATTTTTGGATTGGCATCTTTGATTTTCTCCTGCGTTGTTTGGAACTTTTGCCCGATGGCAGTCAAATTCTCGCCTAGAGCAATTCGATAGAAAGCGTAGGCTGTGTCGCACCCCGTCGCTGGCACGCACACAGCTTCCCCGAACTCCCAGGGAACCAAAAACGCACACTGCAGCACTACTAAGGCCCTAATCACCAACATTACACTCGCGGTTGGCCATGGCTGATACCGCGAGTTCCCCGGCTGCCTCATTTCGTAATGCCTCTTTTCCAATTCAAGCCCTAATCAGGACCGCACTGCCTTCACCCTGAAATGAGATGCTCAACGATTCTCTGCCATTTCATAATCCAAAAGCGTAACCAGATGACGTAACCTGCTACTTCCACATGCTAGGGCTCGTCCCGATTTCACCGACAGTGGGACTAGAAACCGAAGTGCCTAGAAACTCTAGCAAGAATCCTCCCTTCGGATTGCTGTCATGGCAAGAAACGGAAAAAATGGTTTCCTACTCGAGCTCTAGGTGGCCATTCACGCAAACAGATACACCGGAGAAGAAGTTCTAACTTTTCACACCAGAGGTATCCAAAAATTCTGTAAAATTCCACAAAATTCCGCAAAATTCAGAAGCGAATGAAGAATGCAAGATGTTACTTGAAACTCATGGTGATTATGGCTGCGATCAGGCAGCAGCTGGTGGAGCTGCAGATCTACAGCACAAGAAGCCCTTGAGCTTGCTAATCTTGCAAGACCTGCAGTATGGAGAGCGGGCAAGGAAAGAGGAGGAGAGAAGAGCAGAGTGTCAACAAAGACCAACCGGACTTTCCGTACCACCTTAGATTATATCTGGCCTCTGCCACCTCAGATAATTATTGGCAGGCGCCACCTCAGCAGGCAACTTTGACCATCCTTGTCGAAGCTCTGGACCGCAGGGGTTTTAATTTCATTTTTTAATGTTTTATTTATTTTTTAACAAATGGGGAAGCCCAATGGGGAAGCGCAATGCTCAAGAGGAAAAATACACCACCACAGCTAAGGGATGAACAATAGGGTGAAAACCACAAACACAAATTAATTTGGGTTTTGGGTAGATAACATAACATTGTATAACGCCTCCAAGGGTTCCTCTAGCCTGGAAGGTTTAACTTTATGAAGATACTTTCTAACTGTGACTTTAGTTGAATTATGGATTTATGATTGATTGAGTTTTTCATTCTACAATATTTGTCAGGCAAACTTCCAATTGGGACGCTCCAACAATTGCTACATTGGAGGGATCAAAAGGGGACCTTACAGCATTAGTAAATAATGTTATGAAGCCCCTGCTAGACAATTCTTTTCTCCAAACTATTTGCATTCCTTCCCTTCTACCAAAGACTTTCCAACTAAGCCAAGACTAATTTCATTTATTTTGGATAGTGCAAAAAGCAATCTTCTTTGAAGCATTGTTTTTTTTCTGAAGGTGGAAGAGTAATCCAATTGTTAGTTGTATGCCATTGAAGTAAATTTGATGGGACATTAGTACATATTTTCTTTTTTGTTAGAGCTTGCAAAATTTTACTAGAAAAGGAAACATTGCTCTAGAATATTCAAGGTATAGTCATTCATGGGTGTAGATGGGTGTAGATGATTCATCCAAAATATGAACAAAAATTTATTTATTATTTTAAAAAGAGTGCATTCATCCAAAATTTTGAGCAAAGAATTTATGATCAAAGTAGTCCATTAGGTGCTCCACACTATCAATACATTCATTACTTGGTGGTTAGAGTCGGGACTTCTTACTAAATAATTATTTTAAGTTGCAAAAAGTAGTTTGGCAAAGGCTTAAAAATATAAATATTCCACAAAATTTGTTTTTAAAAAACAATTTTTCAAAAATATAGCATTTATTTTTAGAAATATTTTATTAGACTCCAACCATTGGGTACAATAAATTCATATTGTGGTGGATTTTAGTGAATTGGTACAATTTCAATCACTCAATTGAAATTGCACATCCATGCCGATCCTATTGTTAGAACTCTACAAGGCACTTGAATGTCACAATTTTTGGCATTCTGAACTATGCCTTTCTATTAATATTTGCAATTTTATCATACCATTTCAAGAAAAAAAATTTGAGCATGCTTTGCCATAGAATATTATATTTTTAGTCTTTTAGATTGCTTCTAATAGGCTTTAGTCAGTTGTCCAAAGTCCAAATCCAAATACTATTTTGGTTTCAAATAAATTTTGATGTACTTTCCAAATTCTACTTTTATACCAATTGAAAGATTAAATGAATTTCAACAAGTCATTTTTTGTATTGGATTGATGATGCTCTAAATGCCAATTATTGACCTTACTTCCACATCAACACCTAAATATACAAGCAAAATGTTGAAGCAAGACAAGGTAAGTATATCAAAAATCATCCAAATAAGCATTTGAGTATGGTTCCTATTATATTTATTATTAAATTGTCTAAATTTGAGTGTTGTTGGGAGGCAAAAGGGGATTCTACATTTTTGCATATGTTTTTGGGACATCTCTTTTTTGAAAACAATTGTACCTAAAATCACTCTTCGGCTCACATAAATGGGAAGTTGTACAATTTAGGTGAAAATTTGTAGATGCCAAGTTGCAATTAGCTACAGTTACATTACTTTCTCAAGAAGGGATGCATAAAGAATGTGTCATTACGGTAAGCCTAAATTTTGTGTGCTCATTGTTCAATTTTTCAACGAGTGTTGTGCTCAACCCCGTAATGAATTATGTGGTTTGGCCCTGCATTATCACTCAAAAGTGGTGAAGATAACGGACTCTGTCCTAAAAAATTCTCATCATATTCGAAGTTACTGAATAGATCCGTATCAATTACAATTGCATCTCAGGAAAAACCTCCAATGCTTTCCAAGTTTGACTGGAACATCTCGCAAAATTGAGAGTTTAATCCTTTGAAGTACCTCCTTCTACCGTCAAAGCACATCTCCCATGCTTAATAATGAATTTCGAGTCTTACATTTTTACCACGTTTAACCTTTTCGACGCATCCGAGCAGCAAATGCACCGTCTATCCCATGTCTATGTGGAAAGGTGACCAAAAAACCCTCTGCGGACACCATCGAAGGTGGAACATACGTGTGCACATTCTCTGTAGTGAAATCCTGCACAAAATAAACGTCTAATATTGTGAGTTTATTATCTCAACACCCACAGGCAACGGAATTTCATACGTAGCATGACTTTAATCTCTGCAAATCTTAAAAGTGAGCTTATTCCAAACGTGTGGCTCACCTGATTCCTTGAGAGGAAAGCTGCAACTCGTTCTGAGTTTTCACTGGCTTCGATTGAGCACGTGCTGTATACTAGCACACCACCAGGTTTTACCAACCTAGAGAAAATACAACACTACAAATTTAAAATAGCCAAAAAAATGCCTTAACTACGAAGGCAAACCCACACGTATCTCTTCAAAATCAAGAAACTTCAAAATACTGATGTCTCAAGCTTATCAAACATGCCCATAGGAACAGGCAACAGATATCGGATGAGGGAAGCGTTGAAACCATACAAGGCTGCAGCGTCCAATAGTGAGTCTTGCAGATCTGCCAACTGCAAGATGTCCTCAGGTGATCTTCTCCATCGTAAGTCTGCCCTCTGAATAAAAAAGAATACAACATTATAACCAAAAACTACTCGAACAGACAATTAAAGTGACAATGATGATTCCACATACAAACAATACTAACAGCAGAACGGGGCATCAACGTCAGTCTCCTAGACTTAATCAGTAACCATCAGAAAACAAAGTCAACAAAAGGGTTAAGATATGCAAAATAAGGGCTTTGCAAGCAATTCCACAATTTTTCAAAGTACTAGGTTTCCCTGGAATGAACCTTGGAAAGCACACCAAGGCCACTACACGGAGCATCCAGCAAGACGCGATCAGCGGTTCCTGCTGCCTTCGCCTGCACTCATTTCTCAATAATAACAAAATTTCAAAACAATGCTGTACTTTTAAACTACTTTCAAACAAATAAGAACAAGACGCCACCCTACAAGTACAAATATCAGGCATTCTTAAAGCAGTTCTCAGGATAAGACTGATAAATCAAAGTAAGGACAGTAAAAACGAGACGGTATATGGAGTATTTCTTAATAAGATGATCTCACTGACTTCCAAAGAATAACAGGATTCTTGTAAATTATTAGGTTAGCCTGAAATTACAAATTCGACCAACGGCTTGAGCTGGGCCGATAAAGGTGCTAACTAGAAAGAAAGAAGCTACACTAGATGCAGGAAGGGCTTTAGCAGATAAATAAACGATACTCTCTGGGTTGAAACTCACCGCATAATCACGAAGATCGTAGTGGCATGATGAGACGACATCTCCAACACCCTGCTGTTGAGCAGCCTCTGTGAGTATGCGTAATCGTCCCTCGTTCACATCAACTGCTACAACCTTGCCTGTACAATCCAACCTTAACAATAAAACGCCATTCGTGCAAATACTCCAGCAGGAAGCACATTCTTCTCTATACTTCCACTGATCCAAAGAACATAATTTACAGAAAACTGTTAACTGAGATTGTTATTATACCTTGACCATTGAGTCGAGATGCCAGATTTAAGGCTTTCCCACCAGGTGCCGCACAGCAGTCAATGATCGTATCTCCAGGCTGTGCATCAACCACAGAAACCACAAGACCTGCCCACGGGAAATTAACCAGGTCAGGGAATTAAATAATATATCTCCCAAAACTCAAAAATGTCTTCAAACTCCTAAGCATATTCTGCTGTCCGAATGCACCATGAATGGGATACTATGTCACCCATCGGAGCCGCAGGATATAATAATAAATCAGCCAGAACATCCTCGCAGGTTAAGGCTTACCTGCACTTTCATCTTGAACTGCGATACTTCCATTCTGAAGAAGACCTGATCGTAGAACATCCTGTGTTTTGCCAACCAGAGTGAGATTCATGAGTACCACAGAATGTGCTCAAACATCGACTGGATACGGTGCTGGTTTTCTTAAGAGTTAAAGGCCACATCAACCCTAATTAAAATATGTGCCAAAAGCACTAGGGGGCTGTCTTTATATCATGGTCGGAGTACCCACCTGCATGCCTATAGATAGTCTCACAAAGTCCGGCAAGTAAGGTGATTCCGCATGAGAAACCTGGACAACCAATATTCAATAATTACATGTCGACATTGTACGAAAAATTCTTCTTCAGAACATCCTCAGGCACACGCGATCTCTGAATAATCTTGACCACGACATATTGCCGTTACAAACTTGCCATACAAGCATGGCCTTAACATAATGTTGTGATGCAAGTGTGAAAAAGTTCCTACATAGTTATGCGATTAACCTAAACACAATAACATGATATTTCAGCAAAAAACATGCGAAAAAAATATAAAATAAAGAAATCTGCATAGGTGTTTACTCACATATTTGGACTACATCAACACATACTCAGCTTTCAACAATTCCAACCAGCATGCCGCGTAGTCTACTGGGACAAACGGACCCTGAGACTCTGCCTGACTAATATTCAAAACCATAGTACAAGCAAAAAAATTCCCCCACATTGTACAGTCAGATTCACAAAATTTATAGATTGCAGCAGAATAATGTCTTTACTAACCTCAAGCTTATCTAATTCAGCAATAAGATCTTGTCTTGAAACTCCCCGAGCACTGTTCGCCCTGTAGAAACGCAGGAACAAAAGAGAGGGATTAAGTGTAAATCGACATTAACGTCGCTAACCAACACGGTTAACAAAAGAATGCCCCTCACAATCCAACTCAAAGGGAGCAGATGCTAAATCGTATCCAACCTGAGTGAAAACGTAGGACGTTGATTATTGCATTCCATGAGTCGCACAGATTCCTCTTCCCCAAATTGGGTGAGCCACAGTCGCACCATCCACTGAGCACCCAGGTAATGAATAACCTGTTAACTGAAGCAAGATAACTGAACTAAATTTCCAAATCACGCTCTCAGAGGTCGGTACTTACAACCGGATGAGAATGGATTGTTGCCAAAGCTCTTGCTCTTGAGCGCTGATCCCCTTCCAGAACAGGAACTGGAAGCGTCCCAGCGTCCTGCAAGATACAACCAACCAACCTTTACATCCGCATTTGAAATCAACGACATTGATCAAATGGCGATTCTTTGATATCAAGCACATCCTTTCTAAGTCATCATATGCGCAAAATCTTCGCAAAAAGTCGTTCCAAGATGTGCAAGAATTACCAAAGCTTAAGTTTATAATTTCGTGCATTGTTGACTAACCTGGTGTTTGACAACAGCCCGCAGGAGACCATTTACCATGTTGCCTGCACCAGCTCTGAGGGCCACTTTAGCAAGCTGAACGGTCTGCATCACATGGCAAACGTATGGTATGAGTTTTCTGAAATCAGCAAGAAATTGCATCAACTGCCTCACGTTAGGGACATAATATTGCAGATATTGCCACAAAGTGGACAAATAATTACCAATGGTGATAATCAGATGCTACAAATCCTGCAGACTAAAATAGTTCCAAACGAAGTATGAAGTGCTACTAGATTGAGCACTCAGGCGCCATCCATTTTAGAAAATCCAGTCTGACCCTTGACGCTTCCTCACAATGCAACACCTGAATTTTCTAGTGGGAGTTCAGAATTTGTGTCGGCACTAATAGCACTTGCCTCGTTTAATACAGCATGTGGGGGCATCTCCAGCTTAATCAGCTCGTATAGCCCAACTCGAAGAATCTGTCATGGGACAACTTCAAATTCAGAAAAGAATCCAACGCACATATGACCCACAATGAACAAGACATTTATACATGCTAGGTTAAAGGTACTTCGCTAATTAAAGATTTACACTTAATGGACACCTGGCGCAGAAGGGGTTCCATTCGATCATAGTCTCGAACATCTTGCTTGAAGAACGAAAATATCAAGAAATCCAAATATCTCTTCCAGCGCACCACTCCAGACACTATATCGGTGACCTGATCACAAAACAATACTCAGATGAGTTCACTTGAAGGTGACTGAGAATTCATCGAGCTCGACTAAGATCACAAAACTCACGAATGAATACAGACACCTATGTGACTCATATACTTGCACAAATTGTGTATGTTCAATCACAAAAGAATAAATGTAGATATCAATTAAATGTGTCAAACTTCTCGCACCAATCTTCGACCTCGTAGTTCCAGGTCGGGGACACGAAACCCTAAAGTTCTGCCCACATAAGCCATTTCATCTGCCCATGAACTATCGCCCTCGCCACTTAAAACATCCGCAAACGCTCCGCCTTCTTCTATCCTCATTAACCGAACCACCGCCACTGCCGTACATTGCAGGGTGAGACACTCTCAGTCCCTCAAAAAGTCGAACAATAATGCATAATTTAGTCCAGTGAAGGTCACACAAAACCTGACCTAAATGACAATAACAGCAGTTCCCATATTGGCAGTCAATTCTTAATCATTTCCCGACCAGAAGGCACTTGTTTACAAACTCTGCTTCTAATCGAAACTGTGATTTTCAATGACGATACCTGCACGGTGAGACGAAATGTTAGTAGCAGTTCTCGGAATGAAAGCTCGACGAGCTTCTCTGCTTTCATTGCCACCATTCTCTCTTCTTCCTGCTCTCTCTTCTCCCAGTTCTTTGTCTTCTATGCGCGTCCACTTGGTAGCACCCGCGCTTTGCCTTATTCTCTGAACATCACGACCACTCCCAGACGAATTTCTCGGTCTTCTTTCCTGGCCATAATTGCGCGATGCGCATGTAATCGTCTGCGCAGCTGTAATGAGCATAAAATGTACCAAAATGAGTGTGGTGCGAGTGCCTTCTATCATTCCATACCATTCAAAATAAGCCAGCAAAGCGCAAACTCCAGAAGCGTCATCCTACCTTCAGAAACATGTTTCTAAAAATCTCCATTCTAAGGCATAGTAGAAAAATAACAACAATCATTAGTAGTTTTGAAGCTTTAATCAGCTCTTAGATAACTTTTAGCAGCTCCAAATCAACTTCTACTCATACGCATTATATGCGAATTGTAAACCTTAAACCTTTCTTAAACCCCGAATTCGAACAGATAATTAAGAACTGGCATACAAGCAATCAGAAACCTCAAGCCGAAAACGACGGTAGTTAAGTTAAGTAGCGTGATCAGCTCGCCAGTCTCATTTAGGTGAATACGGACGAGAGCCTAATTCACTGACAGAGCACTAGCAAATGGACATTAGCAAAATCCCAATGGCGTAGATTGAAGAGAATTTTAAAGAGAATTTGAGTTCATGCGCAGAATTTCACCTGGAAACTTGCGCTCTTGCGGCAGAGTAGTTTCGCGAATGCAGTGGCACAAAGACAAGCCTGAGGCTCCCAAGAGCTGTGTACTCGCTGCCCATGCCATGCTCCCCACAATGTCAAACTTTTTTCAGGCACTCGAACTAATCGAGACCTACCATCCGACACCAGCAGAGCAGAAATTCGAAGGTCACGCACAATTTCCAAGCATCAAGATGCGATGGCGAGGTTGTTTTGGCGAAGGCGGGCCTTGGCCTGGATGAAGATGAGAATCGGTTTTCTCATCCAAAAGCTAGCGTAATTTCAAGCCACCCTATCTGATCGACTCCTCCGGCTTGCCCCCTGCAGATTCTTGCGTTCAGTAAAATGTACAAATTCTGAACAAAAGAACCCAGTAGGGTTGATTTGGGGGCTGAAGGTAACTACACCTAAAAGCAAACGCTACTTAAAGTCCCACACTACAGATTCTTGCCTAAAATGTACTCCCAGTGTTCATGAGAGTCTATGATCGCTTTTAAGAACACCTATTTTCAGCACTTTGAACATTTGTAGTTTATTCATACGGTGTCCAAAAAATGCATTCTAAGAGAATCTAGAATCCTCTTTTCACTACCAAGAAGACCCCACTAAAAAAAATTCAATATAATAATGGTAACTATGCTTAATTGCTTATTCGTGTGATTTTAGGTGTAATTATTTTATTTATAAAGAGCACAGTTATACACACAATGTTCAAAAATACATACAATAGTCTCTCTATGAACTTTCTTACTAGTCAATGTTTAGTTTGCCACATTAGGTTCAACATTCAATCATCATTGTTCTTCAATAGATATCAAGAGATCTTTCAATGCTTTTATTTTTACAATAGACTTCATATGCAATCTTGAGTGTTTCATTTTGATCAATATATAGTTATACTATAATCAATGTACAAGGCAAACCGGCGACAAGTATATGATGAGCCAATTGATTTTAAAGAAAAAACAATTGAAAATGAAAACTCTAGGTCATAGAGCTAAGAAAGAAAGAAAGAAAAAAAAAAAAAAAAGGAATAATAGTCTAAATTGTTTTTTCTGCCAAAAGATGTTCTTGAGGTTATCATTGTTGGCTAAGAACTTCCAAAATTCATTCTATAATATAGTCTTATTTATCTTTTAGAAGAAACTTTATTGCAATATTATTATTTTTTGCGTCATTTTGAGGTTATCTTTTGTTTTCTCCTAGCCACTTGATTCTTTCATTATATTTATTAAGTATCATTTCTTTATTGATTCTAGTAGTTCCATAAGAGACTATTGATAATTTTATTTTCCTATCAAATGATGTTTTTAAACTTGTTCAAGAATATTATCAAAGACCATTTATATACCAAGAACTTAATTAACAAAGTTTTGGATGGAACCACAAGCAACACAAATTGGTTTTGATTTAAAACCAATCTTGGGCATCTAAATGATGTTGAAATATATCAAAACAATTCCTAGAGAATTTATAATGAAGTGATCCTTAGCAAAACCAACAAAAAAAAACAAATTACAACATTGAATAAACTGCAGACTTGTTTCTAACAAATAAACCATGGATGTTTGGATACACATTGGTTTTAAAATGTTTACAAAGCAATGATGGGGGGTTCAGATAGTTTGTCATTTTGGATTTATCCAATAGAGGGTTTATGAGCAATATTTTACTCAAAAGCAATACAAATTTTTTTTTTTGGGGGGGGGGAATAGTAGGCAATATATTCTTCCATTTTCAATGGATGAAATTGTTGATTTGCTACATACTCTAAAAACAATATTGCTCTAATTTGGATGAATGTACACTCTTTGGGATGCATAATTTAAGTTTCATCTCTATTTTGCATGTTTCATCTATTTATATAGATGAAAACAATTGCATCTCTCCAATGGAGATTTTTTCTACATTGCCCAAGCTAAATGGAAAAAAAAAACCTTTGCTTATGCCCCCCAATTGCAAAATGACAAAAAACCTTAAGCCCAGGTCCCAAGGCCCCTTTTTTGGTAGATGTTTTAAAATCATTTCTTCAACATCGATACATATTGATTTTGGAGATGTACACAAAGTGATGATGATAGTCTTAGACAGGGTGCCTTTCATCTTATGCCCTTAAACTGCAAAACAACAACAAAATCCTAAAGCCCAAAGCTAGGGACTCTTCTCTAATAAATGTTCCAAAATTATTTCTTCAGCTTAGGTGTATATTGATTTTGGAAATGTACTCAAAGGAACATTAGATGTTTTTTTGGAGGTCTGGAGGGCCATTTCAGGCCTGTTCTCGGCATTGTCCCTCCGGCAATAAAAGAACAATTACTGTCAAAATTGTTTTTTTTGAAAAAAAAAATAATAATAATCTTCAAATGAAAAGAGAAGATGAACAAAAAAATCTTTTTGAAAAAAAATTAATTTTATATGACGTGGCAATCCCTCTGCCATGTCATGCAGTTGCTACGTCGCTGATCCAGATAGTTCCAGAGTTTGGGAACCTTGGGAAACTTGCAACCCTCCACAAGGGCTGAAAAACATGTAATGTGATGATGATTTTAGACACGGTGACGTGTTGGGTGTAGACACCATATGTCCCCAAACCCTAAAGCCCAAAGCCGAGGCCTCCCTTTTGGTAAAATCGTTTCATCAATATAGGTACATATTAATTTTAGAGATGTACAGGAAGGGATGATGACGATCTTAGACACAGTGCCTTTATGCCCCGGCCAGACCCCTTTCCGAAACGACGTGATCGTCGACGAGGGATCCTGTGCATCACCCAACTGACAATGCGGGACCTTACTCTTCGTTTTGGGTGGATCACAGCGTCCCACATCCTGATCACCTCCCCCCCTTGAACCCACTCAGCAGAACAAAACTCGCCTCGGCTGCAGCCAAGCCAGCTTCTCGCATTCATTTGCAAATCGCACCAGCAGCCGATCGATCTCCAGCCATGGCCGCGACCTCTGCTGTGTCTGCTACCATGGCCTCGTCCACCTTCGCGCCCTCTGTTTTGGAGAGGTCGTCATTCTCCGGTGTCGCCGTGCAAGGCTTGCCCGCACTGAGAACCACTTCGAGAGCCGCGCGCCCGCTGTCTGTCACTGCGAACGTCAGAAAGATCAGCGTCAAAGAGCCTCTGGGTATGGGAACGTGACGCACATGCCTTGGGTGGATGGGTTTTATCTGGATATGGGTTGTGGATGGAGAATTTGCAACTGGAGTCTTGGCGGGGAGATCGATTCTCAAGGCTTTGTGCATTGGAAACTGGATTGATTTGTTTGTATGCTGTTTTCGTAGAGATCGGGTAGGAAGATCAGGCCATGCTCGTGGAAACTGCATGTTTTCTTAGGGCCAAGTTGTGATACTGAGGGGCCCAGTCCGAGCTTTACGAACCAGCAGGATTGTTATAGGTCCTATTTTTTTGGCTATATTTCAGATATTTAGTAATTTCAGGAATCTCTGCAAATTTTAATGTATATACAGTATATGGTTGTAGCTGAAATTGTTGCGAGAGGCGAATGTTTGGATTAATGGAGGTGGTTGCATGGTTGGTGCGTGCAGGTCCATCCGGAGAGATCAAGAACAAGAAGGGCGTAGATGCTGGCGGCAGGAAGTTGAAGGGGAAGGGCGTGTATCAGTTTGTGAACAAGTACGGAGCGAACGTGGACGGGTACAGCCCCATCTACGCTAAGGATGAGTGGAGCAAGGGTGGTGACAGCTACGTGGGAGGTACGTGCATGGCCGGGAGGAAATCGACAGTGGGGAGATTTTTGTTTTAAAAAACATGTATTTATTGGTTTAAATTGTAACGAATCTTTGATGGTGGAGAATTTTGTGATGGATGTGTGCAGGGACGCCAGTGTTGGCCATCTGGGCTCTTCTGTTGGGTGGACTTTTGGTTTCCGGAGCTCTTCTCGTGTATAACACCTCTGCTTTGAGCGGTTAAGAGCATAGGACTCATAGTGATTGTATATTGACTGTAATCGATAAATTTGTCGACCTTTTATTTACATGAACACGTATACGGGGTTGAAGATACTACCAGCGTGCCACGTGTTTATGGAATTTTGTTGAACCTTTCTCTGAATCATGTCCTGCTTCGATCATTTGCTGTGACATGTCTGCGTCTATGTGGACCAGTTGATTAGCTGCGTGTCGTGCATGTATCTGGAATTCTATTGGTTCATTCTCTGATCATGTCTTTCTACGATCATTTTCTGAGGCATGACTTTGTCTCTGTGGACCTGTTGGTTGGGGCATTTGACTTGCCCCCGGGGCCTGGCGTCGATCACTCCTGCTTTTTATTACATGTGTCTACTGGAAAATATTCCACCTGTCTTGGACGAAAAATTTCAAAAGTACTTGGTGGTAGACAATCATACCCATATCTTCGCCCATTGGTTCTTTCGCTGGTCAGAAAGTTTGCACCGTTAGTTGCTCGTCGCAGAAAGCACTGCAACAGTGCCAACGAATGTCTAATTTTTGGAGAACGACAGGAGCGCAGACAGACCCGTTAACGAACAAATCATGTCAGTAAGATTCTTATGTCTTTCAAAGTACACCATTCTGCACAGAGTTGTGTGCAGACAACATATTATTTTACTTTACTTTTTCTGTCCGTTTATTGCAGCGACCTAAGGATCACTTCTATTGACGATGAAAGCATGGTGCACTATCAACGACGGGTGAAGACGAGGATGTTCGTAAATTATAGTCTGTAGGTTCCAGAGGACTGCAGAAGGTATCAGACTTAAAGTTTTCTTGTTCCACTGGGAGCAAGAGGAAAGAGAAATAGTTGTAGGGTATTTTCAAACACATTTTCTCTCGATGGAATGAACATTCATCACGATGGAACTTCACCATCTGAAACACGAAGATGAGTTTTCCAGTATTCAGCCACCTGCATGAGGTGGGTACCAACTATAAACATTCCAACAGTCGAGTAAGAATGCGAGAGCCCCTCTTGACAGGTTCCGTGCACAAGGAGAACTATGGAAGTGACCCTACTGAGCATACGGAATTAGAAGGAAAAAACGCATGGACCTCTTCATTCATTCGTGTGAAAAGGAAATATGTACCTCACGATTCTTGCTCTGCAATCACCAGAATTGTTACCAAATTAAGCATAGCACAATTCTTCTTTCCACAACCTATTATTTTCCTTTGTAGATAGTCGTGGAGTTTGGGAACATGATTCTGAAATCGCCCTCTTTTTCAGCTGTCCAACTCTGACATCCCCTTATGCATTTCCAACGCATTCAAGATTACTAGAAGTGTGACAATCGCAAGGTTCACCACCACCACCACGACATCAACGATGACTAAAATTCTCGCTACTGAAGTGAGATGAAGATGTTACAAATTCGATCAGCGACAGTCCACTCTAGCAGAATGTGCGCTGGCAAGAAAACATATTCATTTTACAGAGAGCCTCGATACTCTTTCTCTAAAGTGCTATCAAGGAATACCAGTTTACAACGTACATTTGCGTAGTAAAAACTCACCAATTTCACAGGATGTAAGAGGTTGAGGACGTAAAGCAACCACTCAGTACACCCAGGCCACACGCAACAAATAATCCACCGAAGAAAAAACCTCCCCTGAACCTCGCCCACTCCTCCGCCGTGGCCGCAGACGATCTGCGACCGTCGCCCTAGCGTTCCCGTCAAGGTGAGGCTGGACGCCTTCGACAGCTCGCCTTCCTTGAATGAGGCGATCCCACAGATGGTCGAGTAAAGGGTGAAGATTGTGACGCAACACCGCGTTTGGACTAAAAATGCCAAGTTGCTCACGGCAGCTGCTGCTTTGGGAGCAATCCCTCGGTCGACTTCGTCGTTGCGGCAGCTGCGATCTCACGCAAATCAGTTCCGAATTCCACGAAATTTTCAGCTGAATTTGGGAACGAGAGTGGTGAGGAAATTGGGTTTCGAACTGATTTGAGGATCCACGCGTTCGAGCTCTTGGGACTGTCGCGATCGCAGCTTGTGCTTTGTGACTGGGTGGAGGTTTTGGATGCCGATAAGGTGACTGCCAGCCGGCGTTCAACGGGGACAGAGCTGGCAGAGCTGCCATCGTGTAACAGACGCAAGCGGTCATGGGTCCATCTGTCGATGGGCCACTTCACAGTTCACACTAGGCGGCACAGTCGAGAGAGTTCATCAGTTTCCACCAATCAGATACCAGAGAATCAGGAATTCGGATTCTCGATCCTTCACACTAGGACGGCACAGTCCGTCGCCCTCGTGGCACCCTACATGACAGCAAATGCCTATATAGCAATGGCCTTGCGATAGACTCTAAACCATAGTTTGGGTTGGCCAAAAACAACGACCCAAACTATGGTCGAGAGTCCATCGAATTTTTTTCAAAAAAATGTCAGAAATGATAAGATCGCAACCGTTAGATTAGACAGGATTTGCAGTAGTAGATGTTATTTGTTGTTTGTTATTTGTCACCATTGGGGTTTGAACCCTAATCTCCACCATTACAATGGGGAGTCTTTGCATTCATTGAACCTAGTTTCCTTAACCTACTTCCTTTCAATGGCCAGTGCCACCCTTTCATTCCATTTATACCCTTCATATTCCTTGTTTGATGATAAGAGCATGTGCTGTGATTTTTTTCCAAGGCCGTTTTGGACTCTTTTCTCATGTTTTTTTATCTTTTGCTTGAAAAAATTGACACACAAGTGAGGTTTGGACTTTGGGTTGGCCTTTGGAGGCTTCACACTATGGCCGCCCAAAGTCTCCAATTCCTAAATTTTATTGCCTATTTATTGCCCATTTCTTTGGACCCTCACCAAAGTTTGGACTCTCACTTCCATGGCCTCTCAACTTGGTCGGCCATGGTGTGAAGCGGCCCTAATTCTATTTTAACCTCTAAATGCCCAAGGTACCAAATTTTGGTGTAAATTCTAGTTAATTTAAACTTTACCAAGTTTCTATTTCTAGTAGTTTCTATTTTTGAAAAATTCTTTTAGAAATTTGATTTTAGCTTAAAAATCTAATTTTGAAAATGATTGATTATGATTTTTCTATTCAAGATTTTGTGCAATCTTGACTTTCTATAGTGTTGAGGACTCTTGGAAATGAGCCTCAAATACACTAGATCTTCGAGAAAAAATCACATTAGAAATTAATTTAAAAAAATTGTAGAATAGATTTTGAAAAGCCATAAATCAGTTGGGGTTATATATGTTAGGCCCTTTATCCTCATATTTTTTTGGTGACCATATTTTTAGATTTGACATGTGAAAAGAAGATTGAAAGACTTTAAATTACTTTTGCAATTTTAACACCTTCATGATCAAACATTTTAATCTTTTAATCCATAAGTAATCTTATTGTGTGTGTTTTTCCTATGTGATCTTTAACATGTTTAGTTTGAATTTATATGGTTACAATTTTAAGGAAATGATCCAACTTATCAAGATGTTGGTTTTTTGTTTGATTTAGAGCAAATTCCAAGAAGCTCAAAAAGCCTTGGATATTTAGGGATTAGAATGAAATTGATTTTTTCAATGACCTTTTTATTCTATTTAAGTAGAGGAAAAATATATTATAGGAGTAGCTTTGCATTGTTGTTAAACTAAAAGCAACTAAAATGTTAAAGTTCAGTGATAAAGTAAAATTTTGGAAGTTGGAAAGTTGTCTTCATGGCTTTCAAGAAACTCTTTTTGAAATTGTGTTGACTAGTCATTTCAATTCTCATCTATCAAACATTGCACACTTTCACATAGCAATTCTCATTTTTTTTAATCTTTTTTGTAAATTTTGGTTGATTTTTTGTGCATAGAACTTTGCCCTGAAGTAGAAAGCAAGGTAGGAGGTTCATAAAGTGATCATTTATTAGCTAATTTATAATTTTGAATAGTTTGACTTTTTCAAATTTTTGTTAAGTAAATTTTCCTTGAAAGATATATGAAATTGGCATCTAACTCAAGTTGTTTCATATTTTTTGACCCATTATGGATTTAGTTATAAATATTGAAGTTGGAATCACATGACGCTCTAAAAGCGTCCACTCCTTGAGTGATATGGTCTTCGTTGGTACATTAGCAAATGCAATTGGTATATTAACGGGAAAAATGTGACTATGTCTAAGTTAGAGAACATTTTCAAATCCCAATTGCTTCATAGAACTCCTACCAAAGAGATGTAAAGTATAGAGGCAATCTTTTTCAGATGTACATTGCACTATTGCATATAAGTGAGGAAGATTTATGATTCTTCGTGGGATTTCAAAGTTGATAAAACTTCAAAATAGGAAGTTTTTTTGCACTATGCATTCACATCCACATTTCCCTTAAATACTTTGTTTTTGCAGATTCAAAATAAGAAAGAATAAAGAGTTTTTGTCATTCTTAACCTCTAAAAGACTAAAGAGACTACTTTGTGTTTTTTTTAAATGTGGGCAAGCTTCAATGACTTCATAATTTTAAAATTTTGCATGAAATGTTTATGGTGGATGCTAATCATCCTAATCTACATTTGAAGCTTTGCTTCATGTTATTTTAATAAATATTGCATTAAATAAAAGTTTTTTTCAATTTCAATATCAAAATTGGGCAACACAAAATTTATTTATTTATTTATTTATTATTATTATTATTATTATATTTTATTTTTATAAAAATAAAAATAATTTCTTGAATTTTATAGATTGACACCTACTCAAATTCATTTGAACCATTTTATTCCAAGTAATGAGGTGAAAACTATGAGAAATTTTATTTTATGGGTGAAGTAGAAAAAATATATAAACTCATTTTTAACAAATTTAAAAATAAAAAATAAAAAAAGAGTATTAATTTTTTATTAGACATTTTCACCATTAGAATTGACAATTTTCAATTTTTTATAAAATTTATTAGCAATTTAGTTTTTTCTTTCATTTAATACCACCTTCCACTTTATTATATTTTAAGATGAATATGAATTTTTTTTTCTTGCTAATTTTTTTTTGCATATTCTCTTAACCTATTTTATAATATATTGATTAAAGTATACAAGTTATAGGACCTATATATTTTTTACAAAAAATATTGAATGACAAAACTTCACCTTTTGGAAGTGCTAGAAAAGTCTACATTTTGAAGTTTGGGCTCATTGAATTTGCATTTGGTGATGTTATTTGTTCTAAAAAATTTAGAGGATGTGCTTGAACAAGTTAAGCAAAGGATTTTACAAATTAGTTTATTAAAGAGATAAATATAGATGAAGATTTTAGCCTTGCTTTGGAGATAAGTATTTTGAAGCAATTTTCAAACATGAATAAACTTTAGGGGTTAATCATGGACTCAAAAGAGCGTTAAAAAATAATAGCTTCACTATTCCTTTTGAAAGAGGAATGCATTTATATTCATCCTCATGAGATAATTTTGAGACTAAAAATGGTAGAAATTGACTCGTCATTTTAGAATTAGTTTTTGAGAGACTTGGCATCCACATGGTGAATTAAGAATGTTTTAAGAGCTTATTGTGGGAATTATATGAAATGAATGAGATACATCTAAGGATGTTGAAAAAATAATTTTTGTTTATTATTCAGAGTTTTGATTGTGTTGTAGTTATACATCAGATCAAATTATTTGGATATAATTATTGTTGAAATAGCCCATATAAAGCAATAATTTCACCAAAGAATGTTGTAACTTTAAATGCAATAGCATTTGGTTCTACTAATAAGATTAAGTTGATTTTTTACATTTGATTTGAAATTGACCTACCTACTAAGTAGATCCCATCGCATTCATTTGTTGTTATTCAAAAATCATCACAAAACTTGAGATAAAATAAACCAACCTATAATGAGCAATAGACCCATCACAATCACCTAGAAATGATCCATTATTAAAGTCTAGCATTGATCTTCCCACAACAAACTCTTTTCAAAAAATGAGATTTGAACTATATTATATTGACCACAATCAATGTTTTAGACGATGGAAATAGAGTGATTAGTACTTGCAATACATTTCCACTTCTTGAGTATAAATTCATAAGATGAAATGATTGTTTTAGGCCTTCATGATGTGGCCATTTTAGAAAATATTGTAATTGCTGTAGGTGAATAAGATGACTATTATGGATATTTTCTTTGTTGGCTCTGAAATACTCTAAAGATCCTTTTGGGCCAATTGCACAACACACTTCAAAAATTCATTAAAAAATTCATACTTTGTCAATAAAAACTCAATTGCTCTCCCCATTTATCACATTTGTCTATGTGGAATTTTTTATAAAAATTTAACAATTTCAACCGAAGGTAAGCCAATCATTCTTCCTATCATAGACTAGTTTACATAAGAGCATCCATAGTGCATGAATGAAAACAAAGACAATGCTATTATTTTCAAGTATAAGGTTGTAAATCAAATTCGATTTTGGTGACTTTATAAAAAAATTGACTCAATGCAAAGGTAACAATCCCAATCTCTAATGGACTTTTCCACATTCTAAAAAAGAAAAGAAAAAGATTCTACATTAGAAAAAGATTTTTTATGCCCAAAAAATAATGTTCAATTTATTGGCATACATAACAATGTTTGAAAAGGTATGACAATTATGAACCATCTTATTGTGGGTCAAGTTGTGGACCCTTCTTATTTTATCAACTTGTCAATAAAAAAAGATCAATTTGGGAAGTGTTTTTTGGAGTGCCCCATCATTAGGCTTTTAAGGTCTTCAAAGCCGATTGCATTGCACATGCTCTTAGAACATCTCCATTATTTTACTAGGGAGCCCATGTCCTGGTGAGTGTAGAGTCTATCTTTCAAAATGTCCCCTATCATAGACATAGAAGCTCTAAAAATTAGCCTTGCCCCATCTATATATGCACTCAACCTTCTATCCTAATGTGTTTACTTATTTCTTCTCCAAGCTTGGATTGTATTTGGTTGATAATATTTTTGTAACTCTTTTTAAAAAGACTAACAATTATAACAACTTCCACCAATGAAAATGCAAAGCTACCAGAGATATGAAGGAAAAGGGTGAGAAACTATTACGTTGGTGGAGCCCAAAAGGAAAGTTGAGCCTATGTTAAGCACTAAATTGTTGGTCTCATATAGAAATATCCCTTGATTATATGGCTGAATGGCCCCCATTATGCTCCTTGGCACTACTTACAATGCTAGACACTCTTAGATTTGTTTTCCACAAAATGGCACAATTGTGAATTTTCAAGGGGTGGATACGTTCAAAAGAAACAATGACAAAATCTATTAGGTTTAGAATATTTTGCAGGCGCTTAAGATAAATAGTGATGGCAATTAACCCCTAAGTACCTAAGCCTTTCTAAGGGTGTTTTCCTATGAAAAAAGAGCATGGGCTTATAGTTATCCTCAATGAAGTAAATTTATTTCTTTTCAAAATCTAATTGTATAGATGTTTAAAAAGCTTGCTTATTAGTATGAGTACTAATTTTGAGTATGAAATTGTCTAGGAGTTGTGAGATTATAACAACAAAAATGTTCACATTATAGTTTTAGTATGCTGCCCCTCTCCACAATGTTTCAAAGACTTGCACATAAAAGTTTTTTGGAATGGAAGGTGACATTAACAATTACAAATAGTATTAGTACACTAAAATGCACTTTCAAAAAACTTAATTTCACATGAAAATCTATAAAACTCATTAAACAATCCACCTTGCAATTGTTGAAATGCAATTTCTTTTAATAAGTAGAAATAAAAATAACTCCAAATCAACATTTGCAAGTTTAAATTTTCAGTGTTGAAAATCATGAAAATACTTTACTCTTTTCAATGGGACCATTTTTAAAACAAATGGATAAGGACAATTTTTTAGATCTTAAATCAAGTGAAATTGGCAAGCTTTACTCAAAGCTGCAAAATTGAGTAAATTTTGTAAGCTTTACTCTTCCACTAATGGAACGTATGTGCCTTTGAGAACCTCTCAAAAATAAAATATTTACATTTTTCAGTGAAAAATAAGAGATTCCAATAGTTAACCTTCAATAATTGTTTGTATAAAAATTTAAACCAATCAGAAGAATTTAACTGCCTATACTAAAACAAGCCTAAAATTTTGAGTGACTATATATAGTTGCTTAGGCATTTATGGGTTAAGGTAGGAGGTCTATAAAGTGCCCATCTAAGGGCTGAAACTTAAATTTGGGGAGGTGAAACATATTGAAATATTTTTCACTAAATTTTTCTTGAAAGACAAATGGAATTATCATCTATTCCAAGTTGTTTCATATTTTGGAAGCTTTGTGGAATTAGTTATGAATTTTTGAAGTTGAAATAATATGGGGCTCTAAAATCGCCCACCTCCTCAAATGTACAATGTTGGTACAAAAACAACAACAACAACAACAACATATACAAATAGTGTACATTTGAGGAGGTGGGCAATTTTAGAGCCCGATTGCTTTTAGAACCTCCTACCTTAAGCAAAAGGGTTTAATTTGTTTTAAGAGGCAAGCATGTAGCTCCTAACCACCCACTGCTGAGCATTGTGGGAGCCCTCCTCCTCAAGCCTCATGTGAAGTAAGAGCCCATGTCAAGCTCAAGATCTCCCCTTGCCTTTAGGACAAGATTCTCATATTGCGGGAGGCCTTTTGGGGGAGACCTTCCCCTAAGCTTAAGGTGGGAGCACCCATAACCATCCATTTAAGCCATGAGGAGCAGACCATGAAGCTGGTGTGGAACACAAATGAACAGAAGGGAAGGCAAATGGGAGAGTGTAAGATTTAAGGAAGACAAAACTCTTGAATTCTAAAAAATGCCTTCAGAAATCTTGGTCAAAGTACAAAAAGGAAAAGCACCCGAAAATGATGCTTAGTGGCCCAATTTCTAAACATAAATCACATAAAATCAAGGGCCACACCTAATAGGTGGATTGGGGGATAATAAAAGGGAACAGGTTCTGGAACGTGGAAGGAAATGGGTGCTCCTACTTTATACCAAAATCCATTGGGTAAGGCAATTTCCAAGTGAAAGAGTGGAGATGCTTTGCCACCGCATTCTGGTTCAAAGAATGCCTCCATAAAAGTTCCAGCTCTGACAACGAAGTATGAACGCCCCCAATGAAGTCCGCCTCCCTTTGGTGATTTGGTCCTAATGATGGGACCGTTGTCCAGCAGCACCCAAAACTGCTATTCTTCTTTATTATCCAAATTGCCAGTTCCCGATACCCTACTCGTCCTTTCCTAATAACCGAACCCTTCCACAACCGGCCTATTCAGTACATACCCGGATTCCAATTACCCAGGAGAAATTGGATGAGGCCAACCGGGTACAAACAGACCCGGCAGCAAGGGACAACAAGGGAAAGCCCCTTCTCCCCCCTGCCGGTAATAATCACTTAAGAACAACGACAACGTTGAAGAAGCTCGCACTTCCTCCCTTTTCCTCTTCCTCCAACGCTAACGCCATCGCCATCGCCATCGCCATTCTGCGCTCCAATCCGTCATTGCCATAGCCATAGCCAAGCACTTCCCTTCCAACTCTTCCACTGGAAACCTCGTCACAATTCGCACCATTCCTCACGCAATTCCGTTCCGAATCCACTTTCAGGCACCATAACATTGGCCTTCCACAATCCTCCCTCGCGTCGTCCAGCGCCTCCTCGGAAGCCAGGCTGGGACTCAAAAGATGCCTGGCACGATTTCTGCATCTTCGCCAAATCACTGATCGCGCGCTGGAAGAACCTCGGGAGGAGAATTTGTTGGCGTCGGTGGAGCAATTGGTGGATCGCCTGGGGGCAGAGGTCTTTTAGGTTTTGGAGGGAGTTTGTAGTAGCAGCTGGCGAGTCTAGGGATTAAGCATACATGACTGGGAGGTGAGAGAACAGGAGAGAGCATTGTGGGAGAGGAGACGGAGGAAGGTTTGGATACCCGGAAGATCAATTGAATGGGATTTGAATGGGTCGTGTAGACATGAGTCGATTGGTTCGAAGCCGGAAGAATACGACCACGAACCAGCATGCCGCCATACAGGGGTATGCAATCAATGCACTCGGGAAATTCTCTTGCCTCGGGATTTTATTTATTTATTTTTCGGTCTGTTGTTGTTTTTGATTGATTGTTGGCGTTTAATCGGTTGGATTAGGGAATCATTGCGATGGAGGATTATTTCTTAGGTTTTTGTGTTTGGAAGCTGAATTTTGCTTTATTGGATGATCGCTATCTTTTGCAAAATCCAGCCAAACTGGGGTTTCCTGTAGTAACGACTGGGTATGATCGAGGGGCTTTTAGTTGCGGCGGTGTGATCATTTTCACCGTGGGATTGGTCGTCTTTTTCGAATTGCAATGAGGACATGTGGAATTGACGAAGGAGCTGGAAGTCTCCGGAGAGCAACTTAGGGTTCTGTCATTCGGCTCCGCTGGACGTGAGGGTTACAACCAGGAACCCCCTTTTGAGCTGATTTTGAGCGTTTCGCTTCACCTGTCTTGTATTTGTGATTTCGATGCGATCATCAAGTGAAATCAAACATTGGTAGATGAACTGGAGCAGAAACGAACTCTCGAATTAGGTCGACCTGGTGTTTCACAGGGACGAGTGCTGCTTAGGTTATTTCGTCTCCTGAAATGTACGCTCTGGGTACGTTCGCTCCTGAGCAGCACTCTACCTTCTGAGATGAGAACTCGGGGACTTTGGGGGTTTCGTTTGTCGTCGTTGAATTTATTGGTAATATTGTTTTTGGAAATGGATTGTGTAGACGAATCCATGCCAGTCACAACATCACGAAAGATGATGTGGTGCAGCTTTACCACATCAACAAGACGCTGTGTCAGGGATGTCGGGCCAATTCCAAGGACAACCCCAACTGCTTTTGTTGCCTTGTTCCGCCTCCGAATGGTGTCCGGAAGCAAGGATTGTGGCAAAAGGTGGCCGACACCGTCACGGAGCTTGGACCTGATCCGGGCGAGGCATTGCGGTTGTCTCAAGACTCCCCCTCGGGGCTTACCAACCTTGGAGCCACATGCTATGTGAATAGCGTCCTGCAATGCCTTTATATGACCAGGTATTCCGTGGATTATCAGTCTTGGTTTTCAATCTTATTTTGTGTTTTCGTATGAATGGTTGTGTTCTTGGTATGAAGGTAGAGGATACTATTTGTGTCATTTTTAAGCATTGTAAGAGTGCGTTTTGGGGGAGATCATTGTAGAGCTGTAAATGATCACTTTGGATACAAGAGCCGAATCCGTTGATATGCAATTTCAAAGTTGTAGATCACTATAAAAGATATTAGACGACACCATTTCCATTTTCATAGATATTTAGCTAGTTAGATTTACTCCAAGACCAACCGATGTATGAAAAGATGAGTTGCTATTGGTAACTGGGCTGGTATATGAGACGGGATCAAGGTTTTAGTATCCTCTACCTCATCGTTTTCGAAACCTTTCTGCAATGGTGCTTTGGTGAAAAAGTGAGCTGATGTTAGTGTGTTGTGAACAGAGCATTTAGGACAGGTGTTTTTGCAGCAGAGATGGAGTTGGTGAGATCTCATCCAGTGCTTTACCAGCTTGGCTTGCTGTTTGCCCAGCTCCATTCTGGGAAGAGGATTGCAGTGGACTCTGCTCCATTTGCAAGCACTCTCGAACTTGATAATGCCGTCCAGCAGGATGGACAAGAGTTCATGAAGCTATTGCTCTCTCTGCTTGAGAGTGTGCTTGGGATGTCTCAGAATAAGCGGGCCCGAAATGTTGTACAAAATGTTTTTCGAGGAACTTATTCATATGTGATCAGGTGAGCGTCTCATTCAGGCTACGGAAATATCGTGTCATTCTCATGCTAGATAAACACTACATCATATGGAGGTAGACATAATTGACCCTGATTGAAATGCTGGTCCGAAGTTTTTCTTGAGAGATTTTGAATGAGCGCTGGGTTGAATCACATCCATGTCCGTCCCTGATATTGAAATTTGAGAACCTGGAAAGGAGAAAACTAGTATATTTTCTCGAAGTGCAACTTACCATGGTTTTAATGGTTTGTATTGATTCTAGACCCTTGTTTTGGGGGATCATTTTGATTGATTGAAATGCACCACAGTAACTCTGAGGGTTGGTTCCGGGTGTCTTACATGAAGGTGTTCCAAGTGCGGACAAGAGTCAGATCTCTCCAAGCAGGCGGTAGATTTCTATGAGCTGGAACTAAACGTCAAAGGCTTCACCAGCTTGGACGAGAGTCTGAATGATTATCTGAGCGAGGAAATATTGCAGGGCGACAATCAATGGATGTGTGAGAGCTGTAAAATGCGTGTAGATGCTACTCATTGTACTAAGCTGCGCTCATTGCCACCTGTATTGAATTTTCAGCTCAAGCGTTTCGTTTTCAACATGAAGGTAAGATGTTGACATGTTTTGTTTGTACTTCCTTTTTGACTGACAGTGTTCTGGGGATTTGGACCTTCAATGAGATACATGAAAATATGCTTCGACATTATTCTTTGGTTTGTCTAGTACAGTGATCAAATATCACCGTTGCAGTCAGATGTCGTAAATTTATAATGATCATACGGTTTGCAGACGTCGACGAAGAAGAAGGTGACTTCTAAGTTTAGTTTTCCGAGGACGATTGATATGGGTCCTTGCCTAAGTATATATGGCGAGAATGAAAGCATCGCTGTCTATGACTTGTCTGCAATACTCGTTCACAAAGGAAGCATGGCCAATAGTGGACATTATGTTGCACATATCAAAGATGACCGCACTGGAGAATGGTGGCAGTTTGACGACGAACAAGTAACTAGCCTTGGGTTTCATCCTCTTGGAGAAGTCATGTCGCAAGCCACACCCTCGAAAGATGTTACACAGGAAGGTCCGCACTTCCTGCAAAACCCTTTCTTATCATTTATTCTCTTAATTCTCGCACGTCTTAGGTCTCATTCTTCTGGACGCTGACTAGGATGGGGAGGGTCCACATCTTGAAGTTTGAGGCTGCTAATGTGTTGCAGACTGCGCTACTCAATATGTACGCAGATGTTGGTGCCAAGGATCAACCCCGCCAGGTGGGCGTGGGCGAAGCATCATCGAGTTCAGCGGATCCTTCGACTAGGCTGCAGTCGGAATCTGAGATGTTGACTTCAGCAGATGCTTACATGTTGATGTACATCAGCAGAGCCGAAGTTGAGAAGGGCAAGCCAGAATTTCTTGCTATTGAGGACCCTGTGCCAATGGAGGTTGAGAGGGAGCGAAGGATTGATGACAGTGCTGGTCTACCAGAGCAGCTTCGTTTGGAAATTGAGCAGATGAACAACGACTTTGAAGCCATGTGTTGGGATTACACACGTCGACGCGAGGAAGAGCTGACAAGGATTGCAGAGCGTAAGGAAGAAGTGCGGTGTATCTTGGCTCAAGCGCCTGCTAAATCACTTGAAGAACCCTTCGTCTGGATTTCAACAGAGTGGCTGCGATCATGGGCCGACAGTTTGACACCTCCGTGAGCTTTCACCCGGAACCTTTTCAATTTCTCTTCCCAATTTTGAAGCTTAGAGTTAAGGGTTTCAATCAATGTTTGCAAGGATGCTGTAGATCTTTTCGTGTAGAGATTGTTCAAAGATTGTGCAGCAGATCAATTATACTGTTTCTCCAGGCGTCTGAAATCATTTCCTATTCTGAGGATTTGCACAATGAGAGTCTGACTTTGGAGAATCTGCAATGCAGGACTCCTATTGATAACACACCTTTGCTCTGTCTACATCAGAAAGTGACCCCTAAAAGTTTGCCGATAATGAAACGCGTTTCTGCGAAAGCTTGGAAGCAGCTGGAAACTCTGGTCAGTGCTTTTTATCGATCACCATCTAGAAAATTATTTGTACATTCCAAATACTAGCATTCGATTTGCAGTGTTATTTTAGATTGTTCCATCTGAGTAAGCTTTTATCCTTATTCGGATTGTTAAATCACTTGTTTGTAGGTCATATATATTCTTAAGAACTGTTTGATGTGTTTCGCATGCTGTCTCTTTTGCTTTGTACAAGATTATATCTTATGCATAACTTCTTTCGTAGACATTTCTCTGGTTAACTTAATATTTGTGTTTGCGATGAGCGCAGTACAAAGGAGGGCCAGCGATATCTGGAGACGACTATTGCTCTGACTGTATTTTTGAGGATGCCAGGGCGGCTACTTCTGCAGATACTTATCGTGATCAAAGAATGTACATGCGGGAGGTCATAGAAGATGTTTTAAATGGTCGCGGCCTTGAGGACAAGACATACTTTGTGTCTAGAACTTGGTTTGTTTCAACCTTTCCCTTTAAATATGTTTTTTTTTAATGTTACAACTGAGACATAATTTGAATAGTCATATGTGGCTTGGCAGTGTTAGGAATCCTTTCACTTTGTTGTTGATCTTCTGTTTGATTGCTCCAGGTTGCAGCAATGGGTACGGCGGAAAGTTGCAGATGCTCCTTCAGATGCTGATGCAGGACCAACAGCTGCGTTGCGGTGTCCTCATGGAGGACTGTTGCCGGAACAAGCCGTGGCAGGGGCAAGAAGGCAGCGAGTGCCACAAATTGTTTGGGAGTATCTTGTGCACAACGCAGAACGGGTTGAAAATTCCAAGGGGCTGGGGCATCAAGCCTTCTCAGGGGATCAAGTTACTTGCTCTCAATGTGAATTAGAAATAAACAAGGCGGCTACCAAAAAGGAGGGTTTGAGGTACATGTTTATTCTGAAGTTTTGTTGCGTTTTAGGATGCCTGCAAGGTTAGCAATTTTTCATTATATGGGTATAATTATGTTGTCCCCAATCCAAATGATTTTCTACGGCCTAATGGAGTCCCTTAACTGAGTACAAGTTGCTTATGTAAGTGTTATCTTTCAGGGCCACCAAATTTGAACAGCGAGCGAAACACGAAGCACTTTATGGTGGCAAATTGACGGTGATCTATCCCGGTTGTATATATTATTTGGTGCCTACGGTTTGGCTCGCTAAGTGGCGTGCTTACCTCGGTGCGGCTGGCAAGAACGTACTTGCAGTTGATGAACCAGTTGGGCTTGAAGGTTTCATTCTTTCTCTTCTTTGTCAGAAGGTAAGTGCCTTTTCCTGATGTGAGGCCTTATTGCAATCAAAAGTCGTAGTGTCATTAGGTGCTATTCTTGTCAATTTCTGATGACTGTCATAGTTAGCTTTGGAAGCTTTAAAAAGGCATCTGGTCAACTAGATCTAAATTGTGGACAAGTTCTTTGCGAAGATGCACCTTACGTAAGATTAGATTTAGATCTAGACCTATGGGAGAGCAAGATACATTAAAGTGAGGAAGTTTTTGCCTTATTACTTTAGACTTGGGTGATTAGAAAGTTTACAATTTATCACTGAAGGGAGAATCATTACTTTGATTCATAATAATATGGAGACTCTATGCTCTTCCGCAACCTATGTATAGATTGTTATGGTCTTGATGTACATTTCTGTTTTTGTTCGACCAGCATGAAGGAATGCTGTTTATGCCTCCTTCACTATCAAGAGGACGACGTGGTGAGATTGTTCAACAGATGAGCAGTGTAAGTTTTTTCTGACCTTTTACTCTTGTTATAGTTTTTGCATTTTTTTGGTAAGTATTATTTACCATGAGAATATTCTTCTTTGCAAAGTCTAAAGATACTATCCAATTTGGCCTGCAGGATGATGTTTTTACAGTTATACCCGAAGATGACTGGCACAACTTATGCCAACAGTGGGACATGAATCCAGCTAAAGGCATTCGTGCTGAAGTTGAGCCAGGCAACCTCGGTACAGATATCGGCAAGGGAAATAATTCCTTTGAAGGAGAAGGGATAGCACCCCATTTTGAGGAAACAAATCTGGTAGACGCTTGCAATGGAAGAAAGCCAGAAATAATTCATGTTTCAGATGATGATAACAGAAACGAGAATGCTCCTATTTTGCGGACTACACCTGGTGTAAGTTCTCTACTGGAGCCTTTCCTTCAGTCATGATCTTAGGAGTGTATTCACATGGTATGTGTTCTGTATTCGTTTGTATCCATTTATGAGTGGTCTTCATTTGTGAGGACTGTTTATTCTCAAACATGAAAGGATGTTGAGGTGGGTGTACTTAGGCAGAGGTTTAAGAAAGGCCCGCTTTGTGGAATTATATTATTGATGCTTGAAACTTGGTAGTTTATACAGGTTTTCCAGTTGCTCAGGATACTTGCCTCTCTGGGTATTTCCTCTGGATTTGTGACTTTTGTTAGAGAAGTCACTGGACCTCAAATGTTGATTTGGTCTGCAGGTATGTAGAGAATGTATAGAAGAGCGGGAGACTAATGAATTTCTTACTAAGTTAAACTACACAAACCGAGAAATTTCGGTGACCTTGGTGAGAGGCAAGGAACCCCCACCTTCGCTGCTTGTAACCTCCTCTGGAACCGAGGCTGAGCGGCGCACGTCAAAGCGAGCAAGGCGAGCATCGGCTACTTCTGGCGGTCGCATTCAGTTAAATGTTTCTGGGGATACAACTATTTTTCAGTTGAAGCTGCAAATATGGGAAGCCCTTGAGGTAGGATTCTTCTCATTTGCACTCTTAGAGTCGTAAACTGTCAATCTGCAAAGAGCGTATTAGGGCTTGCTGGATATTTTCAAACTGAACGTATGATTTTGGGGAGCTTTTGGTATTGCTTTCTAGAGTTTCATATCCCGAAGGACCAAAGATTTATGTGTCGAAATTGATCAATTAAATCGATCATATTATGACAATTAAAATTCAAAGAAGGTCAAATTTTATATCATTAGAATAAGTGAAGAGCGTTACATGTCTTGGTATAAAAGTAACGAAAACTGGGCAATAGAAGTCTCAGTATGCCCTACTCAAAACGGGTAGAAATTGGGCCTCGTGCTTTTCCAAATTGGGCCTCTTGGGGTTAGTTATTTGATTTATTCAAGTCACGTACTCTTTAGGCCACGAAAGTAATCTGAGTTTCTCTTTAAGCTATAGAATTCAAGTTGCTAACATTTTAGCTGCTTCCATGCAATGTTTGCACACCTGGGCGTGTAGATTGTGAAGGAAAATCAAAAGTTGCATCTTGGCAAGGATGAGCTGCTGGATGAAAATATCACTTTAGCCGAATTGAATATACTACCAGGCGCCAATTTATGGGTTATGGATACTGGGCAACATGAGAACCGTGATATTACAGGTATGAAATCCTCTTATCCCCTTATGATATCTTCTATTTGGGGGCTGCGTTTTTCTCACCCGTGTTTTTTCCTGTTGGTAGTTTGATAGCTAGTGTATTTCAGTTTCTGTGTTCCTATGTAGTCATACGTGCGTCTGCGTGTGCAGAGGAATTACCAACTGAGAGGACTGGACGTGTGGAAACGGAAGAAGGGTTCCGGGGAACAAGGCTACTTATGGGGGGTCTTCCAAGCCTAGTGGAGTCATTGAGTGCTCATGCGGTCCAGAGTGGATTTGTTTCTCCTCTTTCAGCCTTCAGCAATGGTTCTGCTGCAGTAGTCAATGTGCCAACCGCTGAGAATCAGAATGCGGAAGCCAGAGACTTTAGGGAGGTATCAAATGAACCGATGGTGACCGAGTCCTCTTTGTCAGAACAACAACAAAGAGTTATTGAGCCCATTTCTGCTGAAGGCAGCGCAGATAGTCAGCCTGGTGCTGCTGGACATGATCGATCAATGGTTGATGATGTATCAAGTGGTGATATTATGCATGAAAGCGATATGGAAATTTCTGAGCAGGATGCAGGTAAGATTTCCAGAGATAGTAGTTGACAGCACAACAGTTGCAACGGACTTGCGTAAGCCCTTTGCCTTTGTGATAAGGTTAAGTTTTGAATACTATGAAGGTGCATTACAGACCATCATGAACTGGCCAAAACTGTGTATGCACACAAGGTCATTTCGAGATAATGCACACGGATGTATAAAATACCAGTTCAATGAACCTATAGTAGTTCTGGCGCTCTTGAATGAGAGCAATTTTTCCACATGCAGGCAACTCTGACTGTGTTGGCTGCTGGTCCCATTCACCTGGAGATTGGGGAAGTGTTGTTGCCAATGCTACGGAGGTTCAGTTCTTACTCGGCAGTAGTTTACCCAAAGTCACAGCTCCTCCTCAAGGCTTTAGGAATCTGGAGAGCGCTGTAGCTGCTGCATCCACCGTGCTTGTTGTTGAGGAAGAAAGCGGCCTTGTGTTGAATGAACGCGGTAGTCGCGAAGCGGAAATGGAAGTAGAGAATTTGGTGGATTTCAAGGCTACGAACTTTGATAGCTTATCTCAAGGAAGGTATGATATGGAAGGAGTATCAGATGGTCGTAAAGGAGAGCTGCGGACTAAGGAACGATCTGATAGCACCAACTTCCAATCTGGATCTCATCAGCGACCCATAGCTCTCAATTGAGGGTCCATGCTGTGGGTGACTAATTAATTCAAGATTGAGCATTTTGATGTAAGTAAATTAAATTGAAAGTTTTGATAGGCTGGCACTAGTACTCATGGTGGTCATATTGGAGGATTCTTCTCTTCCTGGTTGTCACTGTTCTTCCCCCATCTTACTACATTTTGAAGTTAGACATATCTCTGAGTTTCACATTACTCCACCTCATTTTAATCTATTGCATTGTCGTTGCTCACCTCTGTTTAATTGTTTTTACCCCGCATGATACCAATTTGGAAGATATTGTATGGCCCATAAGGTTGAGCTCATTGCTCACTTTGCTAATTCTCAGAAATTGAGTACTGTGCAGCTTGATGCCTGAGAATAGTGTCTCTGGAAAACAGTACATGCTTTTTGCTTTACAATTTCTAGTTGTTGATGATGTATCCTTTGAGATCAACTGTAACCACTATACTCCATGTGTTTCTTATGCAATTTTTGATCAGTATATCTTCATTGCAGTGGTGGTGTGGTGGTGTAGTGGTGTAGAAGCCCTGTGTCCTTGCATTGATATGCTCATAGAACGCAGGGCTAGCTCTGGCTGGGAGCACTTCGTGTATGTGATTTTGCAAGTTTTGAAGAATTTGTTACAAAATTACATGTTGGACATGCTAGACACCTATTTGTACAATCTAGGTTAATTTATGGACATCGCCACTGAGGTTGTCTTCAAATAAAAGCAACTTCATCAGTGGTGTCAGTGTTGATGGATAGTTTATTGGATAATGAGCAAAACGATTTCATACTATTGGTTGCTTTTCATTCACCGGTGGATGTGAGCACTCACGTGAAGGAGATGTTTTTATTACTGATTGAGAAGATGTTTGGTGTCCAAATAAGATGGGCATGATGAATGGAATTGTTGAATCCTACTTGAGGTGACAAAATTCTCTTATGGTTAACCCCTAAATGCCCAAGGTCTGTATTGAGCTTCTTGGAAGCTGCTCTTAATTGAAAAAAATGACAACATTTTATCAGGTTTTTTCTAATTGTCATTGTACAAATTCAAATTAGACATGTCAAAGATCACATGGAAAAAAAATTACAACAATATCACTTATGGATTGGGAGATTGTAATGTTTGATCATGAGGGTGTTAAAATTGTGAAAGTAATTTGAAGTCTTTCAATCTTTTACATGTCAAATCTAAAATTGAGGTCATGAAAAAAACAAGAAAGAAAAAACATGCATAATCCTAATCAATTTACGTCTTTTCAAAATCTACTCTATAGTTTTTTTAAATGAATTTCTAATATGTTTTTTCTCCAAGATCTAAAATATCTTGGGCTTCTTTCTAAGAGCCTTCAACATTAAAAAATCAAGATTCACAATGCACTAAGGTAGGAGGTCCATAAAGTGCACATTTGAGTGCTAATTTGGAGGAGTTTAAACTTCTTGAAATATTTTTCAATAAAATTTTCTTTAAACACAAATGGAATTGGCATCTAATCCAAGTCATTTCATATTTTGGGGAGCTTTGAGGAATTAGATATGAATTTTTGAAGTTGAAACATAGTGGTCAAAAAAAGCACGCAATTCTTGAAATGTTCACTATTTGTACATTGCTAGTGCATTGAGAAAGCAAAATATACCTTTGCTTTAAAGGACGCTTTCAAAGCCTAAGTACTTTATGCACCTCCTACCTTACATCTAGCCATAATGAACCTAAGAAATTCTTAGGTTAAGTAAAGGTGCATCCCAACTACAATGAACAAAGAAAACTTGGAAGCTCTCCAAAACTTGCCCCACCAAATATAATTCTAACTTTTCACTGCTTTGTAATTAAAACTTGAAATTTTTATCATTGAAAGCACATTCTAAAGTACTTTGAGTAGGTATGAAAATTCCCAAATTTAGACATTAGTAAAAGAAAATAAACCTCTTCAAAAGTACACTAATGAACAAAAAGTATGGTGAACTTGACAAATCATGGTTATCAATGTGTATCAGATTGGTAATATAAGTTCACAATAGGAGCTACCAGAAGTTAGAAGAAGAAGACGTGCATTTGTTACCTAATAAATGACGCATTGTTAGTAGAGAACATATAGAAAGGAACACCCTCTTTGAATTTTGGCCATAACTTTTAATTGGAGTCTCCAAATATCAAATGTAATTTTGGAGAAGAAAGTTAACTTGATTTTCCACACTAACTTAGTTCAAAATTGTTTGAAATTTTTTATTATACTATGCTTAAACGAAGTTTGAAATTCGACTTTGAGCACAATTCTTATTTTAACCTCTAAAGGTTTTTGACTATGTTTTCACCCAAAACGCTCTAAAACTGTCATTTTTAATACAAGTATCAAATTTTAGAAAAAAAAACATTTTTGGACACATATAATCATAGGATCTTGTAGTACATTGGTTTGAGAAGATGTGGAAAAAATTTAACAAAATTCCACCGTGTAGATTGCAAGATATTAGCATTTGAAGTGACAAATTCCTTTTTTTTTGCCTCTAAGAGAAAACGGGCAGCTGGACTTCACAAGGTTAGATCTTTATGAAAAAAAATCCAAAATGGTTGTAACTCTTTGGATTCATTCTTCAAGATAAGTTGGCTACATGCTTGAAATTGTTAGATCATTTGGGTTTGTATAACATATAGAAAACAAATAATAAGTAGAAGAAATAGAGAATGATTCAAAATACTAAATTGTGAACCATTTATTTATGGAATTGAAAAATGTCAATCCCAATGGTTGACATGTTGTAATAAAAAATCCAAACCTAATGATTTTCTTTTCTTTTCAAAAATAATAAAAATAGAATAAAATAAATGACTTCAAAGTTTATTTTAGAATAGAGATTTCATAACTACTTGTAAACTACCCTCAACTAAAATTCCTTATAACTTTCATCTCATTAATCAAGATGGAATGATTCAAAGTTTTCCACGTATATAGAAATCCAAAAGAACAATTTCAAATTTTTATTTTTCAAAAAAGTGGTTCTTAAAGAAGTTTTTTTGTTGCCCAGGTTGCCCGTCGAGCAATGAAAACTACATATCATTCAATAACTTCTTGATGATGTAGTCAAAAGTTATGAGAATTGTTGGGCGTTTAAAGCTACTCGTTGGGAAAATGTTGTGTCAAAATTTCAAAGAATTTTTTTTTTTAAATTCCATTCATAGTGAGCTGCCCCAAATCACTATGTTGCCAAAAACGCACTTTCGTCCTTTAGGGATTATCTTAACTATGAGCAGTTGGTCTCCTATTAAGTCTAATTTACGTATCTTATATAGATTGTGTAAGCTACTACTACTATCCAACTTGTATAAAGTGCTTCTCTTTTCATCTTCAATCTCACAAAATGTCCATGAAGTAAGTGATTCACATAGCCATCAAAAAAAGATTTGATGGTAGATGGTCATTGGAATATTTTGGACATCTGCTTCTTTTTCCACAACTTGTGTAGTGCACAAGGTGCATCCGAGTTTAAGTTATTTAAAAAAACCAAGGTTAAAGTGAATTAGAATACCTTAACCCTAATTATTAAACACTTGTATGTGGATTTCGAAACGGTGACAATCATCTGACAACCCGATGGAAGGTGAGCGGGTGCAAGGGTCCTAAAAAAAATCCTTAAGCCCCCCAAAACTAAACTTTTGGGGTCCTTGGAGGGCCTCAGCTTTTTCTGTATTCATTTGAACGTTGTCGCACACTGTCACACTGCATCTAATTGCTGGAATAATTTATGTGCAGCTGGCATTCACTTGGAGTGTTCGTGTGTTCGTGTGTGTATTGAATTGGGCTGTTGGGTGTGGTGTGGGTGTGGAAGCTTCAGTTCTTTTTGTGACACTTGAGTTATTTGTTTTTTCTGTCCATCATTAATAATGAACTGCTATTCACTCACTTCTGACCCAATTTTCACAACCAACAATTGGAAAGCTTTGTAGATGCTGCTGGTCATCCCTTACATGTGATGAGCAAAAAAAAGAGATTGAGTGTAAGTTCACGTAGCTCCAAAGCCAGGGTCCATCCTTGTTCAATCCTTGCTCAAGTCTTTCAAGTGGGGACTCCTGCAAACAAGATAGAGACAAAATAACAGAACATGACATGATTCAGATGGGGGAACAGATGGAGTGGAAGCATCGGCACTCATGCTCCAAACAGCCGTGGCCTCAAAAGACTCGACTCTCCGAGGGACCGTAAGTTAGGAACACCATAAACCGTGCTAGTACCTTTTAACGATTGCAATATACCTGCTCTTGTCATTTATGAAATAACAAGAGTAGGTACATTGAAAAACGTTAACCCCTTAACGCCTCAATCCTTTTTTGAAATTTTGTACATTTTTGTTTATATCTTTGTATAGAAATAGCACTTACAAAAATTTCATGAAATTGGTCATTAAAGAAGGTTGTCTTCTCAAGATTCAAGTGTTACATTGGATGAATGAGAAGTTGGTTGGACGTAACAACGCCTGCAAGCCCTCTATTCATTGTCCAGAAAATGGACGTCGGAGCGCTTAAGGGTTAATGATACCATCACGATTTATGGTATTTTTCACTCTCATGGGAAAACATTGAATGGGAGCATTAGCACTCATGCTCCAAACAAGTAGCCTTGACAACTCTCTAAGGTCCCATGGTCATGAGAAAAGGTCCCTCACCAAGGTCTTTGCAAGAGGTAGAATTGGAACAGACTCCATAATTGAAAACAAATCAGGGTCTATAACAATTAAGGGTCCTCGCAACTACTCCAATGGGAGAACTCATGGAATGGGAGCATCCAAATAGGTGGCCTCAACGACTTTTCAAGGGCCCAAATGAGAAAAGGTCCCCCATCCAGGCCTTTGCAAGAGGTAGAATTAGAGCAGACTCCATAACTGAAAACAAGCCGAGGCCCATAACAAGCCAAGGCTTTAAACCACACAACCACTCTAGAATTTAAGTTTTGTGTATCTTTGACATTGTTGGTTTTGAGCTTAATTTTTGGTGATATTTTTTGAAACCTCTTGATAAGGTAAAAAAAAACTTATTAGCTTTTGGGAGATACAATTTCAATTATTTGGAAATAAATTATTTCAATTGGTGCCTTGGAGCAAAGTTATACAACAATAAGCCCAAGAGTAAGCTTGGTGGTAGGAAAAAAATCCACAAAAATTTGAAATAATTTTTTTTCATAGATTGTATTTTTTTTTCTACATGGAAAGTTTTGATTCATTCCATTTGGACTTGTGATGTGAAAGTTATGGAGCATCTTGTTTTGCATGCAATCATAGCATCTTTTTGAAAAAATGACATATATGATTTGTTTTTGAGCTCAATTTTCATATTTCTTCCAAACAAAAAGTTCCACGAAGTTAACTTAAGTTTGATTGTTAGAACAATCTCACCATGGAGATAAGTGTATTTTAATTCCATCTTAGAGCTATTAATGATTTTGTTTTTCCCTCTATGATGTACCTTCTTCTATTTAATAATTTAAAAAAAAATGAAAACCACCTTACTTTTTTAACTTCTATTTTTTAAATATTCTCAACTCAATTGTCCATGAAAATTTAATTCAAAATCTATACTACAATTTTTTTTAGGTTAAGAAGATTCAAAGTCTCATAAACTAGTTTGCTACACAACTATGTTGCATGTCTCATAAAATAGTTACACTACACAACGATAGTGTGTGAGTATGGAAATGCCAGCACGTGAGCCTTGATCATATATATAAGTAGATATCCTACAACCATTGAAGGTGCTTATATCATAAACACCTATAATATGGGTATTGATAATATAGTTTTACTATAATTATGGAAGGTTTCTATAATATAGATACCTATAGCATAGGTATAGTCTTCTAGGCTCATGACTCAAGTTTCTAGGCTCACATAATAGCACCCCTTGTTTGCTACAATACAAAAAAATTATGATTTCTTCATTTTGTACACATTCATCTTGCAATTTATGCAATCAAAATGTCTAAATTTTTTTCCACACATTTCTATATTAGTTTAATGCAAGATCCTAAGTTTGAATATGCAAAGAAATACCATTAAATTTTTTTTTGCTCTTTGCACTAGACATTGCAATTTTGAGGGGGTATTGACCCCCTCAACAAGGCCTTGGGACTTTAAGGGTTAAATCAATTAAAAACAACCTTCTTCTATAACCAATTTGATGGAATTGAGGTAAATAACATAATTATACACAATTATAGGCAAAAAAGTCTAAACTTTCTAAAAATGATTATTTTACTATAGGTGTTAAAAGGATATACCCTTCGGGCATAAAAATCTAAGGTCGATTATGGACACACTTATTCCCAACACTTTGAAATTTCATAATTTATTCATACATTATCCAAAATATGCATGCAAAGATAATGTAGCCCTTCTATTGACTTTCAATGTTTATTTGGACAATTTGAGGTGTTGGTACCTTACATAGAGAAATTTAACTTGCCATTTCAATATATAGGACCCATTCTACATTCTCCCATCTAAATCATTTTGGATTTTGGTTTTCTATCTCTTATTTGTAGCAGCATTTTTTATAGTGAATTGGCGGCCATTTGCACCAAAGTAATGGGCCCATCACCAAGCCCTTAGATCATAATGGTATTGAAAGGGTAGAAAATTGCCAAAATCTTCAAAATAAAAAGAAATATTGGATGAAATCTCCAAATTGTGATTGAAAACATAATTATAGATATGTGATATGTAGTAATATGAGCAATTTCATTGAAATGGTGATATTCTACTACTTTGGCAATTTTTACAGTTGAAACCAAGCGGTATAAAATGTACAACTGTCCTAGATTTCTGAAATTTATACCATTCTTAAATGTCTGAAATCTATCTCTGTCCTAGATGTCATTTTTACAATTCAGATTTCACGGTCTGAAATCTATATTCGTCCTAGATTTTTGAAATCTATATGTATCCTAGATGGCACTTTCACGGTTCAAACCGAGTGGTCTAAAAATGGCACATGGAATACCGCCATTTTAACAAAATTCTCTATTAATGTGATATTTTATATCCAATATGTGGACAAATGTTGAATTTGGAGCACAACTATAACATTTAATATTGCCACTTTGGCACTTCATAAAAAATGAAAAAACAAACAAACTAGTTTGCAAAAGTCTCCAGAGTAGACACTTGAAAGATTGACTTTGTGTAGATCAAAGGATATTGCCTGAATGCGGGGTTTGTAGAGCACTGACTATTGTTTTGATTTGAGAGTCATATTCAATGACTTCACATATATTTCTAATAGCATCTAAGCTTATAAAGTTTTGTTGGTTATGAGAGCATCTCCACCATTTCACGGTAGGAACCATTGACTAGGTCAATACAACCCTTGAAAATCTCCTTCCATGCAGACATGCCAAAAATCAGCTTGGCCCAAGCCAAATAAACATTCAAAATGCCATAATCATGCCAAACCCTTGCAACACTTCACCACACTTGTTTAACTATGTTCTTGCTCCCACCAATGAGATTGCAAAATAACAATGGTGTATCTAAATACCATGCGGAGATATGGCAAGGCAAGGTGGGGAATTTGTTCACAAGTGGAGCCTTGAAGGATGGTTGTGCTTGTAAAAAGCCATTTGGGGGATACTTTTGCCGTGAAAAGGTGGAGATGCTTGGATAATTAGGTAAGAAGTGCGTGAATAGCAATTTAATTGGGTAATGGATTTACTAGTAAACTTGTTGAACTTTTGTCTTCACATTTTGACTAGTGAAGAAAGTTTAGTGAGTTTAAAGAAGCAACTTTAAGTTGCCGCATTATAAGTTTAGTCAATTTACTAAGCATCTTCTAACTATGACTCCCAATCATGGAAAGAAAACAAATAACTCAAGTGATACAAAAGAAGCTTCTACCCCCAACTCACTATACTTCTCCAATCACTATACATAAACACTTAGAGTGAATATGAACCTTGGCCAATTGCACATAATTATTCTAATAATAAGAAACAATGAGATAATGTTGTTGTTGAGTAAACAAAATTGACTGTATATGAAATACCAACAGTCTACTACATTCTTTAGCACTTGTAAAAATATAAGTCACATTTTTCTAGTACATACACATGACTAAAAAAAAATTACTCTATTGTATAACATCAATTTCAATAAATTGGTTGTATTCCAATACTTAGGCACCTTTTAGAATAGGCTCTGTATTTTGAAATATAATTCTATATAGGTCCTAGATTTTAACCCTTTTTACACATCTTGCCTTGGAAAAATGTGGGGTTTCTAGCTGCAACTAGATGTGGCTCAAAAAATAAAGGATCCCATAATCATACAACTCACAAACATAATGATAAAACTTCATACAATATCATTTAGGCCCACATAATATCATATGCCCATATAACCCCCATAAGATGCCATATAGTCCCAAAATATCTCACATGTTTGTAGAAAAATAGAAGAAGTTGTATATAAACTGTATAGACTCCCTTTGAAGAAGTATCCAATACAAAAATGAGTACCACAGCCACTCCACAACTCTAAAATGGGCGTATGATATTTTTTTGAAAAATTGACACAAATATCTACAAATCCTATAAATTTCACTCAAAACTAAAATACTATCCAACTTTTATAGCCGGTCAAAGTTCACTATCTCCAACTTAAAGGCAACCCACCTCTACTTTGCTTCACAACCTACAACTATCACATAATAACTTTAAATAAAGAGAGAGATAGCTTTTTGTAAAACTAACATCCCAATACATAAACATTCTAAATATCACAAACGAAAACCTCTTCACCAAATAGTTATGAGCCCCCAAAGTTTCTGCCTCCACTCTCCATGACAATCATCCTTCTCTCACCTCCTCATGCATAACTTTCACATAAAAACTCCAAATTGAGTGAGTGATATGTTTTCGGAACCAAAAAAACAAGATGAACAACCTCACAAAATTTCATTGCAAAATTTCTCCTGTACAATTTGCTATGGTTCTTCCAAAGACACCGTTCTCCCAAGCTAACTACGAGGAGGAAGAAAAAACCCTCTACTTTATCTTCCACCTTATCTTCCACCTCATCCCCCATCACATCCACCTAAACAAGTAGATTTTGGCCTCTAAAATGCCACATGGACCACAATTCACCCATTGGCCATCCATTTCCCCCCATAACTCTACCCTTATCTCCTATGCGGCCTTCAAATCCTTTAAAAACTTAAAAGAAAGGTAAAATAAACTTCACCTTTCCATTTAACAACTTCAAATATACAAATAAAGTTTTAAATGCCTTAAAGTATAGAAATAAAATAACTAATACCAAATAGTTCTCTAATAGAGGTAAAAAAGGTAGAGTCCACTCCATCTAGATTTTTAGACTCCCCCCAAAACCCTCTAATTTGACAACAAATATATGTTTTTAGTAGGGAAGGAATGTACAATGCGACAACGTCACTAAATGGTGCCAATGCAGTAAAGTTGACGTTGCATGTTCTCTAAAGTGTGTCATTCATAATGTGACCAATGCATGCCTTCTTATAACTTCTAGTAGCTCCCATTGTGAACTTAAAGTATGTACCTTCCAAAGTGCCACTTTTGGGTGTTGTGAACTGCCATTATTATCATTGGGTTGGTCAAATTTGTATATTTTCTTGTTGGCAAATCAAAGGAGGTTTCATTGCATCCCAAAATATGACATTTGGATAATGTATGCACAAGTTACTAAGGGTCAAAGTCTTTTTTAGCTAAAGTTCTAAAATCACTTCTGCAACAGAGGTACATATTGACTTGCATGTGAGATGTTCAAATAGTAATGATGGCAGTTTTAGACAAGGGACGATTTTCAAGGTACCATGACTTTAATTGTCAATCTAGGATTGAGGTAACTCTTCAAGAAGGATGTGCTTTGCCCATATGGATCTTTCAACATCAAATTTATTCTAATCTAGACAAATTAAGAGCAATTTTAGTTGCTTTGTTGAAATCTCTAATGTAGGAAAGGCAACCCATTTCCAACCACTTAAGTAATTATCCATATTTCGAGTGCAAGTTTTTTTAGTGTATAATGTTTTCCATGTACAAAAATAGAGTTGGAAGGATGGTATGTTTTTCCAAAATTTTATTACACAAAACGTAATTACTATCAATTTTTTAGTGGAAGATTCTCTTTGACCTATGATGATGATATATACCTTTCTATTTCTAACCATAGTCTCATTGCAAAATCAACCAAGGGTTGGTTCTAATATTGATAGCCTTGCAACCAATCATATTGCACTACAACTGCTCTTCAAACTACACCACAACTTGAAGGGAAAGAGAGCAACCTGTAGATTAGAAATGGGTGGTGGTTGGAAATGGGTTGGCTACTATATACCAATTGTGAAGTAAACTAACCCATGACATACAAAATATCCAATACAAAAACCTAAAAAAACACCCATTATACTCTTACATCAACCCATAGAAGATTTTTGCTAATAAATGAGATTAGGACTTCATTACGTTGGTTAGTGGCCAAAATCAATGCCTTTGGTGATGGTGGTGGAGTTATTAGTGACTGTCATAGGACACTTACAACTTTTTAGTGTAAACTTGTCATAAAAATTTATTTATTTATTCCTTCAATGTCATGGCCATATTAGGAAATCTTGTGGCCATGTTAGAAAATATGGTGACTGCTTTAGGTAGTAAGCTAACCATTATGGGAACACTTTTTTGTTGATTTGGGGTAGTCTAGAGATTATTTTGGACCAATTGGACATCACACTTCAAAAATTCATAACAAATTCATATTTTGTCCAAAAAATAAAATTTCAATTTGCTTCCTTCACTTCTCACATTTGTCTTTGTATGGGGGAAAAAAAGATCTGATTTATTTTGCTAATGGCACCACTCATTCTGCCTGTCATAGGCCGGTGACAGGCCGGTTTACCTTAATGCTTCGGGCACTTCAAGTTAAATGTCACAATTTCAGTGCTCTTAAATTGGGCACGTATTGTAATGACGATGATCAATTGCAGACCATGAGAGTGCACAGGCCAAATGACCAACAGGGAAATTTGTTTCTCCTTGCAATGAGTAAAACAATCCTTCAACGACATTGCTGCCGTCATCCAAGTGGTCATTCCATTGGTCATCTTCTTTACGTACCTCTGAACCTCCCCCACTTTGTACAATACTGCCCGCAATCTGTCAAGAATTGCCCTACTGAACTGGTCCAGTAGCTATAATTGAAAACTGTTATTGAGGTGATTCAAGCACACTCCCCTGTACTAGTCCTGTCTTTGGGGTGGAAGTTATTTAACTCATGTAACTTTTTTGGTCATTTGCCAGGCAAGACAGACTCATGAACATAACATTCAAGAGCTGTGAGAGCAGCTGCCTTCCCTCTGACGGAATGATGTGGAATATTCCACATCCAACATTAGCTAATAAGCCACGCGTCAATAATGTCAGACTTCTACTCAGTGCCAAGGTCATGACTGCACAATCGGGTTACTGGGGTGGTAGGAGGTAGAACAAAATATACAAACAAATAATTATAAAGATAGATGGTCTGTCAAAACCCAAAGAATTCATTGAGTATTAAGGTAAACCAGCCTATTCCCGTCAGCTTCCTATTTCCGACATCTGACTTTTGGCCCCATTACCACCTTGAAACTCATCTAAGTCCATCTATTTTTCTGACAAAATCAGCTCATTAATTCAGCTTGGGTAACGTGTCTACCATTGATTGGTGGATATCCAAGTACTCATAGATACAATCTATGGCGGTAATGGGTTGTTGATCTGACTTTTATAAATTAATCCATGGGCGGATTTGTAATTTCAGGGTGGTAATAGGCTTGTCTACCTTATACCAATGAAATCTAACCATTTGCCATCAGCAACTTATTCTGATTTTTTTAGGAAAGAGAATCTCTTTATGTACATATGGGGTGGTAGGAGGTAGAACAACCCATGTGGGATATGTAATTTAGAGTTTGTAATTTCTCAACCGCTCATAGTTAAGTCTAAAGTAGGAATTGTGTTAAAATTATAATTTCAGACCTCATTTAGGCATAGTAAAATAACTTTTTCCAAAATACTTTGAACTAAAATAAGTTGAAGAATCAAGTTAAATTTCATCTACAAAAATCCGTTCTTCCGCTCAAAAGTTATGGACAAATTTCATAGAGGGGTTTGAAAGGGTTTTTTTTTGACATTTTCATACATCCTCTCTGAAATTTGTCCATAACTTTTGAGTGGAAGACCTAAATCTAAAAAGGATTTTTGGAGATGAAACTTAGCTTGATTCCTCAACTTTTTTTAGTTCAGATTCTTTTGAAAAAAGGTATTCCACTATGCCTAAATGAGGTCTGAAATTATAATTTTAACACAATTCCTACTTTAGACTTAACTATGAGCGGTTGAGAAATTACAGACTCTAAATTACATATTCCACATGGGTTGTTCTATCTCCTACCACCCCAAGTGTACATAAAGAGCTTCTCTTTTTTACAAAAACTTAAAATAAGTTACTGATGGCAAATGGTTAGACTTCATTGGTATAATACTCAAAAAATACTTTGAATTTTGACAGACCATCTATCTCTATAATTGTTTGTTTGTATATTTTGTCCTAAAATTAGCCAAAAAAATAGATCGCACCATAAATGTACTGCCATTGTCTCGGTCCGGAAGCTTACATTAATAATATGTGGATGCATTTCGTGGATGAAGACTTCAGAGAGGCAAAGGCAGACTCTCTGAAGGCTCTTGAATGTTATGAAGAGTCTGTCCACACAATGAAGGGATTTTTCTCTCAGGATTTCTCTTCAGAGAAGATTTTGCTGCAGGCTCAGAATGAGGTGGATACAGTGACACCATCTGAAACATCAGTCCTCCACACTTGGTCACCGTCAGCTGATGTAACTTAAGCTTACCACCAGCACGCCAATCTTTCTCAGTTCAATTGTTACAAACATCAAAATCAGTATTATGAAAACAGACAATGTCGACAAAAAAGTTAAGCCAAAAACCAGTGCATAAAATGGCTGCGGCGCTGCTCCGGAGGCCCCCGACGTCTGTCGGGTGCACCTAGTGAGCGATCAACTGATCCGCTGCGGCCTGGATAAACACAATCCAATCCAGTTTCGTAAGCTTTCTCTAAGTAGGCATCACTTCCCCTAAAAAATTGCAAATTAGGGCACGGAACAGGGTGGGAGGCCAGCTCGAGTTTTTAGGTCAAAGCAAGACTTCGCACGACGCAAGAGGCAAGTGATGGCGAAACCATCCTACGCAGACTCCCTCCGAGAGAAGCTAGAGCATGCCCCGGTGGCCGAGTACCCCAGCAGAGGAAGCGCGAGCTCTTCAAACGCAGCATGGGCGGGCGATGCGATCGAGCCCGAACTGGTCGCCGCAGTCGCCAACATGGGCAAGAATGACCCAATCCACCCGACGAAGGCAACTCCCGGAGAAAAGCTTCCAGACGGGTACGTACGCAGCTCCACTGGCTTCCTGTTATGCACCATCCTGCTCAAAGTAAAGCTAGATCAAGAGTTAGTCAGGAGGGAAACGGAGAGGCTTCAGAGTCTTGCCATCATCGCGTATTTCGTAGGAGGTAGGCAACCAACTGCGGTGCTACAACAATGGATCGCGGCCCTTCAACTGCAGGTGGGAGACGGGATTTCATTAGGTCGTGAATTAGGGCATGGATTCTTCCAAATCCTCTCCAGGAGAAAGGAAATGGCCCAAAAACTACTCACCTTCACTCCCCATCACTCGAAGTGGGGGACCTGCATTCTCCAGACTTTGGCAACCAACTTCAACCCCAGCTCGCCTTCGGGCCTGAAGGTCCCAACCTGGATCACGCTGCGAGGCATCCCTATGGAGCTGCTAGGCGCTGCGAGAGATCTGGCTGCAGGCCTGGGGGACCTCCTAGGCTACAATAAACGCAACGCGTACGTAGCAGAGCAGAAATTCTGCGTCGCCCTCACAGCCGGCCAAGGATGGCGCACCCAACTTACAGCCACGAATGAGCACACAGAGGAGGTGTCAATCATCAACGTGGACTACTGCAACTTGCCTATCAGATGCAGATTCTGCTTCGCAATCGAACACCTGGTGAAGGACTGCCCTGGAGGGAAACGAAGCCTGCGGGGTGAAGAGAAAACAAGCGCATCTGAGGAAGCACCCGCGAAAATAGGCGCAAAAACAACCCACGGAGACAACAACCTACCCCCCCCACCGCCCCCTCTGCACGGGCATAATCCCACAATCCTATTGGACAGCGAAGGATCCTCAAGTAAAGATGGGGACTCAGCCGGCTCCCTCAGCCCTCCGGATCTGCATACGGGTCCTGAGGAGACCGAATGGGAAACAATCACGAGGCGGAAGAACCGCCTCCGGCCCAACCGCCCAGCGTCCCACAAACAAACCCAACCAGCGGTGGCAGATAGAGCACAAGCCTGGCTTGACAAGGGCCGCAAGAACAATCAGAGGCTAACACCAATTGTGATCCACAACCCCCCTCCAAGACAGAGGATCATTGAGATGGAGTCCACCGCCCCGCCAAACACAAGCCCGAGAATAGTGGAGATCCAAGGCGCGCATCGCCAAATGGAGGCCCAGCCCAGTCACAATCTCATCCCCAACAGAAGCTCCACAGCCTCACAGGGCCCCAACGGAGCGACAACAGGCCCAAATGGTGGACACCGCACTCCTAACGATCCCTCGGCCTCGGCTGAAGGACGTCTGGCGCAGCCAACAGCAGCAAGGACCAGCCCCAACGCAGGGGCCACCCCAGTGACCACTTGCGCACCAACGGTACCCCCCTGCCCGACGCTCCTCAGTCCACATGGAACCCCCCTGCACGGGAGGCACGCCGAACTCCTCCCCCCGCTCTCCCAGCCAGCTCCTCTCCCCCCTATCCGTGCAGCCCCCCGCTCTCTCAACCTCAATGAAACTGCAGTGGCATCAGCCTCGATGGCCTTCACAGCCAGCAGAGGAGAGACATTCCAGGCGTACCCTCTGACGGACCGATCCATTGTGATCACCCTCGACCAAGCTCGACCCGACCCCCAATCTCCCAAAATACCAAGGGACATCCGAATACCGGAAGCGCTCCACGAAAAGTTATTCGAATGGCTACGCAGCCAGAACGGAGAGGTTGGAACTACTCTGCAATCCAGGGACCTGACGCCCAATCAAAGGACGCGAAGACTAGAAGCAGCGGAGCAAGCCAAGAGAAAGAGAGCCACTCTCTTGCTACAGCGCAGGGACTCACCACGACGCAACCTAGAAATGAGCGGCCTAAACAACGCTGCCCGATCACCTGCGACTCTTCCCCCCCAAATTTTGCCATGAAGATCACAATGCTATTCCAAAACGTGCAGGGCCTAAGCGACCCCATGAAGGCGCAAATGATAACGAACTATTATCAGCTGGCATTAAAAGACACAGACATCCTCTGCCTACAGGAGCACCGCCTGCGAGGAGACAAAGTCGAGAAGCTGGGACGCTCCTTCTGGCCGCAAGCCTCTTTCTTCGGAAGAGAGGCCCAACCAGGATTTGGTCATGTACAAGGAGAACCGGTAGCTGGCACAGCGGGCATATGCACGTGGATTACCCCGCGCTTCTCACACTTGATCAAAGAATCTGGGCACACACATTGTGGAAGGGCACAGTGGATACGGCTGAAAGGAATAACAGGTGGGGACATCACAGTACTCAATGTGTATGCATCAAACAATACAAGGGAGTGCTGCATGCTGTGGGAGACCCTCACGGACACTCTCCCACGCGACACCAGGTGGCTAATGTGCGGTGATTGGAACTTTGTCGAAAATCAAGCAGACAAGTCCAACCTCAACGGCCGCATCATAACAGAAGGCGAAAGAAGGGCCTTTACCCTGCTCAAGGACTCCCTTGACGTAGCTGACCACTTCCCCGGCAACGTCAGCCTCAAATTCACCTGGGACAACAAACGAAGGGATGGGCTGCGTTCAATGGCGCGCCTCGATCGGTGCTATGCCTTCCAGGTGCGAGGAACTGGCCCTTCCCCAGTCACGAGCTACCACATTCGTGGTGATTGCTCCCATTCAGACCACCTTCCAGTCGTCCACACGATCCAGCTGCTCCCCGAAACCATGAAGAAATCCGCGTACAAAATGAGCAACTTCTCCCTCAGCGATCCAGAAGTCATGCTATACATACCACGCATTTGGACAGGTCACCCCAACCTAAGTTTCACAGGCAAGCTAAGGAGGGTCACAAAATACTACAAAGAATTCTGCAAACGGACGGCCAAAGCAAGGAGGGAAGCCGAAGCCACGCTTCGGGCAAGGGTCAGTGCCCTTAACACAACTCTTCAATGTGCCCCCCATGATGCACAGCTGCAAGACCAACTAGCCACAGCAACCACTCAGCTGATCGCCTTCGAGCACCACACCATCGAAGGACGTAGAGTCAGGAGCAGAGTGAAGTGGTTAAAAATGGGTGACTCCTGCACGAAAGATTTCTTCCAATCTTCGAGACCCCACTCAGGAGCGTCCAGAATCTCCGAGCTAGTCGACGAAGAGGGAGTAGCCAGGTCCGACCAGCCTAGCCTGGAGGCGATCAGCTCTAGATTTTACTCCAGAGTATACACAGCGCCCCCCCGCATAGCCGCTCAGGAAGAGGCGACCATCGGCACACTCAGTGCGATTACGGACAGGCTAATGGCAGGGATGAAAGCGTCCCTCACCAAGCCATTCACCGAAAACGAATTGACGGAGGCCCTAAAGGGGTTAAGCCGTGGAAAAGCCCCGGGCCCAGATGGGGTCACCGCAGAATTTTACAAGAAGTTCTGGGACCTCATCAAGAGTGACTACCTGGCGATGATCAACAAGGCCATCCAAGAGAAGAAGCTGCCGGCAGGAGTCACCAAAGGCCTCATCACGCTCATCCACAAAAGCGGGGAAAGAAACAGGCTCTCCAATTGGCGCCCCATAACGCTCCTCAACGTCGCATACAAGCTGTTCACCAAAGCATTACAAGCCCGGCTCCAGCCCATCCTCATGGAGGTGATAGATCCGGATCAATCCGCGTTTCTCCCACTCCGATTCATTCTTGACAATATCATGCTCACACATGAGACCATCTCTTGGGCGGAGCACTCGAAGCAACCCCTAATTTTCTTGAAGCTGGACTTCACAAAAGCCTTTGACACAGTGGACTGGGCATTCTTGTCTCGCGCCATGTCTACCATTGGGATCCCGCAGGGCTTCGTCTCCATGACGGAAATGTTGTTTGCAAGCGCCCAAGCAACTGTGAAAATCAACGGCGAACAATCTCCCATGATCTCAATCCGGTGAGGGGTGAGGCAGGGCTGCCCACTGGCACCATACTTATTCCTCATCGTGGCTGAATTCCTAAATGCGAACATCAAAAGAGGAATGGCGGCGGGAGATGTCAAGGGCATTACCCTACCAGGCGGCGCCAAACAGCAGACCATTGCACAATTCGCCGATGACACCTCCCTCACGCTCCTAGGGGAAGAAAGGTCGGCGCGTTCCATTGTGGGGATAATTGAGAAATTATGCGCAGCCTGTGGCCTAATCCTCAACTGGGCCAAATCACGAGGATACTGGTACGGTGGAGCCCAAACCATCCGTCCCCCATGGACCCAACAGCTACAAATAGTATGGGTAGATGGCGAGGACGTAAGCAAATTACTTGGCACGCCATTCGGCATGAGCATCTCAACAGGGTCCCTGGATCAGTTCCTGATGGAAAGAATCCGACAGAAGCTCCAGCAATGGAACTCTACCAAAATAAACTCTACAGGTCGGGGGATCATAGTGAACTGGGTATTGCTTGCATCAGTCCTGTTTTTTGCCTCGATCTGGGGTGGAACCACATCTGGGATCAAAAAGGTCTCAGCCGTCATATCGAACTACATGTGGTCAAGTTCCCTTAGCAGAGCCCGCACCAAAGTAGCTTGGATCCAGTGTTGTCAAGCCTATGATAAAGGCGGAATCAACACAATCAACCTGCAAGATGCGCTTGTCGCGCTCATGGTAAAATGGGTGGTCAAAGCCAGCGAGCCCGGCTCCTCTAACCTTCACCACCTCCTTAGACACAGACTGAGCCGATTCCAATCATACTCAGGAGACCGTTAGTCACCCAGCCTGGAGTACTTCACCACCCCACAATTCCAGGTGCACAAAGGGTCGAAGGTATGGAACAGAGTGGGGGACTCATGGAGGAAAATGCAAGGCGAGCTCAGCCGCACCATCCCAGTGACACCCGAGGAATTAGGTGCAGAGCCATTCTGGTGGTCATCATTTGTTCCCACAATAGGTCCAGGATTTTCAAAAGCCAGAGCAACGCAGCTCCATAGGAACGGGTTGAAGAAAGTCAGGGACGCCATTGTAGGAGATAGATTGCTAACACCGAGAGAAGCGGTGGTTAAATTCGGGCTAAAAGTAGAGGAGACCCAAGCATGGCAAGCAGTGATAAGCCAATTGGATACCCACTGGGGCAAACTGCTAACAAGCTTCTTCCCCAGGGTCCACGCGAAGGAATGGGCCGGCTGGTTCCAGGGACTCCAGGACCAACTCCCAACCTCAGTCATCCAAATCCCACAGGGATGCTCCGCCCATGTTGGGCCACCCGCCTCAGCATGGCCGTTCGGAGAAAGGATCCCGGAATTCGAAGTACTCCCGACGTCCCACATGCTAAGACCCATGCAACCAAGCAAACCCCCCTCTAGGATCACCTCTCCGCTTGGTCACTTCCACAGGGTGAGAGTGATCCCCGCCTTCAGGGGCCCGAGAAGGAAGCAGATCTTGCACTACTATGGCCGCATCGACAGGCTGGATTGGGATCCGCAAAGGCTGGAGTGGTCCTCGGACGGAGGTAACATCCCCTTCCTGGAGTACACGGCGGAGTTGGGACGCAAAATGCTCAGAAGGCACCATCAGGTCCCCAATCCCGTCACCCGGAAATGGTCAGGAGCCTTGCCAAACGACTTCGATTTGAAATGGAAAACGGTCTGGCCAAAAGAAAGGTCACGGAAAGAAGCCGGACTCCTATGGTTAATTTGGCACAAGGCGGTGGCGGTCAATCACTGGAGAAGGAGAATTGACGGATCAATTGACACGAGATGTCCTATGTGCGAAAGGAGATCCGAGGAGACAATCTTGCATCGCTTCTGGGAGTGCCCCATTTCCCAACGTGCATGGCATTGGGCCTTTGATCTTATGAATGTCCTCGCAGAGGGACGAAACGGGGCCGACTCAAGATGTCCTCTCACATGGAGACAGGGAATCTTCTCCGTCGCCATCCCCCGCAAGTTCAACCCGGTGAAGAGAATTTGGTTGGAAGTTCGCACTGTGGTGCTTTGGTCCCTGTGGATTCAGCGGAACGACAAGGTCTTTAACAATGTGCCTTGGTCTTTTGAGAGACTTCTCCAACGTATCTGGTGCAACATGATTGACTACGGGAGAGCCAAATGGGCCTCAATTTGCAAGAAAGGCAAACGCTCGCAGGAAACGCAGTGCAGGATTCTCGCTGATTTCGTCAAGCATAGATGTCGCCACGAGGTCTTTGCCCAGATGGTCGAAGGCCAACCTAGGTGGAACCCAGGTGGCCCCTTAGGGGGCTTCCAATTTCAACCGCCATGAGCTCTGTTGTCGCGCCGGGGTTCTCGACGTGAGCTGGAGGCTAGGCCTGGAGGGGTGCCCCCTCCTGTACTCTGCTCCGCCGCGCGGTTCTTGTCTATGCGGGTCATGTCTGTCCTGGGGTCGGGGTGGGGTTGGGTCCGTCTCCGTCAGGCCGCTTGCGGCTGGCGTGTTTGTTTTTTATTCTCTTTGCAATGAAATTCCGTTTCATTTGTGTCAAAAAAAAAAAAAAAAAAAAAAAAATCAGTATTATGATCTTGACAGAATTCATTGCGGTTTCATTAATTGACATGATTCCAAGCTCCTGCCAAAAACTACGGCATTCATGCACAAAGATACTAGTTGAAACAAGGACAAGACAGTGAAGATTTAGGGTGCAGAATTCAGGCCACGTACCAAGTATACTTAGTGAAAAATGCAAAGTCTGTACACTAAATAGTGAAATTAGGTTGCCCCACAGTCCCACACTAATTTCTCAACATTTTACAACACATAAATATTTATTGTTTTTTTTTATAAAAAATTAATATTGTCTTTTGAATTAAGTATAGTTGTAACTGGGATTCGTGAACCCTCCATGTGTACAAATGGAAATATCTGTAGAAATATTTGTTGACTTTGATGGCTTGTAAAGTAATTTTCTTGAAGTAAAGCAACCTAATTTCACTACTAGTGTAGTGAAATTTTGCCAACTTAAACAAAATTGATATTTCAGAGATTCAATACTTATTTCTACATGAGTACATAGGTCAATGTCAAGAGTATTGTATCTGGCAATAATACAAAATTGACTCTTAAAAAAAAAATTCTAGTCACTCAACTAATTCAAGTTTCTCCCAAGAGCTTGAATGGGGGCTTGCAATTGTGAGTGAGTAGAGCGTATACAATCCTTGTGCACTTGAGTTTTGTAGGCTTGCTACTCTCCTTGACCAATCACAACTCTTGCAATTCCTACACATAATAGTGAAATTAGGTTGCCTTAACCCTTTATTGCGTTGACGTCCATCTTTGAATCTTGAAAAGACAACCATCTTTGATGCCCAATTTCATGAAATGATATTAAATGATATTCATGTACAAAGATTTATAAGCAATAATGTGCCAAACTTTGAAAAAGGATGGAGGCATTAAGGGGTTAACAAGTAATGAGGTTGTCTTCCTCTAAAAAGTTACCTCATGACTCACCGCTTGTTTGCGTGGAGGCGAATGCAAGTCTCTGAACCGGGCCTTGAACCAATGCACCAACCCATGCCACACACATAAGGTAGTGTGCTCTAAAAGCAAGCGGCCTCTTTAAATTGAACCTATATTTAGGTCATAAATGGATAGTAGGTGGTTCAAAAACGGATAGAGGCCAGAGAATGAATGGACAGAGCATTAAGTGGAGGCACATTGAAGTTTGCTAGATATTGCAATAGGATTCTCTTATGGTTTGGATTAATATGTACTGGGGTCCATTTTGGAATACAGTGATAGTTGTGTAGTCAAGTATTTAAAATAAAAGTTGCCACTGTCATAGTATTTAAAATAGAAGTAGCCACTGTCATAGTTATATTTAGTTGTTCAAGGTCCCTTTAAGGCTACCACTGGTCGCATTAACCACTGCGCGTTGTTTTTTGGGGGTTCCTCCAAGTCTCTTTAAAGACTGCCTGTGTTCACATTTTAGCAGACCTAGGGTCACAAATAGGTGCCTATGCCCGACATCTTTGAAAATTCATAACTAATTCAGAATAGTTTGGAAAATTATAAAACCACTTGTGTTCTCTGGCGCTTTCATTTGTCTTTCTCTGAAAATTAAGCAAAAAATCTTACAACCTACAGAAGCCTATGAAAAAGGCGGAACAGTCCGTAAATGGTCGCTTTTAGAGCATACTACCTTAGTTATAGGTTGATGAAAATTACTGCGTCCTTGCAGAGTAATAATGAATATTTGTCAAAATGTAAAATGTTGAGAAATTAGTGAGGTGGCAACCTCATTCCACTATAATTTTGTGTAGTGCACCTCATCAGAGCGTGCACCCTCCTTGAATTAGAGCAGCAATTTAGCACGCGTGCCTCATCAGTTCAAGAAAACTCAGTCACCAGCTGCCAGAATTGAATTACGTATTCATTAAATAAACACCCTGAGTGTCCATTCCCGTTCTGAGCAAAATAAATGTCACAACGAACTGCAACTTCATGAGGCCCACACTTTTTTTTTAAATGCATTGTCTATGAGTTGTATACATCGTTGATAGAGTGATAGTGGCGAGAAGGCTCAGTCATAAGCTTTAGGAGAAGTGGCTTGCAGCTGTTCAGTATGGCTGGCCCCGATAATAGACAAACACTGGAATGTGGGGAGTCGAAGGAACTAGTTCCTGGCTTCTCATTTGCGCGAGTGTTCTTCGTTTCCATCTTCTCATGTTGCTGTTGCATTGCAGCTGCGGAACCTCAGGTTCCTGCATTTCTCGTGTTTGGGGATTCCACAGTTGATGTCGGCATGAACAGTCATTGGCCAACTCTTCTGAAGAGCAACTTTGCTCCCTACGGCGAGAACTTTGCTGGTGGACGACCCACGGGAAGGTTTACGAATGGTCAAATGGTCGTTGACATGATCGGTAAGGTCTGACTCTCACAGTCACAGTCTGCATTGGGACTCAGACACCATTTCACCACGTTGTAGCGCATTTCAGTGCACCGAAATGGGACTTTTGAATCCTCAGATGTGTTTGTTTTGAGTGAGTTGCCCTACTGAAACTCGCATTGATACTGGTATCAGTGCAACTGCTTTGAGAGAGAGAGAGAGAGAGGGAGAGAGAGAGAGAGAGATTCATCACCCTCATTTGCACCAACTTTGTTGCAAGAGAAACAGTCAAGTAAAATTCCAGGTTTGTGTGTTTGGGCTGCATTTGTGTTAAAAACAGTTTGTGTGTTTCTCTCTGTTTCATTTTTGGTATGGACAGGTGTGTTCTTGAGCGATGACCTCTCAGATGTAGTTTGTGATTTCTTGGATAAACAGTTCAAATTGATGCAGAGCTAGAAATTAAGAAAGAGCTTTCTCCAACGCCATAATTCCTTGTAACTTACTATGATTCACAAGCAGCAAGTAGAATGTGCTGTACAGTGAGATGTACAGACATCATGTAATGCACATTGATTTCGATGATTAAAATGGGGTAGTTGAATTATTCTGGATAAAACATTCCAATTAAAATTGACGCTGAGCTAGAATGCTCTTGAACAGCATTCATTGTCATTGTCATTGTAACACGATGATTCACGCACAATAACTTACGTAGGGTTTTTTTTGAGATGAACCAAGTCAGCATGTAATTTTGCAGTTGATTTAGGTGATTTAGGTGGTTTAGGTGGGGTGTTCATGTGGCAGCGGTGAAGCTTGGCCTGCCGATGAGTGTGGCGTATTTGGACCCTGAGGCAACCGGCGAGCGCATGCTGATGGGCGTGAACTTTGCGTCAGCCGGGTCAGGCTATTTTCAATCAACTTCCAGCCTTCTGGTAACATTTGATACAACTTAATTCCTCGATTCCATCATCTAGAGTATCTTTGTAGTTGTGGAGGATAAAGTCAATGGATGCAAATATGTGACATTGAATCTCACTCCATTCCAATCAAGCTGTCAATCATTTTAAATGTTGTGTATTACTCGTACTACCATCCTTGAGAAGCTCCTTCAACACCCTTGGAAAAAGAGTACTAACACGGACAGCTGTCCATATATATATGAATTCACTGTGGAAAAAAATGTACATAATGTGTACCATCCACACCGATTGTAAGGCCGTGTACTCGCTTTGGACATGCAAAGAAGACGAGCACGATCCATTTACTGAGTGCCATGGATGGTCTCTTTACAATAAGTGCACCTAAAATCGTCCAATTTATAAGCAATTGAGGCTTGGTTTTCATTATTCAATTGTCTAAATTTTTGTTAGATCTTCTTGGGTGTCAGGAAAGAATGCAATTCCAAAAAAAAATTAACACGCCGTTTTGTAACCAAAATATGATATACTGAAATCAACCCTCGGCTCTCACACGTTAAGTAGACTTACATTTTCAGGCAAGAGTCTAGATGCGGCATTTTTGCAAACATGACAATCAGGGGCAGTTTCATACAAGTTCACAAGTCACAAACTGCCAAATTAAAACAGAATGTCATGAACTGAACATGCAATTTTTTTCAAATAAATGTGTGGTTTTGCGGCAGAACACCATTCCTGCTTTTGCCCAGCTGCAGATGTTTCACCAGTACCAGATGAAGGTGGTGAGCATGGTTGGCAGCGAGAGAGCTTCGTTTATCATGTCAGAGGCCATTTTTGCACTCAGTGCAGGAAGCAATGACTTCATTATGAACTATCTCGTCAATCCTCACCTTCAACAGCAATACACGCTGACTGAGTGGGACAGCTTCGTGCTTTCCAACCAGACCCAATTTGTGAAGGTAAGGTATGCGCACACATATTAATAGTCACACAGCAGAGCATACTCGCTGTTTTTAAATATATTAAATTGTTTTTTTATTCGATCCTATATTGGTACGTGTATGTGAAAGAGGAATCCAATGTACTTTAGCATGCATTATTTGAACACTGTATGAATTAGTTATGAAATTTTAAAAGTATTGTCTCTAGGAGTACCAGAACCAACTTACTGAAGGCTCTCTTAGACTCTTATGTTTTAATTGTGTACATCTAACTTGTGCAATCCATATCTAGAGTTTTGTGACACTATTTGGTCCCACTGTAGGTGTTGTATTTTGGGCACTTTTGATTATGGGTATACATACTTCAATACTACACTTCATATCATGTTCAAGCAACCACACATAATAGGATCAATTCAAGCATTGAGCATAATTCCTATTATTATTAATATTAATTATGGCCAGATTTGGTAGAAGGCTAAAGATCCTTCTACTAAGATCAGAAGTCCATAAACCGGCTGGGTTCTAATTAATTGTATCCCCTTTCTGGGAATGAGTGACATGTTCCTCAAAATATCTATTACTTTCATTGATGAAGTAGGTAGGCTTAATGGGACAGTTTGTGGACCTCCTACCTTAAGCTCATATCACTATGATTGGGTCCAACGGCTTTGTATTATTGTTTTTGTTTTGTAAATGACTTGGGGTATGAAGTTATTGAAATCAATCTGTTGGAATGTTGCCTACAGCAATTGTACAAGGCTGGCGCACGAAAGTTTTTGGTGTATGGCTTTCCTCCCTTTGGATGTCTCCCTGCAGAAATTACACTCTCGGGAAGGGTGGAACAATCGGAAGTTGGGTGTGAGGAGGACTTGAACCGGATTAGTATTGCCCACAACACACGACTAGTTGCTACTTTTTCTCAATGGAAGTCGGATTTACCTGGAATTCGCATTTTATATGGAGATGCATACACCTACACGTATGAAGCATTCAACAATCCTTCCAAATATGGTACCTACTTCTTTTGGCATCCTCTACCCCAAATCATGGTGTTTTTTCAAAATATATTTTCATGTGTTTTCTAATTGACACTTTATTGTCAAAAGAATTGGTTTTTAATTGATTCCTATTAATACTTCAATATCAAGGTATTGTGTTTTAACACAAAATGATGAAATGGTATTGAGTAGAAAATTGAAAACAATATCCTTTTTTTCGTAGTGAACTTATTCTTTAGAGAACAATTCTCTTTGAACAACATTAGTGAGGACTATGGAGAACTTTGAGAACCTCACTATTACAAAATCAACATTGTCCCCAAATTTGATAGTTACATTCTTTATTCTATTTAGTAAAACCACCCTTACTTCAGAAGTTTCCCCCAAACAAATCTACTACTAATGGGACAATCGTGGATTCTTCAATGTAATGAAAGTGAAATTTTTTTAAGTGCGCATTCTAATAGACTACTCTCATAGACTAAAATTTTCAACTTAAAAAAATTCATAACCAATTTCACAAGATTCCAAGAAATACAAGTCAAATTGATTTAGACACACCTTCAATTCTTCTTTTAAAGAAAATTTATAGAAAATTTATTTCTAAAGTTTGTAGAAAAACATCAATCCTTAGAATGATGCATCCAAGGACACTTCACCATTAAACACTAAGCAAATTGGAATGTCAAACTCATTAAATTGACAATATTCCTCAACTCTTTGTCACTTTTCAAGACGCAAGGGCTGAAATGTAAGTCTATACCAATCCTAGTTTTTAGAACTTTGCAACAACTGTTGCAAAATTGTGCCAATTTAACAAAATTGACGATTTGGGGGCTGCAGGGTATACAGAAACCAGGCGAGCATGTTGTGGGGAAGGTTTACTCGCTGTTACCTCATTTTGCAATGCTGAAAGTCCAGGCACATGTTCCGACCCTTCCACTCACATGTTTTTTGACTCCATGCATCCCACAGAAACTGTGTACAAAGCTGTGGCCGAAGCAACATGGAACGACATGGTTCCATTCTTTGGACTACATAGATGACTGTCACCCAAACTGGTCTAGATTTAGGTTTCACAACGCTTGCTTTAAGCAACGCCGATGTCATTAATATAACGAAATCGACAATCCAATTGTTTGAACAACAACAATGAAGACGAATTCAGAGATAGATGGTCATATTTGGCAAAAGCACCAAAATTGTGACTTTCAAGTGCACAACTCTCAGTAGGATTATTACCGGTAGCATAGAATTGAGGTTCCTGACGGGCATCTGGAAAACTGCCAATTTGATGAAATTTTGCAATGTTAATGGATATGAGGACAGACAGAAAAGTTTAAAACTGAAACTAGATTCTGAACTGTATATTATTTGAAAGAAATCAAATCCAAGACAATCAGTCCACTTGGAAATGATCAGACCAGCTGCTACTAACCAAAGTTTGAATTGGTTCCTCCAGCTGTGAAAGCTAACGTGGGTCAACTTGTCTGAAAAGAATCTGTCAGATCAATTTGTAAACACTCTTCTATGCACAATCTGAATATTTTCTACTACAAGTATGGCGGTTGGAATCAGTCAAATGTCATCGTCACAACACGAAAAGTCAAGTCCAAGCATAAAGTTAAAATTCCAAGCTTCCATTGAAATTTGTCCACTACCACATGAAACGCATGGATTTCGAATGAACCTTGTGTACTGCGGTAGTTGTACAAAACTGTGTCCGGATACAGTAACACGAGCATTACTCTCAAGTTATATACTTCCCGTCTCCTAGTCCTCAATCAGCACGCTTCCTCACTGGGCGAACACGTGATCGTGTGGCATTCTTTTTCGACTTTGGAGTTAAACCCAAAATTCTCAAAGTGACAGCATAAGCAAGTGTAGCGAAGAAACCCCCAATTGCTATCAGAATTCCTGGTCTTCTTCCCAAGTACTGCAAAAGAAACCAAAGATGAGAAGTTGAAACCAATATCAACAAAATCTAAAGCGTCAGCGAAAATGTAAGTGTGTTGAGTAGCAATCCACCTTGCGCTCCCAGAAGGCAGAGCTGCAAACATAGTAAACCAGAACTACTTGATAAACTGCCCCAATATCGACTTCCTTGTGTGACTGACATGACTCCTGCCTAGAAAGTTCTGAAGGCATAACACATGAAACCAGGCGTGAGTGCTCCCAAGCAGAGCTAAGTATCCGAGTGTGCAAATACTACGCTTTCCTGCCACATACCTGAAGGGTGGAGCGGAAGGTCGTCTCTAGATCAACCATGTACTCCGAAAGTGATGATGCCTCAGGCGGCACTTCTTGAGCTTCTGCTTCCTTCCACCCGGTCTGCATTGCAGAGAGAAATTAGTAAACTGTAAGGACAGGAACCAAGGATGCAGGGAATACATTCACTTCTCGACTTAAACTTCTAAGAGACCAAGTATTCATGGTTTTAGAATGACCAATTCGGTTGATCACATTGTGAAAAATATAAATATTGACATGGAGCCATCTTTATACTGGTGAAATGAGCAAAGAACATTGCATGTGTTGGTTAAAACATAAATAAGAATGGACAAAATAAAGGCCGCCTATGACCTACTCAAAGTTGGGGAAAACGAGAGAACTAAATTGGGCTTCTTGGTCCATTAATGGTTAAATACCCATACGAGATCTTAATAATCAATCAAGAAAACCAGGATAAAGGCTCTACTTCACTGCAAGGACAACTGCAATAATCAATCTTTAACGTTACGAGTAGAAGGCAAGAACACGGTGAAACCTGAATAAAGGTTAAAATAGAAGCAGCATTCCATTCTCCCTTGTAGGCAAACATACGGCGGTCTCTGAAGAGGCGCAATTGCGGCATCTGAGTCATTGCAAAGCGTTTACGAGTTTTTGGACACTCCAACACGTTCACCTGCATTTTTCCACGACCTTGCACACATATTAATGCTACGGTAATACACAATAAAACATAAATTCGCCAGCGTGAAAAGTTCTCCTAAGAGGGTCACCATAATCCCAAACATTATAACGATACCAAAAAATGTAAGCATACCAAAGCTGGAATCGGCTGTTGGCCAGTGGCAGCCTCCAACAAGGCCTTTTCAGCTATTGTACATTTCTCGCACCGACGGTCTACAAATAGGACGATCCTGCAAAAATAACCAACAATCATCAAAAAGCAAAGGGGGTCTGCAGAGCAGGTTGATACTTCATGTTACTGAAATAGGTGCCACTTACATAACCACATAAAACCTTAAACAAAGATTTCGCTAGAATTTGGACCAACCAGTAAGTCACAGGGAATACAAAATATAGTTACTCCTAGACCGAACCGATCTCTAGAATTTTGTCAGTTAAATGTCATGCAAGAATCAAGACCATCAATAGAGCTCTCCTTTGTACAAAAGAAAAGGTTTGAAAGCAATGAAAATGACTCGAAACAACTGAAATCTTCTTTAAAAAGTTCAAAACAAACCAGAAAACAAAAATTGACTTCATGAATGATTGTTAGAGAGTTTTTTTACCAAAACTTAATAAAATTTGATAAAAAGTCAACCGTCTACATTTAATAAAGCAGTCAAGAATTCGTCACGAAATTCAAGTTAGAGGAACGCAAGCATGAACGTGACCATTTTTCAGATCTGCAAGAAGAATATGACAGCAATCTTGCCAATGTCCCATAATAAATGTTCCACTCATTTCTATTGCCCATCACATTCTGAACTCCATTCGAAGGAAAATTAAAACCAACAGTGAGTGAAAGCATACCAAGCTCCAGTAGTTTGACCAGTGGCTGCTTGAGTATCATGCTCAAAATTGCGGTCGGAGAAAACGACGAGCTCCCGCTTAACTTCCCCCTCGAGTCCCCACTCTTCGGCATCACTTTCAGCCAATACTAAACATTGCCAATTCAGAACCAGAAGCAGCATCAATACAGCCCCCTTCATGATGACCTTCATCTCCTCAGGCGTGAGTAATTTAATGTGAGTTCATTCAATTAACCTGAACACACAATCAGAAAACAAACTTCGGGATTCAGCCACACAATCTTGGTCACAAGCCTAACAAAATTACGCCACTAGCAAAAAAGATTTCCCGCAGATCGCCAACGACATCTACAAAAGGGTGACAAATACCGAGTGAAAAAACACTGGCAAATCAAGCAAAAAGAGATTTTAGGGCTGCATTTTGAGGGCTTATTAGATTCCGGGTTCTCATTTTGGTTAAGGCGAAATTGCGATTGCACATTCTTCTCCACAACCAAATTCGAAAACAATCAATCCGTTCCATCAACAAAAAAACTTAACACAAAGTAGGAAAAAGTTGTTCAAACTGCGAAGTCGTTGAGCTGAGCTGAACTGAAAATGAGGGAACTTCGTATCTGAAGATCGAGAAGATGGATACTTGAAAACCTTAGACTCGTAGAAGGACAGTAGATGCTATGGATTTGCAAATGAGACGCACCTTGTAGAATGGATTGACCGAATGCGAATGCTCACAGAGTCACAGCAGAAGATTAGAGAGATGATCAAAAGCAGAGCAATAGCAATTAGGGTTTCGGACCTGTGGGACGTAGTCTCGGATGACCTGTTTACACCGACACAACCTAACGTCGACAGGTTTCAGATTTTATTTTATTGGGAAGAGCGCTCTATTGTCACCTCCTTCTTGCGTGAGGGTTATAAACGGAGCTTAACTCCTAAAGGACCAAACACTATTTTTTGATAACATAGCAATTTTGGGCAGCTCACTACAACCAAAATTTTTATTTTTATTTTTTGAAATTTTCACACAAGATGTGCCCGAGGAGTAGCTTTAATGCCCAACAATTTTCATAACTTTTGACTACGTGGTTAAAAAGTTATTGCATGATATGTCATTTTCATTGGTCGATAGGCAGCCCGGGCAATTGAAAAAACTTCCTTAAAAATAATTTTTTTTTAAGAATAAAATTCTGAAATTGGTTCTTTATATTTATATATACATGGGAAGCTTTGAATCATTCTATTTTGATTAATGAGATGAAAGTTATGAGGATTTTTGTTTGAAGGTAGTTATAGAATCTCTACTCTAAGATCAACTTTGAAGTCCTTTATTTAACTCAATTTTCAATATTTTTGAAAAAAAATAAAAACATTGGATATAGATTATTTATTAAAACATTACAACCGTTGAGACTGGCATTTTTCAATTCCATATTTAAATTCTTAACAATTTAGTGTTTTGAACATTCTCTACCTCTTTCTACTTACTATTTTTTTCCTATATGTTTTACAATTCCAAATGATCTGAAAATTTTCAAGCATGTAGCTAACTTGCCTTGAAGAATGATCCAAAGAGTAACCACCATTTAAGGTAACAAGCTTGAATATAGTTCGGGCATTAAGAATCACCCACCTGTAAAATGTACACAATTTGTACATGCTGGTTTTTCATAGCCTTCACTAATGTACAAACAATGTACATTTTCAGAGGTGGACGATTTTGGAGCCCTACGCCAGTTCAACTTCAAAATTTCATAACTAATTTTAAAAAGCTCAAAAAAACATGAATTGACTTAGTTTAGATGCCAAATCCACTTCTCTGTCAAGGAAAATTTACTGAAAAATATTTCAAGAAGTTTTGCCTTACCAAAATTCAGTTTCAGCTCTTAGGTGGGCGATTTCTGGACTTGGTACCTTAGGTCATTTTTTCATACAAATGTGACCTTGTGAAGTGTAGCTGCCCGGATTTTCGCAAGGACAAAAAAAGGACTTTTGTCAGTTCAAACACTATTATCTTGCAATCCACACGGTGAAAATTTCTGAATCTTTTTTCACAACTTTTCAAACTAGTTTAATACAAGATCATACAATTACATTTTTTTTTAAATGTTTCTTTTCTAAAATTTGGTACTTGTACTAGAAAAATAGTAGTTTTGGAGCAATTTGGGTGAAAACATAGTCTCTGACCTTTAGAGGTTAAAATAACTACCCTATGCATAGTCTAGTTTTGTAAATAATTAGGGAAAAATTGGAACATGTCTAAAAATATAAAAAATTGTACAACAATTTTTGAAAATCTCAGAAAGTTTCATTGTTGCCAATTATGAATATCCAAAAATTATTCTTGAGAATTTAGGAAAAGGAAAACATTTATACATGAATAGAAAAAAAAAATTACTACAATAAGGGATGTTGAAAAATTAAAAAGAGCTACTTGTTGAAAGTCAAGAAAATATTATAAAGTTGTCTAATTGTCCAAATACTAAAATTAAATTATTTTGACAACCAAGTGCCAAATTGGGTTTAAATGTATAGTACACCAAATAAATTGAATAATGCTTGAATAATAGAAGCATTATTTGTTTTATTCAATTGCCCTATTTTATTTTTTGGATCTTGTTGAAAATCAAAAGAGTATCAAGTTTGTTTTTTCTTATACATTTTTTGAAGAATGCAAAAGTAAAGCATGAATTTTCAAAAAGTTGAGAATATATGTATCCAAAAGTAGCCCAAGGCTCTCATGAATTGAAGATGTACATTTTAAAGCAAGAATGTATAGGTTTTGATTTAGAAAGAGGTTAGATTTAGGTGCATAACCTTTGCCACAATCCTAAGGTTGAGTTTTAGTGTTTTTACACTAGCACAACATTTTCTACTTGTACTTGGAAGGTCAAGTCATCCGAAATGATTATTGATAAAAAAAAATTGTCACATCTAGATTCTTGTCTAGATTGAAGATATGTCTTTTGAGGTTGTTTAAGATTTGAACAATAGAACCTAGTGTTGATTTATAATACACCTATCATAACGAGTTAGAATAGTCCTTTTTACTTGCTAGTACATCATTGAAAAAATAAATCTTGTCATATAGTAGTAACTATATATAGTTGCAATTTGTGGCAAATATAAATATGCATTCCTTCATGCATATTCATTGCGTTGAATTTATGGTGTCTTGTTGCTCAACGATGATGGTATGTGAGTATAAAATGTGAGCATGTGAGCCTTGAGCATATATGTACGTAAATATATTACAACCATTGAAGGTGCTTATAATATAAACATTGATAATATAGGTACCTATATTATAGTTACACTATAATCATGGAAGGTTTCTATAATATACACACCTATAATATAGGTGTATATTCTTCTAAGATCATGTACTCATGCTCCTAGGTTCACATAATACACTACAAGAGAAAGGGGTGTTTTAAGTATAGTCCTAGAGATAAGATTTTAAGTAATGACCTTTATAAGAGACTTTTAGTAAGAATTTATTTGAAACACGTGTCTTTTTAGTAAAATTTTACTAAAAAGACACGTGTTTCAAATAAATTCTTACTAAAAGTCTCTTATAAAGGTCATTACTTAAAATCTTATCTCTAGGACTATACTTAAAACACCCCTTTCTCTTGTAGTGATAGCAATCATCTTTTGTTGATGTTGTTCCTAACACTAGAGAGTTATATTTTTCTGGCTCTATACTATTTTCTTTTGTCTACTTCAATGGTTATGTAGATTGCATACATGAAAATTGAGGTTCCATCACATTTTTGTTTTTCTGGATGTGTTTCAATATATCAAACATGCTCTTGGAACAAAGAAGTTATTTAGTGAATCCATTAATTTTTTGATTATAAGGATTTGGGAATGAAAAAGACAATCAAAAAATATTTTTTTAATCTATAAATATAGTATCTTTCATATAATTATATATTTTTTAATTATTTTGATATTCTAATATTAAAAAAATTCATACACCAAACAAATATTGAAGCACCTCAAATGAATTTTTAAAAAAAGAATACAAAGTATTAAGTCCAATACTTTGTTATAAATCCTAGTTGCATAAGCTAATAATAGAATATTTATTTTGAAGTCTAATAATTGATTATAATAATTTTAAATATATATATTTAATAATTTTAAATCTTAGATAATTTAACTATCTTAAGAAAATAGTGTAGATCTTTTAGGGACAATAATTTTTTGGGAGCAAACCCAATGTCCAAAGCCATCAAAGAATGTGTAAATGTGTCCATTTTAGAGCCTTAAAAATTTAGCTAAAAAAGATGACCTAGGTAGTTGCAAGAAAGACAAAACGATTTTGGTAGCATTTTGTATAATACTCATGGTTTTGGAGGGAATACTTTAAAATTAGAAAAAAAATTTAAAATAATATGAAAAATATTACTACAAGAGAAAGGGGTGTTTTAAGTGTGTTTTTAAGTATAGTCCTAGAGATAAGATATTAAGTAATGACCTTTATGGAGATATTTAGTAAAATTTTACTAGATACACATGTATTTCTAGTAAAATTTTATTGAAAATCTCCATAAAGGTCATTACTTAATATCTTATCTCTAGGACTATACTTAAAAACACACTTAAAACACCCCTTTCCCTTGTAGTGTATGTTCAATGTATACACCTTTAAGAAGAAGATACCTAAGAAGGAGAAGCATAGAAAAAAATTCTAAATAAGAGAACTAGAAAAGTGAAAAATCTCAAGAAAAAAGGTGTTTTGACGTTTTAATTTGTAAAAAATAGGATTTTTTTTTAAAGAGACTAAAATTTGGACCTTTGGGAGAATTTTATGATGAAGATATTTCACCAAAAGAATAATCTCAAAACCATCTCTAATGTTTAGAAGTGTGCGCTCAAGAGAGCCCTATTAGCACGCATGTGGAGGATATAAAGTAATGTTTTTTTAAGCTTCTTTTGGTAGGCATATGACTATTTAATGTGAAATTAGCCCACAAAATTTCAAGTCTACATCATTATTTTTAAATACTCCACACTACTAAAAAAATCCTAAACCGCAAAGTGTGACAAATTAGCTAAAATGAAATTTAGTTATAATTTTTTTTTCAAAATTTCTAAAATATAATGAATTTGAATACATTAAAGTTAGCCTTCTTCAATAAACATTTCAAATATATTGGATTTATTTTCCAAAAGTTATAGCTGATGACAACTCCATCTATCCAATTGTGACACAAAATATGACTGGTTTTTCTTGCAATCACCCACCTTTATATTGTAGATGTAATTTTTTTTTGGTTTAGAGGTGATCTTTTGATATATATGGATTTTAGTGCATCTTATTAAATTATTATTATTAAATATTAATATTTTATCACAAAAATATTGTTCCACTTCATACAACTTTGTATTTTTCTTCTTCAAGTATACAAATCAATTGATAGTTCTTCAACCTTCAAATTGATAAAGATAAAAAATTGTGACATTATTACTTTCCTAAATTGAGACATTATTACCTTTCTATGTTGTAACATCCATCCATTAAGTTAGGTTGTTCATTTCTTCATTTCTTCACTTCTTCATTTATTCATTTTAGATTCCATACCTCAGATTCTATTCATCCCAATGGACAAGAAAAGGATTACAAAAGGAATAAATCTATCCTTAGCTAAATTTATATGGGATGTGATTAAAATGGACAATGAAAAAAGAAAAACTATAAGCTCGATAGTAGAAAAAGTGACCTTATAACTTATTGCCACAATACTTGTTGTATCAAATCTCTCAAGAAGATATTACAATAGCATCTCTTCTATGTAATTAGCATTTGAGTAGCAAATAGGCTTTAGGTGATGGATGGTTGGAAGTAGGCTACACAAGTTAACAAAACTAAATGCTTCTTTATGACTATAGCCTCCAAATTTTGTAATAGTAACTAAGGTTTGACCATGTTTACTGGCCTCACAATTAATCATTATTAAACACAAGAAATGAAAAAATGTACGTTTTCTTGGCTTGTTAAGCTGGAAGTAGGCAATTACTGCCTCTTTTGAGTGTATAGTGACACAAACTGAAATCCCAACTCCAATTTTTTTGTTTTTTTTAAATTCCAACTACGGCTTTTATTTATTTAAATTCCAACTCCCACTATGCAAACTAGACTAGTATGTGCAGCTTTATTAAATTTTTATATTAGAAACGAACACTGTATAAAGAAGAAACAAGCCGCCAAAATTCATTGTAATACAAAAATTTCGGGATTTTAAACTTTGAATTGCTCTCAAACATTCAAAACAACCTCGATTGACATGAAAATCTTACCACAACCACTAGACTTCAAGGAAAACATAACCCAACAAATTTGATTGAAAACTAAAATTGGATGAAGGAGATACAAGCCCCCAAAGTTGCAGCCATCAAATGCAATTTTGTGGACTCAAATTGGACTTGTGAGCTTTGATTGGCTTCCAAAAAATTAGTACATCTTGTATTGTTCTGAAAATTTTACCACACAAACTAAAAGAGAGAACGCAAAATTTCCAATAACATCATATTCATTAGTTTGGGAGATTGAGGACCTCCCAAAATAATCATGCTGATCTCGACTTAAATCAACAATTTCCATTAAAATGAGAGTTTTGATGTAAATTGACATAAAACCTTTCAATATTAGGTCAAATCTTGAAAGGTTTTCTATCCGTTTAACTCAAATCAAGTTAAATTGACATAAAACCTTTCAATATTAGGTCAAATCTGAAAGGTTTTCTATCAATTTAACTCGAATCAAGTTAAATTGACAAGAAAACCTTTCAATTTTAGCTGAATTGATATAAAACTTTTCGTTGAGTTTTTTTTAAATAACCTCTCATTTCAATGGAAAACTCCCATTTTAATGAATATGATGTTCAATAAGTTTTATTGAATTTGGACATTATATGCAAAAGTTATAGCATTTTGAATTGGATTTTAAACTATGTGAGGAAACCCTAGGTGTTTAGTGCAATAAATTTTGATTTACAATCGGGAGTGAATGGAATGGAATTGTTTAGTAGATCATTCTTAGAATCATTGTTTCCACTTAAAGGCATGGTTAGGATCATTCTTAAACTCACTTATTCCATTCAATGGCATGTTTTGATTGATTACAGTTGCACCTACGAGCACTAATAGGAACCTATGTACCTTTGACTTTGAAATATCATATCTTATTTATTTCAAGTTAAAAAATTAAACTTAAAATTTTCACTACTATCATAACATTCAGTAGCCTTCAAAGACGTTGTCTTTCATTGTCTGAAGTTGTCATCCATCAATCATCTATTTTTGTGAAATAGAAGGTAGGAGATAGGAATGGAGGCTTACCTGAAGTGTTGAGAAGGTCGAATCATGATTTTGACTCATGCACAATATAACTTGTTTAAGAATTGGGAGTCAAAGCCGTATTGAGTTAAGTGATTGAATGTAATTAGTGGGAAAGCCTGAGTGTCTGAATTCACATTTAGTCCAATCTGCTCCTTGAATTAACTTAAGCGCTTTAATGTTCCTAGCTCACTCTTGTCAAGAACTGCTTACTTTCCCATGTTCAATCAAGATGTGAGACATAAGTTAATACTTCATGTTAAGAGTTACAACATTTTAAGAATGGTAAATGTTACACATTGTTAACATTACGTCTCAATCTTGCATTTTCAATACATCCAACATAGTGCCAAAATTCAGAGAGGATGTTTGAAAAGATTAAGAAAAAAATAACTTGCCTACTAGAAAAAACTAGTGAAGACTTTCTACTTCCAACTTCTTCACCTCCAACTTCTTCACCCTTCCCATCTTTATCTTCATTCCAATAAAACATACATTAAAACAATTGAAAACAAAATAATTAAAATCAAAATCATAAAAATTTTATGATTTTGATTTTTCACTCACAACATGTCTTTGTCACAATAAAATAAATTAAAATAGAAAGATAAACCAGAACAATGAAGATGAAAAAAATACCTTGTAGAGATTTTGAACTCCAACATGTCTTTGAATATACAACTTTCTTTCAACATCATATAGCATTTCCTTCAACATCCTTTTAATGTGGTTTAGGTTCACGTCAAGTCTTGCACCCTTCCTTCGGTGTTGCTAATACTCAACTTGCGCAGTTTTTCACTACACAAGTTAGCTCTCTAGAACTCTACCACAAAAATCACGTTCCTAAATTAGTCCTACTCACGAAGTTTCATACAACTCACCCCAGGCCTCATGACTTTATACCTCAAGCCACGAGTAAGAATTGAGAATCTTGAAATCTTATACAAGCCATTGGGCTTGTATAAGACATTGAAATATTTTATTGTTACTATAGGTATTGTTAACTTACCACAAAAATTAGTCTTGTGGCTGCATTGAACTCAGTAAATTTTGATTTCATGACCTCACTTAGAAATTTTACAAGCCCAATGGCTATTCTATAGCTAGATTGATGTTGCCTTTATAACATATTTTAGGAATAAGTATACAAACTTATAATTCTACTTGCTCCACCTTCAAAAACACCCTTCACCATAATTTGAGTATTGCCACCCTTGAATAGTGGTCACAAATTGGTAATAAGAATTTAGTATTTACTGATATAAAGGATTTTTTTTATGGCAACTCAATCAGTTAAAACAATTTTAGACTATAAATTTTTTGTCAATAAATGAAGATTTTTTAGAAGATGAATTGGTTTTTAAAAAATCTTTAGCTTTTGAAGTGTTAAAAGGACCTCAAACATGTGATATTTTTTGAGCTACTTCCTATTTTGTATTGAATGAATGAAAAAAAAATAATTTTACTAAAAGAATGACTACTATAGATTTTGTTTTGGACATTATTTGCTCATTTGATGTTTTGGGATCACTTCGCCGAAGTTTTTATAATGGAATATATAAAATCAAAACATTGAAATTATCTTTGTATATATTATAGTATCATACAAATGAAGTTGTGATACTACGAATGAACAAAAAACAAATGAAATTATTGATAATGGAATTGAACTATCATTACCAAAGGCAATATTATCCATTTTAATGTCAATGATTTGCACTTAAAAGTTAGGACAAGAGTCAAAAGACACACTAATAATAATTGATTAGTGTACAAAAAATTGATTAGTGAAGCCCTTCTATTTATCAATCTTTTTGCCAAATTGCCTTTTTTTACAACAATTAGTATTTTAAGGTATAAATCAAAGAAGCTTTAGCTCTATCATTCTCGAATGCATTTCACTACAAGAGAAAGGGGTGTTTTAAGTAGTGTCCTAGACATCACGTCTTTTAACCCTGGAGCGCTCCGATGTCCATTTTCTGGACGATGAACAGATTCAGATCCTTGTTTCTGTCTCATTCTTGCTTGGACGAAAGTCATCCTAATTTTTGGTGATACTTTATCAAGTTGTTGTCCTATCCATCAGTTGGATTGGGTGTTACTAGAACATATACATTTCTAAAATTACAAATGTGGAAGTATGTCAAGTGGTCAATTTGCATTGACTTCAATTCAAAACGAGATGTGCAAAAATGAAGTCAAAGATGTAAAGGTCAAAAAAATTTCAAAAAATCACCATATGAAGAGAACCTTATTTCAAATCCATTCCAACAAGTTTTACTCAAAAAATGATAATATTTTACTTGTAATTGAATTTAGAAGGAATTCTGAAATTTTCTTTTCAAAATTTATAGAAAAAGATTGGTGATAGCATTAGTAGATCTAACCGTACGGATAGAATTTAAAAATCAAAATCTACAGCTTTTGTTTGTATACCAATTCCAAAATATTCTTCCAAATTGTAGTTTATAATGGTTTTTCTCAAATCGTCAATTTTGGAGATGAATCCAGACGCTTCAGGGTTAAGTAACGTCTTTTAAGTAAGGTTTTAAGTAAAATTTTACTAAAAAGACTGTCTTTTTAGTAAAATTTTACTTAAAACCTTACTTAAAAGACGTGATGTCTAGGACACTACTTAAAACACCCCTTTCTCTTGTAGTGTTTATGAGATTTAAAACCATTTAACTACATCAAAATCAATAGAATTAATATGAACACAAAAATTAAAGATGTTAGGTGAAGATGTAAGGTTGACCAACTTTTGAAATCCACAAATGAAAAGTCAAGGTATTCAAAAATCCCAATATTTTATCATCTTTGCAACTCCTTTTTTATAAGAATGAATAGCTTTAGCCATAAGGGAAGTTATTAAGTGTGTATATCTCTTATTCCAACCCTCTTTGTCCATGTTTTTCAATATCTATTAAGTGTTTTTTTATACTCTTTCTTCAACTCTACTACTCTTTTTGTTGTCATATATGTTTGTTGTTGTACCTTCTTAGCACTACAAGAGAAAGGGGTGTTTTAAGTGTGTTTTTAAGTATAGTCCTAGAGATAAGATATTAAGTAATGACCTTTATGGAGATATTTAGTAAAATTTTACTAGATACACATGTATTTCTAGTAAATTTTTACTGAAAATCTCCATAAAGGTCATTACTTAATATCTTATCTCTAGGACTATACTTAAAAACACACTTAAAACACCCCTTTCTCTTGTAGTGTAGCTATCTTCTTTTTAGATTCTAGTCTCTTTGGCTTTTATGCTTTTGATACAGTTTCTTTGTCTATCTTATTGTGTTGAAACTGAGCAATATCAGTTGAAGATGTCATCGTCTGAGGCTTAGACCAATCAATAGATGATTCAAAAGATTTTTTTGTAGTGGTTATATATCCAATTTGTCACCTTGAAAATTTCCCTCTATATGATCTATGTGGCTTGACAAACATTCGCTTTGAAAATTATTTGGATTAACTTCATCTTCTTTAATATCATTTATGATGTAAAAGAGAGGTTAAACTTTTAGAGATTCTATTTTGTATTTATTAATTTATTGATTTTTGTTACACTTATACTTCATATGCTTGATTATATTCTTGTTGGTTAACTAGAAATGCATTTGTTTCTTTAAGATGTTCCTTTACAAAAGTACATTCAATTGACCCCTCCATATAAGATGCAAGCAATGGTGTCATTTCTCCTTCAATTGCCTTGTTATTGAAAGGCATGATTTCTAAAGCCTTGAAACTTAATTTAATATTATTCAAAATAAAGGCCTTATGTAGAATTTTAGATACACAGGGTAAATGCACACTACGCTGTACCATTTTGGGCAGAAATATATACATAAAAGTCCATTTCACTTTTTTGCATATGATCTCTAAGTTTTTTTATTTTTTTTCTATAATTTCTTTATAGTGTGTTAAAGCGAAAGATGTAAAAAAATTATCAAAATTTCCTTTGTATATTTATATAAAAAAGCTTCAAAGATGACATCAAATTTTCATTTACTTTAATAAATTGTAGAAATGATTATAATAAAAATCAACTCTATTGAAAATTAGACCATCCTTAGAAATACTTATTACAATTATTTTGATAAGATAGATTTGTGTAAAGTTGATTTTAAGTATGTCTAATGTACATCTAAAAATCAATACTATTCTGGTAAGATAATGATGCATAGATTAGTCCATATCTACAAAGTTAGGGATATAATTTTATTCATTTCAAATTAAAATACTTGAATACATTTATACCTATTTAAATATAAATCCTTTTTTTGCAAAATATTTGAATTTTCATTAGATCAATGAGTCCTTATCTTAAATATTGTGGACTGTGACAGTAGTAAAGAATGCATTTCAAAGTCCTTTACAAATAATGTATAAATAATTTTGCAATTTTCTTTTTGAGATTTTATAGATTATCAAGTATACAACATTAATATGTGTCCTTTTCGATGTTCTACAACTCGTATAGTTTTAAATTTACAAGACTTTCAAAAAATCTCACTGAAAAAAGGACTATGACAGTCCATATTGGTCCAACGTAGTGTGTAATTGCCCCACATTCCGTTAATATATCTTTTGACTTGATTTCCCTAGTGTTTCATCATCCAAAAATCTTTGTAGATTTTAAATGTTATTTAATAGGTTTGAAAGCACTTACATCCAATGGTTGCTATGAGACTTTTCCACCGCAAGGCAAAGAAACTCCCTAGAATTGGGCCAATGGGGAATGTATGGGACACTAATCTAATCCACCTTCCAAGTAATGAACTCTTAAACATTTTTTTTGGTCAATTTTTAATTAAACAACTCTAAATGAAAGGAAGATAGCACCCCCAAATCACCCAATTATATGCCTTAAAATCTCCAAATCATCTTAACAAATGTTTTGGAAGGGTAAAATAATCTTCAAGATCAAAATCACAATAAAAAAGCCTAATTTGGACCTTAACCCCTAAAGGTTTTTGACTATGTTTTCACAAAAAACGCTCTCAAACTGCCATTTCTAGTACAAGTACCAAATTTTGGAAAAAAAACATTTTTGGACACATGTAACCGTAGGATCTTGTAGTAAACTAGTTTGAGAAGATGTGGAAAAAATTTCAGAAATTTCCGCCGTGTAGATTGCGAGATATTAGCATTTGAAGTGACAAAAACCCTTTTTTTGTCCCTGCGAAAAACCGGGCAGCTGCACTTCACATGGTCACATTTGTATGAAAAAATGTCTAAAATGGTGGTAACTCTTTGGGTTCATTCTTCAAAGCAAGTTAGCTACATGCTTGAAAAATTTCAGATCATTTCGAAATGTACAACATATAGGAAAAAAATAGTAAGTAGAAAGAAGTAGAAAGTGATTCAAAACACTAAATTGTTAAGGATTTAATTATGGAATTGAAGATTGCCAATCCAAATGATTGTAATGTTGTAATAAACAATCTATACCTTGTGTTTATATTTTTTTCCAAAAATATTGAAAATTGAGTTAAATAAAGGACTTCAAAGTTTATTTTAGAGTAGAGATTCCATAACTACCCGCAAACTACCCACAACTAAAATTCCTCATAACTTTCATCTCATAAATCAAAGTGGAATGATTCAAAGCTTTCCTTGTGCACATAAATCTAGAGAACCAATTTCAAATTTTTATTTCTCTAGAAAATGATTTTTAAAGAAGTTTTTTTTGCTGCCCAGGCTGCCCGCCGAACAATGAAAACTACATATCATACCATAACTTTTTAACCATGTAGTCAAAAGTTATGAAAATTGTTGGGCCCTAAAGCTACTCCTTGGGCACATCTTGTGTGAAAATTTCAAAGAAAAAAAATAAAAATTCCATTCGTGGTGAGCTGCCCAAAAACGCTATGTTGTCAAAAAACGGTGTTTGGTCCTTTAGGGGTTAAATGAGCAAAATTGCACCCTTTAAACTAATCACAACACAACTCATTCACACCAATTACTTAACAACAATCATGCATTGACCCATACACCTCACCAAAATTTTATTCCCATGTGATCATTTCAACAATTCAACCCTAATTTAAACCCAATTTGAGCAATGCCTCCATATATGCTCTAAAAAACCTAAAAAATAGAACTCACTAATTATGCATTCTTTTTAGGCATTCAGATCAATACAATACCATGGAAAATGTACTCACAAGACTCTCTGAAGTCCACAACTTCTGAAACCTCATGCAAAAACAAACATAGAATGTAATTAGCATTACATTTAAATTTAGTTGGAATTTCAAGAACAATGAGAGGCACAACACCATTCACCGTTGATATGATAGTTGATCTCTCTCCACAAAAACAATTGTCATTGCTTCATTCATGCTTCAAATCAAACGAGCTTAGTCTCTATAGGAAGTCAACTTTAAAATCCAATTTTCTCAAAAATTTAGCTCTATTTGCCCTTCCGTCCTCCTAATTTCGCTCCTCAAAGTCGTTGCTTCCAATTTGCAGCGGTAGCAGATCCTCCTTGTACAAAATTTGTTGCCCCAACCTCGTCCTTGCTTCAAATTCAACAAGACAGCGTTTCGGAAAGCTAAATTCAATGGGCACCACCCCTCCAAAATTCAGCATCATCTAATTTTTCATGCTTCCGCAATCACCCATGGAAGTTGATAGTCCAATCTCACTCAAAATTCTCCCCTCATTCTCAAGTCAATTTTCAATTTGACCTTAGGAATCTCCATTTTCACCCATTTTTTTCCTTACATGGTGAAAGCCTACTTGACAAATTGTCTTGAGGAATTCACTTAGAGTGTCCATTAGAATCCACATGCAAAAAAAACTTTGGACCTCTTATATACTTTTTTGAATTAAAAATAATAATAATAATAATAATAATAATAATAATAATAATAATAATTTTTTTAAATAAAAATAAAACTATCTTTGGTACATCTTTTATCTAAGAGCATCTAATTCAATCAAATCTTATCTTTAGCTCATTCTGAACAATGGTGCATGCATATATGAAAATCAATTCTATTGTCAAATCATATAGCTTAGAATATAAGCCATCTAATCAAAGTATTTTTTAAGAGTAAAATACAATGAAGCCATATCATCAAGCCAAAGTCATAACTTATTGCATCATGTGAGAATACATGTCACAAATCAAAAAATGATAGTTCATAAGGAAAAGCTTCAAATTTAAGAAGCTTTAATTAGAGAACTACTCCTATACACACTTTTTTTCTCTTTTAGTGGACTAGAAGGAAAGTAGGAAAAAAGTTTCCTAAAGATGATGTTCCAAGTATTTTCCGGTGGATGTAGGCCTCACCTGTGCCCGTCCCAAAAACAAACCATGAAAGTGTGTTAGTGAGGATGCACGAGGTGTCTACAGCCTAGCCATCACTTACTATCGTTTTACACTAGAATCAACAAAGAAAATCATATAGATTCCAAAGTCCATTGTTAAAGTAAAGTCAAAAATACAAACATAAACATTCCCAAAACCTGTTTGCTAGTGGAAGACTGTAATGCAGACATATCTATGAAAATCTATGCCCTCAGCTTGAAGAGCCCTCAGAAAGTATTGCAATAATCCAAAAAATTGCAGCAAGAATGATTGAGTGGACAGTGTAGCAAAACTTCAAAAACCGCAGCTTAGAATGACTAAGCACCAAAGCCAAGGATGTAGAGGTAAAAAACTAAGCATAAGAGACAACAAAGGTTGTTTTTTAATTCACTTCAGGTCTAGTAGGACTCTATAGTACTAGTTGCAGAGGAGATCAATTACTAGGCAGTTCCTAGTTAATTTCGACCCAGTTGACCTTTGATGCAGAGAAGGCCAGTTGTACGACAAGTCCAATAAAACCTGCTAATCGCCCAGGTGGTGAGTTGGATAATTAATTAAACTTAGGTACATTGAACCCAGTGTAATCAAGGTGCATAGTCACCAAATCTCACATCATTGCCTAAAATCTTGATGTAACTTATGTGCTTTTGGATGCAGACAATGGGTCTCTTTGGTTAGTTGTGGAGGCTAATTAACTTTCCAACTGGTGACATGACTCATTATCAGTCTTTGCAACATAGAATCTTAAATGTTACAGATGGCGCTCCATTTGTAACCAATAAAAGCAAATTTAAATTGTTATATTAGGTAGTAGGACAAAGGGCCTTACTAGCAAATAGTTTATCTTCAAGTATGGCTCCATACCATCTAATTTAGAGATGGTCATGTGAATGTGGAGCCATAGTTGTTCAATGTCAAATCAATCTCTACAAAAGTTAAAGGGCTAGGAGGGAATAAATTCGATATTTCACTTAAGTAATTCTCATAGATAGGCTAAATCCATTGGATTTCCCATATTTTTTAGCATAAGAGCAAGGTCAAGTAATGAAAAAAAATAGGGAGAAGTCTTTTTCCTTTGTATAATCACTGCTTATGCTAACTCATGTCTTGAGAAAGACTTGGGAATAGCCTAAATTCCTCCTTTATTTGTCAATAAGGTCAAGTATTGAAAAAAATGGGGAATAAAAAGTCTTTATATTGTTTTTTGTGGCTACTATAAGAGCAAGGTCAAGTGTATAGAAATAGTGAGTAAAAAGCTTTTACTATTTACTACAAGTGTAAGGGCAATTATTGAAAAAATGGGATTACCACTTTAATGTCTAATTCCAAATAGATTAGTGGAAAAATAAATAGGTAGATGAACCACCAAGCACAAATATAAATTGGAATATTAAATATATAGATATAGATATGACTATGTGTGTGTGTGTGTGTGTATATATATATATATATATATATGTGTGTGTGTGTGTGTCTATGCATCTATATGTGTCCCTCCATATGTAAAAATATGTACATGTGTATATTTAAATCAATATGTATATTTTCAAGTATATATATATTAGAGAAATTAGAGTCTATTCTTAGCACTTATCACAGATAATTGCCTTGAATAAGAACTCTGGAAAATAAATAAATTTAAAAAATAATAATAATAATAATAATTTTTAATATATAGATAGATAGATAGATTTTCCTACTTTGCAAGTTTATGTTTTGAATTATTGATATTTTTATTTGTTAATAATTATTAGTTATAATTTTTGAAGTAAAAAAATACACTATAGAACTAAAAAATAAATTTCACACTTCTATATTATATAAGAAAAATTTGTCTAAAAAATGAACGAAACATTCCTTAAAATGATTCTCTCTTGAAAGCTTATTTTGATTTGAATATTGATTCAATAGTCATCTAAATGTAATCTTTATTATTATTTGAGTTGAAAAACATGCCATTTTAGTTCATTTTCAACCTCTTCTAGAAATCATTTTATATTTTATGTAAATTGAAAATTTCGGCAATAGAAACTTATAATCATTATTAAACAATGCTCAAAATTTTAGGTTGAAATTATAATTTATTAGAAACCACTTGTTTGCATGTGGTTTATTGTAGTAGAACTAAGTGCACCCTTTAAGCAAATTGTTCTAATCTTCCTTCTAACTCATTTTTTTACTTTTTCTAACCTTTTTGCTTCATCTTTCACCAAATTTCTATACACTCTCCAAAACACATCAATCACACAAAAATTGAGAGAGAGAGTTTCAAATCCTAATTTTTTAAATAATCAAACTTCCTAACAAAACAACATTTATAACTACATTCATCTACCCCTACTTTATTTTTAATTCTCTAAATTAAAGTAAAAAATGTCAAATTAGTACAAATTACACTTACTTACTGTAATTTTGCTAATTTAGTGATAACTACGCTATTTTAGTATGAAACCTTCTAAATTATTGTAAAACCACTATTTTAGTGTTACTACCACTATTTTAGTGTTACTACCACTATTTTGGTGTTTCCCTCACTATCCTAGTACTCTAGTACTTAATAGTTTTAACTATACTAGATTCTTTTGTGTTTTTTATTACTTCTTATTTTTTATGGTTTTCAATTTAGTTTTAGTTTCATTTTGTATTTTCTAATTTAATTCATTTTTTTCATTTTCGTATTTTTTATTTTTGGATTGCAATTTAATTACAATTCCATCTCTTACCTATAGTTTCTTATTTTCATTTTGGTTTATGTATTTTTTATGTTTGTTATTTTTTTCAATTTAATACTTATTTAGTAATATTTAGGTTTTCATTTATCATCATTTTAACATTAGCCTAATTTAATTACTCTACCAAATCTTGCTTAATATCTTTTTAGTTTTGAATCCCCATTTTTTCTCCTAGAATTTTCTCCTCCTTTTTTCTTGATGGCATTTTCTAGTATTTTACCCTAACCTCCCCCATGTTCCTATTCCCATGTACTAAAAAGCTTCCTAACTAGTCGTTGTAATTTAACCCCTAAAGGACCAACATGTGTTTTTTGGTAGTATAGAAATTTTGGGCAGGTACCTGTGACTAGAATTTTTCATATTTTTGGCTGAAATTTTAATAGAAGTTGTGTGCAAGGAATATCTTTCATATGCCTTAAATTTCATGACATTTGAAAATATGAGTCAAAAGTTATGGCCTAATATGTTACTTTTTTTCTCAGCTGGGCAGTCCGGGCAGATTAAAAAATCACTTTTTTCAGAAACAAAAATTTGAAATTGGTTTTCTAGAGTTATATATACGTGCAAAGCTTTGAATCATTCCATTTTGACCAATGAGTCAAAAGTTATGAGGAGTTTTAGTTTGCGGGCAATTATAGAATTTCTACTCTAAAATAAACTTTGAAGTCCTTTATCTTACTCAATTTTCAATATTTTTTGAAAAAAATAAAACATAGGGTGTAGATTGTTTATTACAGCATTTCAACCATTGGGATTGGCATTTTCCAATTTCATAACTAAGTTCTTAACAATTTTGTATTTTGAATCATTCTCTATTTCTTTCTACTTACTATTTTTTTCTATATGTTGTACAATTCCAAATGATGTGAAATTTTTTAAGCATTTAGCCAACTTGTCTAAGAAAATAATCCAAAGAAGCACCACCATTTTGGACGTTTTTTCATAGAAAAGTGAGCTTGTGAAGTGCGGCTGCCCGGTTTTTCGCAGGATCAAAAAAACAATTTCAGTGATTTTGAATGCTTATATCTTGCAATCCACACGGTGGAAAGTTCTGAAATTCTTACCACATATTTTCAAGTCAGCATACTACAAGATCCTACGGTTACAAGTGTCAAATAAATAAAAATTTCAAAAATTTGGTATGTATACTAAAAATGATAGTTCTTGAGCTTTTTTGGTGAAAACATAGTCATGGAACTTTAGGGGTTAATCCATAGTGCTAACACTTCCAAACTTGTAAATTCATGCATAATGTTTATATTTTCACTTTCTAAAAAGTGAACCATTATGGTGGTTTGCAATTGCATTGCATGCTTTGTATATGAAGGTGATGTAAATAGATCAAGACCAATTTTTTGAGCTTTTAAAATGACGCTTAAAATAATACGAGAGCCATGATTATCAACAATTAATAAATGAATATTTTTGGAGGTCACACCTATATGCAAGGTTTAGTGATCTAATCCTTTGAAAAAACGTAACTTGTCATCTAAGTCTTCCATTACATTGCCATGATTGCATTCTCTTCACACCTTTTAGTATATTCATTGCTAATTTTTTATCCATTGAATATGTACAAATTTGAAATGTACCTTCCATTTGTATTGATGCAACTCAAGACACTCAACCACTTCCTCTCATTGAGGATGATGTAGTAAATTACTCTAGAACTGGTTCTTGCAAAGACTTCGGCTCCTCCGTTGTGATTTGCTTGTAAAACTAATTGTTGTATAGGTCCTTCAAATTCTTGTAAAATGTTTTTGCAATCACTTCATTTAGTCCTTTACTCTATTGTGATCTAATCCTTATAACATTACTTTTGTCCTTCATATAGTTTGTTAATTCTTGTTTTTCCTCCTTGAGATAGTATTGGATTCTCTACTCTCTTTCTAATTCTTGTTTTTTTATGTGCTTTTGCAGTGAGTTTGGAAAAACATCAAAATATTTTGTTGCTTGCTTCATACAAGATATAGGCTTCCAAACTACTATTGTTCCTGCTAGCATTACATCCAACCAATTTCCATTCAATTTTAATTGCAATTTGTTTGATAAGTGTTGTCTTCATAATTGAGCAATATAGGCAATGTCATTGCTTACACATTGACCTTGATGAGACCAAACTTTTTCACTTGCATTAGAAAGAATTTTGCACCGGATTTTGTCTCTTTCAAAAAAATTCTTGCTAATATTCTACTTTGTTGCCCAAGTTGTCGTTGTTGACCACTTAGTTAGAAACAAAATGAAGCTTCGGGAGGGCCACAAGTTCTTTGCACATTTCTAAGGTTGGGAGTTTCTTCGTGGTTAAATATCAAGAGCACATGTAGATTGCTATCGTGCCATAGACACTGCCATGTCAAATAATTTTTTTTAATTTTTTTAATTTAAAAAAAAATCAATTAATCATTTTTTTATAAAAAAAAATTAATTTAGTTTTTTGATATTCTGACCAGCAATGCACTGGTTCACAACTTTGGGAATAGTCCTAAAACAACCCTTCCATTACTTCATTTCTCTTCTAATGCTTCCTTCAATACACTCACTTCTTCATAGAATTCGTAGCTCTCTTAAAATCAATTTTGGTCATTTTCATGAGATTTATTATTATCAACATATTGCAAGTTGCCTTCAGCTATGAAAGAGTAAATTATTTTGAAGGTGGAGTTTTTGAAGCACATAGAGCTCATTATGCTTTGGAAATATTATCTATGTGAGTTTTAAATGTAGACAATCCTTTTGTTGGAATAATAAATTTTTTAACAATGTGTCTTTTAGTGTTTGAGGTTTTCAATGATTAGTACAATAACTAAAATTAATACATTTTTCTTTTATTGTTAGTTTTTGATTTGATGACTTGCTAATTATGAGACTTCATTGTAATTTTGATAATTACATGTAACTTCAGATTTATGCATTTACAAATGACTATTGCCTTTGTTCTGCAACACTTTTAGCTAAATTAATTGGTTGTGATGGTTGCTAAACATGTATGTGTCTAATTTTCAATATTTTTTTGACATTTTGCTAAGTTTTGATGTTCAAGATGTCATAGCTATATAATCTATGTCTTTTTTTCACATTTGAGATCCATACGTTCTTTGCATTTGATTCTATTAAGCCCTAAAACTCCGAGGGTGTTTTCTGCCAACAAAAAGTTTTTTTCAAGAAGATGCTTAAATTGCCCGAAAACCTAAGATTGTCCATAACTTTCTCATCCCTAGTCCAAATAAAATTAATCAAAGCTCCACGTATAGGTAAGAACATAATCTTTTAGGAAAAAAATTTAAAAAAAAATAATTTTGACTTTTTGTAATTTTTTTGGGCTGCCCGCCAATCTCCATTTCTTGCTCATTGTGCCATAACTTTTTCATCCGGCATCTGATTGAAACAAAAATTATATATCCACAAAGCTCTTGCAAAGCTACACAACCTCAAAAAACCTCAAAAAAATTCACTTCAAATTGAGACAATAGGAACCTACCCGGACCCAAATTGTCCCCCGAGGGGACAAGCGGGGTTTTAGGAGTTAATATGAACTCTCAAACATAGCAAAATAAATTCATAAAAGAAACTACACCTAATTTCAGCCCTTCAATAAAAATGATGCTCATGTTCTTGCTTGAATTGTAAAACCTTTAAACTATAGAACTTATGGTCAATTTGGAACCTTCAACTAAAACTTCAATTGAGAATTGAGAATTTTTTGTTGTGGTATTTGTAAAATACATTCAAAGTTGATCTACAATTTTATTCTAACTTTTAATAAGATCTAACAAAGAATAAATTTAATCAATTGTGATAACCATGCTCGAATTCTGATGATGATGATTATAGGTTTACTTACCTTTGTACTTGTTCAAGGCTCATTTAAATGTGTTTGTGTTATATTTCGTGGATATTGGAGTTTGTTCATTAATTGGTTTACAGATAATTATACATACCTTGTTGTTCAATAGCTTCAATGTCTTCAAAACTATGTTTTGTGCCTGTACCACTAATGTGAGGTACACATTTTTCTTCATTCATGACTGTGAAATGACCCTAATTGTTGCTTCAATCATAGACAATTGTATTGCAAGAAATTTATTGGAAGATGTGTTGTATGATGTATTATTTCTAGATAGTACATTATATTACTTGTAATATTTATGTATGTGGCACTTAAATTTAGTATTTTTTAATCTTGAAGTGGCTTTCAAATAGAAATAATATGCCTTTAGGTTCTATACTAAAGTGTTAAATTATTTGCATATAGGTGTACACACTTCATCAATGTGCTTTGTTGACCCCTCACTTGTTAAATGAGTATCAACGACAAGGCTTGAAGTGGTTTTCATGTAGAATGATACAATAGAAAGTTGGTTTGAGTATGAACTTGGAGCCCTTCTCCCTCCCTTCTGACTATTTAAAGTTGCATTGTTGTTAAAAATTGTGACAATGTTGTTGGGACCAAACTCCAATTTTTGAAGTCAATTGTTGTTATTGTCCTCATCATTGTTGTAGCTACTATAGATAGAATAATTTCCTTTACTACCATCAGAATTGCTCTCTACTTCAATGCAATCACTCTCTATGGTTTCTATATTTTAGCTTAATCACTTTTCTACTTGTCAAAAATCCTTACAATATCTTAGAACTATTGGAATGATGAATGATGCAAGTTTCTCCAAAAAATTGTTTTGAATGCAAAATACTTTACAGAATGATGTTATGCAAAGTAAGCCTAAACATATAAGCAAAATGAGAGAATCAACAACCTATATTAATTAGTTGAATGCTTGAAAGATTGTGCATGAGTGTTGAGAATGAGTATGCTTGAAGACATGAAAGGTGTGTTGCTAACCTTTGAGATAAAATAAACCACCTTTGTGATTAATATTGTGCAACATTAAATAGATTTCCACTACTTGTCACTTTTTATTAAAATGGATCAATTTATTATTGTAATTGGCTACCAATTCTCCTTTGATATTGTCCTTCACTATACATTAAAATGAACCTCATAAATGTCACAAGGTGTGGGTGTTCTTTTTGTTTGTTTTCCATCCAATAGTAGGAGTTGACATTTTGGCACGGTCAATTTAAAGAGTAATATATATGACCTATTTCCAACAATGTTATGCAATTTAGCATATAATTGATTGAGCAATAGTGGAGGGAATAATTTTTTCCAGTTAGGAAATAGAAATAATGAAGATTGCACTATTTTTTAATTTATTTATTTTTATCAAGTTTGAAATTAGTAGAAATTAATGATGTGTAGGTTACAATCCTATTTGTTCTCAATGTATAGGCAAACCTATTTTTGAGAAGCACAAAATACAAAATTGGTCTTAGTTGTCAATGTATTATTTGTCACACAATATTGAAGGCTTTAGTTGACATGATATTTCCTTCATTTTTTCAAATAGGTCACCCTATCTTGCACAAATAGGGCTCTAGTCAAAAATAGGATGTATACTTTAGTTACTTTATACACATCCAAATAGGGTGAATGATGGCTTTTGCAACAATTACTATGCTGCCACATGGCTCCACATCTAATGGCTTGCATCAAATTTTGGTTACTGCTCAAAACTTAAAGGATGAAGATAATAATAATACTTGAACTTATATATAATATAACAATGTTTGGGTACATTTTTTGAATTTTACTAGCTAATTTCCTTCAACTCTTATATTGAACCGTTGTTTTTTTGCCAAAGTTTTGCTAATGTTTCCAAAGTGCAACCCAATTTTTTTCACAATTCCACTAGCTACATTTGAACTATCCATCAATTTTTCCCTAACATTGTAGTAGAATATTTCATCAACTGTTTGGTACCAAATATTGCTAAATGCATTTAGTTAAAAGTCTTATTTAATAGTGTATGAGCAGCAAGGACAATTACTTTGTAAAAATGGTCATTTTTAGAAACATTAATTAACACTGTCCTCTAGAGAGGCATTGAAACACTAAAGTGCTTATTTTGACAATTCAACGTGTCATTACTTTTTGGCTATTTATTTTGCAACAATGCAACAAAATGATTCCAAAACTAGTTTATGGAATGTAGTGCAATATGCTACCTTCAAGATGAATAGGCATCAACTTTGACTACCTTGAGAGTAAGTAGTACCAAAAAAATAGAAAAGAAAGGATTTTGCAAGTTGTAAATGATTATTGAGAGTACTATAACACAAAACTGACTAAATATGGTAGAACCACCCATTACCAACCGGCCATCAATAACCAACCTGTAGGGTGTAGCTATTTCCAACCAAGGCTGGTATAGATTCCAACCATAGTTTGAAATGTGACTTTTTCTCTTTTGCAAGGTTGGCACTATAAAGTCATGACACATGTCCTAATTTAGTGAGCAAGAAAGCAAGAAAGCAAGAATCAGTGACTAGGAAAGTAGTTATGGAATGGTCGAAATTGGAAGACTCTGTATCTTGGGTATGGGTTGAGGCCAACTTTTGGCTTCCAAAATTCTTAGTAAATTCAGTTTAAGGAAAAAAATCATGAAATCTTGGCAATGCCCATCATTTCTATCTTCCTACAGGACTGTAAATTCATATTACCTTCTATTGTTCCAAAACATATGCGGAATTGCTTAAGTGGCCGACAATGGGTGGTTCTACCATAGTTGCTAATTTTAAGGTGGAGGAAGTTGCAAATTGTCTATCAAATTCTATTGTTTGTTGCAGTTTTGGCTAAAATGTTTTTCTTAAAGATCCTTTTTTACAATGTAAAAGTAGCACAAGGACTTCTTGGGTAGAAACTCAGCTAAATTTAGCCAGTTTAGGGATCACTGGTGCAGCACCCCCTTTAGATACAGAACTAAAATCCTTACGTATCCACATGTGAATTGAGAATCCAGAGAAAACATAAAAGACATAAGTCATCAAAGGTGAATTCACATACCGATGCTACATATGAGGATTCAAATCTCCGGATAGAACATAACCCATCCATAAGGGAATAGTACAGAGGATCTGCCACAAAAGCAGAATTTGAAGTATAAAGGACCCTAGTGAGTTTATAAAGATCAACAAAATCAACCCCTGGAGAACCTTTCTTGATAAATTTTTCATTAGATCCTAAGCGACACAGACTAATCACAAAACCCTACTCACTCCATAGAGTTTGCGATTCATAAGAGCCTTCAAGAAGCCCATTTCCCAAGCATGGGGCTGGAGGAAGAATCCTTCTACTACCGGTATGCTGGGTTCCCTTCTCCAAAATCTCTATAGTACAAACTGGCATCCACAAGATTCAGAGCTTTTGAAGCTTGCAAATTCACAAACCCCTGCACCCTAAACCCCTGCACCCAAGCCATAACAATCTTCCCCATGAACATATACAAAAGCAGTGAACATTATATTAAAGTTATGTTTGTGTCTCCTCTTCTTCCATTCCGGACCCTCCTACAAGCAACGCCCCTACACGCTCGAACGCCTCCATAACCTTCGGATCCTCTTCATCTTCATACCCTAATTCTAGAATCCTCGGCCCATTGATAGCCCAAAACGCCCTTCTCCCCCCCTCTTGCAGAACCAGCAGGTAAATCGCTTCACAAGCTTCAACCCTAACCTTAGGATCCGTCTCCGGTTCTCTATCTTGCGACAAAGGCGTCGCCAACTCTAACGGCATCTTCGCTGTATCCACTTCACTGTAAACTCTCTTCCCCGCGAGCGGCAGCAACAACGCCGGCCACAAAAACTCTGACGCCAGCAACAGACTCGGCAAATGCGTCTCCGCATCAAAACAACAGTTCCGTACCGTTCCCGCCACGCCCTGCCTTCTAATCACACTCCTGGAATCAATCTGCGGCAACACCTGCCTCAAAATACTCCTACTCATGTCCAACACCACCTTCCGGCCGGATTCTAACCTCGTCACATTCACTAAAATGTTCGCAACGTACTCGTACTCATCGTCTCGTCCCCCTTCAAACCTAGAGAAAAAACGCACAAGCTTCGCAACGTTCAATCCAGCTAGTTTCGAATCTCCCTCTTGGAGTAGCCGCGCAGCTCCTTTGTCAATACTCGAGATATTCACAAGCATCATCACCAGTAATTTGTTCAGCTTACTACCAGGCTTGCCTATAAGCTCCATTGCACGTTCAACTGCTTCAACCCTAATCAAATGGTCCACAACTGCGACGTCCTGTGATAAATTGACGAGCGCCTCCGCCGTTGGTTTTGAAATCTCTTCGGATTCGCTGAGAAGGGAGAGTAATGGAGGGAGTAAAGATGAGGCGTGGCTGGATAAGCGTCGGACGCCCTCGTCGGTGCCGGAGAGACCCTGCACAATCTCAACTGCGGCTTTCTTCAGATTGGGAGAAGGGGACTTGAGGAAGAACGCTAAATCCTCCAAGTCCTTGTCCACCGCCATAGCTGGAAAAGAAGTATAATCGGAGATAGAAGAGAGAGACTATTAGTGTTAAGGATTCGCAGAAGCGTGCGAGAGATTTCTAGTGTCAAGGATTCGGAAAGCTTGCGAGAGATTTGGAAGTCCGCCGAGAAGGTTGTTGCGAACCCTAAAAGTGAGAGCTGCTGTGAACAATCGAGAACAGTCGAGAATGAGTTTTGGCTTTGAATGGGAAAGATGATGAATGATTTCATCCAAATGAGGAGTACAGTAGCCAACATCCAAGGCAGTTTCCGAGTGTGTTCCTTTATTACTCCCTCTGTCCGGAAACGAGTGCCCACTTTTGATCAATTATGTAAATAAAGTTGGTTTTAGTAGGAAAAATCATTTAGAATGTTGTCTATAAGTGACTCATAAAAACTTCTAAAGTTGGTTCAAACTTCAGAAGCTTTTCGAATATTGAAAATTTGAAGTATAAAATGTAAAGTATTATACTAAATCTTTAGCTTATTGTCACATGGTTTTGAATAGGTTCATCCAAATTTGATATTATCTTTGTTTTGTTCAAACCTAATTTGTGAACTATTCTAAATGTTCACACTAATTTATACGTTTTTTTATAATATGGTGAACATAGTCAGTGTGGTTATTTTTATATTAGTGTGAACCAATATCAATGTGAAGAATCAATACCAATTTGAGGAATCTCTCTAGATTTCATTCACATTTCAAATCACAATAGCATGTGAACATATGTTTTTTTTTTAATTTGTTGATATGCTTTTTATATTGATTTTGGCTTGTTATCAATTAGTTGTAGGCATCCATTTCTTGCTTCTAATATGAAAATCATCCTTATAAAGTCTTATAATTTTTATATTTTTATATTTATACAAAGGCTTCAACAACCTTCAATATTTTCTTGAATTGTATGAAATCTTCTTAGTTGTAGTAAGTGACTTACTTTTAACTACATATAAAGCTACAAAATTATCAAAAAGAAATTGGTGATGATACAAAAATTAATCTAGCTTAATTACTCACCTATACACATTCTTCAATTTTTTAAATTTAAGCATGCTTCTTATGAAATGTATACACATATTTCTTGCATCTTTATTACATTGTATGTAAGGATGCACCATGAAATATGAACCAACAATACCACATGACCTAACACCTCAAGAATTGGACACATTGCATATGTGTCCATTCAGCAAGAGGATATTTTATACAAGAGTTATGAAGGATCAAGCTTCATATTAACTGCTACATTTGTAAATATTGTTGGAGAAAATATAACAATGTTAATCTCAAAACGACTTAGGATCTCACTTTAGACTCTCAGGAATTTTGGGCACCCTACAAGGTCACAGCAAATTTGGCAGAAATGAAGTGCCACGTGTTATCTTGTGAATGGTCTCAGTTGATGTGGACCTTTGAGAATCTGACGTGGAAATTCAATTTCAGCATTCAGCTGACAAATCAGACCTTCACGTACGAGTGTACCACATACCAATACTTTGGCTTTGGAGAGTACCGTTAGCTCGAAGTGAAAAAAGAAAAAGTAGATGGAGTTTTTTCTCAAGGCAACCTGCCTTCCTATGGAGTTTCAATATCAACAAAGTCAGCAACTGCCAGAAATTACTAAAAGAAACTGACTTGCACTAGTGACTGGACAATGTAGCTCATCCAAGCCTTTTGCATGCCCACATGGGCCGTGTAAAGGATGAAGATGCACGAGTTGCAACCTCACAACTTTGCTATGATGTACCTTTGCAGGTGAAAAATCAATCTTACAACAACCCAATTTGATATAAGGTAACAGACTCGAGAATAGTTCGGGCATTAAGAACCACCCACCTGTAAAATGTGCACAATTAGTACATGCTGTTTTTTCATAGCCTTCACTGATGTACAAACTTCCAGGAGTTGACGATTTTGGAGCCCTATGAACTTCAAAAATTCATAACTAATTTGACGATTTTAGATGCCAAACCCACTTCTCTTTCAAGGACAATTTACTGAAAAATATTTCAAGAAGTTTCGCCTTCCCAAAATCCAGTTTCAGCTCTTAGGTGGGCGATTTCTGAAACTGCTACCTTACGCATCACTTCTCTCAAATCCAATCATCCTGTCACAATTCAATTGATTTGCAGTCGAGTGCCAAAACTTCGAGTTTCAGATTGGACTGTTCACCTACAGAGACCGAAACATTCATTGAAATGAAAACCGACAGTCTTGATGACTTGAAAATAAACTCGTTGATTTGAATATAAGAGGAATTTACAGGTAACATCTGAGCACAAGGAATTTGTGTTTTCAAAGATGATTTGAGCAAATCAATTTTCGTAAATATGTACAGGTTTGTATGCAAGATTCTATTGATCGACCTCCACTCCATTTTTTTAACAAGGAAGTGACTGTATGTGGTAAGCTACACTAGAAGTTAGTCCCTAAGCACCGCAGGCCAAACAGTCCTCTTTATTCTCAAGCGAGCAAACCATTTGGGAAAGCTTCGCTTCCACGTCCTGGAGTACATCTTCCACTGCTGCTCCCTGCTTACTCTGCAAAGCAAACCAACATCTTCAGAAACATCCTCTGTAGGTGAACAGTCCAATCTGAGCAAAGAAAGTTGAATAACTAAGGTAAGACAAACAGCTTCGGATCAGAAGAGCCACACGCGCTTACCTTAATGCTACTGGAATCAACTGTGAACTTGATAGCATCAGCTGCAGCTCGCGAGCGCAAGTAGTACATGCCAGTTTTCAAGCCCTTCGACCAGGTGTAGTAGTGGAGAGAGGTCAGCTTTCCAAAGTTCGGTTGATCCATGTGAATGTTCAAGCTCTGACTCTGGTCAATGAACGCTCCCCTGTCAGCAGCCATATCCACAATCGACCTCTGCTTGATCTCCCAGACAGTTCTGTAAATCATCTTCAAGTCGGCAGGAATCCTGTCGATCAGCTGAATGGAACCGTTGTGATAAATAACTTGATTCTTTAGGTCTTGAGTCCAAAGGCCCATGTTGGTTAAGTCGTTCAGAAGGTGCTTGTTGACGACTACAAATTCGCCACTGCCAGCAGAAGGGAATGTCAGCTACAATAATAACAAACAGTTAAGTCATAAACAATGCAATTCCAAAAAACGCGTTTACTTTAGAGAGTTTGAAAGTTGCCTTACCTCAACACGCGTCTGCTGTATATGTTGGAAGTGTAAGGCTCGAAGCACTCGTTATTGCCCAAGATCTGGCTGGTTGATGCAGTGGGCATGGGAGCCATGAGGAGAGAATTGCGTACACCATGCTTAGCAATGGTCTGCTTTAACTCCTCCCAATTCCACCGATCTGAAGGCTTCACATCCCACATATCCGGTTGGAGGATGCCCTTGCTGATCGGACAGCCGGGATAGGTCTCATAAGTGCCCTCCTCTTCGGCCAACTGAGCAGACGTCTTCAATGCGTGGTAGTAGATCGTCTCGAAAATGTCCCTGTTCAACTGTTGAGCCTGGTACACCAAGAAATACTCAGATCCCCGAGAAAGCTACAGTAATAGCTGAAACACTGAAGGCTTTTAAAACTACTGAAACACACCAGGATAAAAGCAGTATCTACTGGAAAAGGTGATTACCTCCTCAGAATCGAAAGGCATGCCAAGCAGAATGAAGGCATCAGCAAGACCCTGCACTCCCAGTCCAATTGGTCTGTGTCGCATGTTGGACCGTTTAGCTGTCTCCACTGGGTAGTAGTTGACGTCTATGATTCTGTTCAGATTACGAGTAACCAATGACGTAATCTGCAGACAGGGTACAATGATTAATTAATAGTGATAATTAATAGAGAAAGAAATACCGTAATAGAGGATAATTCATTTAATGTTGAAATACGGGGAATTATGGACATTACCTCTCCAAGCTTGTCGAAGTCAAAGAATCGGTTCCGATGACCTTTACTTCCAATAATTTTGGTTGGGTGTGACTCCATAGGCACCCCCTTCTCTCGGACGAAGCGCGGAAGGGCCAGGGAAGCCAGGTTGCAGACGGCGGTCTCATCGGGACTGGTGAACTCGACAATCTCAGTGCACAGATTAGATGACTTGATAGTTCCAAGGTTCTGTTGATTACTCTTTCTGTTGCATGCGTCCTGTAAACACCATTGGAATGGGCATCAGGTCAAGTGGATTAAGCGTCGTCATGCGTGCAGACATTGCTGGAATGACGAGCCATATCAGGGGGGGTTCAGTACCTTGAACAGAATGTACGGGTTTCCAGTTTCAATCTGCGCCTCCAGTACTGCGAACCACAGCTTCTGAGCTTGGACAACCTTCTTAGCCTTCCCCTGCAGACCAAGAATGAAAATAATGAGTACATGCTGCAAGTATAGTCATTATCTTAAATTGAACTTACAATAGGCTTTCATTTATGCATGTGTTCTCGCATTCACTGCTACGAGAGATGTAATTACTTCAACACAGAAACCGGTTGGGCAACTACTATTGAAAATGGAGCAAAAACAAATAAAACTACACCAAGGCACCGCGGTATTTAATCAATCGTTCTCTCCAGATCAGATCTTTCGGTGTATGTTTCTGATAGCCTTCACTGAGGGCCTAAGAATCTTAATCTGCATCGCAGGAGTATTCATTACAGACAGAAAATGCACAACAATGCAATCGAATGTAAACAGCATATTACAGACCCTGGAAGCAGTGGCTCACCTCAAGCTCGTATTTCTGATAAAGCTTCTCAAACTCTTCTCCCCAACAATCCGCAAGTCCGGGAGCCTCATTAGGACAGAAGAGGGACCATGTACTGTTCTCTTGCACACGCTTCATGAAAAGATCAGAGATCCAAAGACCGTAAAACAGATCACGAGCTCTGCTTTCCTCTTTCCCGTGATTCTTCCTTAAGTCCAACCAATCGAAAATATCCGCATGCCACGGCTCGAGGTATATGGCAAAAGCACCTTTCCTCTTGCCTCCACCTTGGTCGACGTAACGGGCTGTGTCGTTGAACACACGCAGCATGGGAATGATACCGTTCGAGGTTCCGTTCGTGCCTCGGATGTAGCTCCCAGTTGCACGGATGTTATGAACCGAGAGTCCAATGCCCCCTGCAGACTTGCTAATCACAGCACACTCCTTCAACGTATCGTAGATCCCTTCAATGCTGTCGCCTTTCATACACAGCAGGAAGCAACTGCTGAGCTGCAAACAAAAAACCAGAAGCGAATTAGCTCGTAATCTCGAATAGTCAGTAACATTCAAGGACTCAAGAGTGCATAAGTCCTTTGAAATTCCCGATATATTGGTATAATTTGTCTGTACCTGGGGCCTTGGAGTTCCAGCGTTGAACAAAGTAGGAGAAGCGTGAGTGAACCAGCGCTGCGACATAGTGTGGTATGTCTTTAGTGCTGCTTCAACGTCTCCCTTATGGATCCCAACGGCCACCCTCATCAGCATGTGCTGCGGCCTCTCCACAACTATACCATTCACCTTCAGCAGATATGACCTTTCCAGTGTCTTGAAACCGAAGTAATCATAGTCGAAATCTCTGTCGTATATGATCTCGCTGTCCAGTCGAGCAGCATTCTGATACAAGCAACGAAACACACAATCAGGGCTCTAGCTTCGGTAACTTGTGGAGCATGTTCAGAGTCGGATGTTTCGATAACTAGTAGTGAGTATTAGCAAACTTAAGCAGAAGCATGTAAGTTCTGTTGCTTCTTACCTTCATGATGATCTCGTAGACATCGTCTGCAATGAGAGGTGCCTTCAAACCCGATCGCTCATTCACGTGATAGTACATATCCTTCACCCTGCATGACCATTAGAAGATTATCAGTGACGAGGTTGGCCGAGAAAAACCTGATACAATGAACCTCGGACACGATAGTGGAACAGCAGAGTCGTAATTCAGTTACTCACGTTTCTGAAAAGATTTTCTTGGTGTTCTTGTGGAGATTCGAGACTGCAATTCTCGCCGCCAGCTGCATAGAAACCTCCATTCCGTCATCACCCATCACAGAAATGAAAATGCGAGCACATTCTACGTACATCCCACATTGCAGTAACTGACAATTAAGCATATAAATCCAATGTTCACGGACTCACAATTGCATAGTCAGGGTGGTTAGCCGTCATTGCTGCAGCAGTCTCCGCAGCCAATTCATCAAGCTGACTGGTAGTAACCCCCTTGTACACCCCCATACACACTTTCTGGGCCACAAGCACAGGGTCGCAATGCTCGGGGTTCAGGCCATAGCTCAACTTCTTCAGACGCGCAGTGATCTTGTCAAAATGCACAGACTCCTGCCGTCCATCTCTCTTGAGGACATACATTGTTGCTTCCACCTCGCCGCCGCCGCCGCCACCCAAAACCCAAAACCCTCTAAAACCGAACCCCTCGGAAAACAAGCCCCAACTGAGAGATTCACGCCTTCTGATCAACACCAAATTCTCTCAACCGTCAAACAGAGATTCTGGACAAGGAACCCGCATAAGAAATAGCGAATCGGCTTTGAAAGCTAGGAAAAAATCTACTAACCCCGGATGTCCTCAAAAAAGTGCACCTCTCAAAAATTCGTACCCCACCTACAAGACTCACGTCTTGTGTTCAACACCAAATCTCCTCTCACTAGAAACAGAGCTTCTAGACAAGGAACCTGCAGAAGTGGCCGAAGCTGCTTAAAAACCTGCTGAAATGACAGAAGGATTAAATAAAAAATTCTTCCAAAGTTGAAGAAGGGCTACAAATGTGCACTCCGAAGGTCTCGGAGAAGAGGATTGCAGTACGTGATACAAAGAGTGTGCGGGAAGGCAAAGGATTTAAGCCGCAACTCTGCAAGAGCTGTTGAGAATGGCGGTGTGTGGCGGGGGAAAGCAGGAAAGGGCGGGTAATCAGGCATTCAAACGCCGGGAAAGGAACGCGGGAGGCCTGCCACGACGGTGAAACCCATTTCCCGCGCGACTGAAACCGAGGGAAACCGAAACTTGCGAGCGGGAGAAGGACTCGAGTTCCTTGACGACGAAGAAGAAGGTGAGTGGATGAACGTGGACGGATGGCTACTCACTTACGGGATGAATGTTGCTGGATGGATAAGTAGGGATGAAGGTGGGTGATAACGGATACAGGCTATTAGCACTAGCAGGCATTGTTTTATTAACTTATTATTTGCTCTCAACGGCCCTCTCATGGGGCTTTGTTGTCGACTCCTCGGTTGCCATCCTATTTTTATTCTTTAGACAAAAATCAAGGACCGCATTGCGGTTGGGTCACTTGGGTGAGTGGGTCATTCATGATTTTTTTTTTGTTATCATTGTACAGGATTTCTGGTTTTCTGAAATTGACCATCCCAGTTGTTTATATATTAAAGAAAGAGGACATCTGTGCCCTGGGATGGGCCAACTGTCAGTTCTGGACTTCACGGTGAAGCTACTCTGTTCAAAATCTTATGTAAGGGAGGCAACCCATTTCTGACCACTTAACCCCTAACCCTTCAATGCCGACACGGACGCCAAACGTCCGATGGATGACAGGGAATCATTGTAGCATTGTAGCAAGACAGAAGAGTCCTTGTTTTTTTTACTAGCCCTTGTAACAAGTATAATTCTTCATTCGTGTGGAATAATTTTGATGATCGTCACCATTGAAATGAAACTAGAAACTTATTTCAAAAATTTATAAATAAAAAAATCAAGAAAATTACACAATTTTTGAGAAAGTGCCATTGTTGACAAGATTGATTAAATTGTGTTCAATTAGGGAGTACTTTTTATGTATGCTGAATTCAAAATGTTGAAATCGGAATGCTCAAAAGTGCTCCAAATTTTTTTTTATTTTTTTTTTATATGTGCATATCATCATAATATTGATATGTAATTTTTTTCAAATCATTTTGAGGTGTAGAAAAAAAGGTATGAGAATGTGAAGTAATAGCCAGCAATGCCTTTTTTATTCTCAAGAAATTCACCAAAAGTTGCACACTCAATCAAATTGCACTAACAAATCCAACAAAGAAAATCAACTAGAGTCTCTCTGTTGCTTACGGACTATTGGTGAGGTTCAAATATAAAAAAAAATTCAAATGTAGTTGTAGAAGCCATGAGGTGGCCTTATGGTCCTTTAGGGGTTAACCCCTAACTGCCCAACTAGAGGCTTTTTTTGAGCTTCTAAAAATTTGCTCTAAATTGAACAAAAAGACAACATTTTTATAAGTTGTATAAAAAAAATTGTAATTGTAATTGTACAAATTCAAGCTAGACATGTTAGAGATCCATAGGAAAAGAAAACACAACAATATCACTTATGGATTGAAAGATTATAATGTTTGATCATGAAGGTGTTAAAACTACAAAAGCAATTTGAAGTCTTTCAATATGCTTTTCACATGTCAAATCTAAAAATTTGGTCACCAAAAAAAATGAGGATAAAGGGCCTAACATGCATAACCGCAATCAATTTATGGCTTTCCAAAATTTACTCTACAAATTTTTCAAATGAATTTCTAATGTGATTTTATTTCCAAGATCTAGCCGTGTTTTTGAGGCTCATTTGCAAGAGCCCTCAACACTACGGAAAGTCAAGATTGCAATGGAAATCCTTGCACAAATTCGTGAAGCATAAAATCATTATCATTCATATTGAAAATCAGATTTTTGATGCTAAAACTAGACTTCAAAAAGATTTTTTCAAAAACATAAAGTACTAAAAATAACAAATTGGTTAGGTTTTATTTAACTTCAAAGTATTGTCAACACCAAAATTTGGTGCCTCGGGCATTTTAGGGGTTAAGCAAATACACGTATCTACAAGGCATTTTTCTTTGGTGGGAAATTTTTTCCATGTGTAGAAATAGAATTCAGAAGGTTTCCAAAAAATTTAAAGTTTTTATTTATCAAAACATAATTACTATGAATTTTTTAGTTGAAGATTATGTTCAACCCGTACCAGTCATATAGACCTTCCTATTTCCAACCAAGAATTGGTTGCAAAATCCAACAAAGGTTGGTTGCAATATTGAGAATCTTGTTGCCAATCATAATGCATCAAAATTGCGTCGGGATGTGTGCCATAATTTATTACTGCTCATTACTTCCTACATGGAAAGAAAGCAATCTATATTGCTAGAATGGAGGATTGATCAAGAAAGGTTTGCCTTCCTTATTGGAACTTATTGCACTCAAGATTTCCAAATGTTGGACCAGAAGGATTTCCTCTCATGTCTTTAATCCTTTTAACTCTAGAAAGGATGGGTTATTTACAATATAAATCATCCTTTTTGATATCATGTGAATCATTTGCTTAACTTTTGAAGGATACTAAGGCCCAAAAGTAGTCAGTGGATGGTTTCATTGTTCACTATAGAAACAAAGAATGTACCTACTCGTCTAATAATTGTTGCATTTTTGGTGACAACCTTGGTCATGAGAGGATGCATCTTTTAAGCGTTAACCTTGGAACACCGTGTTGGCTACTCTACAAATCATCTTTTAGGATACAATGTGAAGCATTTGCTTAAAAAAAGCACTAAATTTATTAGAAGTCAAACTATTGTGCAAGACCTCCCCTTTTCACACAAAATTTCAAAGATGAGCATTTGCACTATTGTATTACATAGAAGGATTCTTTGTCTTCCATTGTACACTTAGTTTCCATGGAGTCTTTCTAGGGCTAATACATGGGTGGATGATTAATGTTTTTAAAAGTGCACTACATCTAGGTGCTATTCATTGAGGAAGCTTTACAGAAATCATGTATTCTATCAAATGAAAAATTGCTCTTTACTCCTAAAGAGGAGACCACTTTGGGTTATTTAAGAACTTGAGAAAAGCTCTATTGATTTAGTACTTAAAATTTTTTGAATGATATTTTTATGGTGGATATTAATCATCATAATCTACATGTGAATATTTTTTTAATATATTATTCCAATAGCTAATCACACATTTTTTGAATAGCAAGAATCATACCTAATGCCTCTTGCTCAGTAGTTGTATAATTTTTTCCCACAGCTATCAATTGTTTGCTTGCAAAATAGATTGGATGGTCCATGTTCTTGTTGTCTTTTTGCTTCAAGGCACAACTCAACACTTTATTAGAAGCCATTACAAGAAGTTTGAGCCCTAAATAAGGCCGTTAGTTCTCCAATAGCAAGGAACGTTGGCCGAAAAAACGGATTTAAAAAAAATTAATTATTATTTTTGAAATTTTGAAATTTAAAATTAGCAAATTGTAAGGCTTGGATGGCATAGGACAAATTTTATAAATATTTTCTTAACAATTAATAATAATAAAATATAATTCTGAAAATGAATCTAAAACTATAGAATTTTGAAACCTAATATAGCACTATTGCTATATCAGATTAATGCCACATCAAATGGTGATTATTTTATTATTCATTATTTATAAAAATTATTTTCTAGTTTTAGTTTTTATATTATCTATTTTTTTAATTTTATTTATTTCTAGTTTTTAAATTTAAATTATTAAATAATTAGGCCAACACTACAGTTGTTCAGAACTTGGAGAATTTTTTCTTAACGACCCTTTCAAGGCCTAAATTTTTTCCTGATGATCCACATTCATGTAGAAAAGCTCATTTTGATTTGAGGAATTAGGGCCACTTCACACTATGGCCAACCAAGTCGAGAGGCCGTACCCAAACTTTGGGTGAGAGTCCAAAGAAATGCCCATTAAAGAGCTCATTTCGTTGGACTCTCGACCATAATTTGGGCACGGCCTCTCAACTTGGACGGCCATAGTATGAAGCCTCCAAAGGCCAACCCAAAGTCCAAACCTCATCCACTTGTCAATTTTTTCAAGTAAAAGATAAAAAAACATGAGAAAGGATTCCAAAATGGCCTTGGAAAAAAAATCACAGCACAATCATGCTCTTACCATCAAACAAGGAATATGAAGGGTATAAGGTAAGGGGCTGTAAAAGCAACCTGTCTCTAAAAGCGATCTGGTAGATTTTGTCTCTAACATGTACCAGAATTCTACATTCCAGGAAGGGGTCGCTTTTAGAAACCACTGTGTTTTCAACTTTAAAAATTCATAACTAATTCCATGAAGGTCCAAAAAATATGAAACGACTTGGATTAGATGTCAATTTCATTTTTCTTACCACGAAAGTTTACTGAAAATTGTTTTAAGGAGTTTAGCTTCCCCCCAAATGCAAATCAGCTGGTAAAGGGTCGCTTTTACAGCCCTCTACAATAAATGGAATAGAAGTGTGGCATTGGCCATTGAAGGGAAGTAGGTTAAGGGAACTAGGTTCATTGAATGCAAAGACTCCCTGTTGTAATGGTCACAAATAGCAAATAGCAAATAGCAAATAGAGAACAAATCTGAATTTCTAGAAAAAAAATTTCAACGGACTCTCGATCATAGTTTGGGTGTCCATTTTTGCTCAACCCAAACTATGGTCAAGAGTCCGTCAATATGTAATTAAATTTCTGCCATAAATGTCAATTTGGAGGGCGACGGATTCTCAACTGTGCCGTCTAGTCTGAAGGGTCGAGAGGCTGAAATTTCAGGAATTCATGGATTCCTGCAATTTGATTGGTCGACATTGACGGCCTTTTGACCCTCTGTCGTAGTGTGAAGTGGCCCTTAGTACTGAAGCAATACTTAAAACGCTGTTTTAAAGTAATAAATGCTTTGGTAGACTCCGGAGTTCACATAGAACCAACCCTTTTTCCAATTTTTAAAATAAATTTGTTAATGGTGTGACATATAACGCAAAATCTTTAACCGCTCTCCTATAGCAATTTCTAAGACTTACAAAAATCCTCACTTCTATTATTGTCTTGGGTTGAGGAGTATTAATAATTAAAATAATTTTATTTAGATCGGTATTAATACCTTCTTTACTCACAATGTGTCTCAATAGTTTTCCATAAGGGACTGCAAATTGACATTTGGCCACATTTCGGAAAATACCAAAGCAATTACATTATTCAAAACAAAGTTCTAGTTGAATAGCATGATTTTCTTAATGCCCCAAACACAAAAATCTTCCAAAAATATCTCCATAAATTTATAGAAAAATTTGCAAAAGGTTTATGTGACAATTTGTTAAAAAGTGGCAGGTCCATTACACACACCAAATGGCATTCTACAATGGATATATGCACTTCAATTGGTAGTAAAAATAGTCAAAAATTGATCTTTTAAGGCTATGCTAATTTGACTACAACTAGAAAAAACGTCTAAAAAGAATATCTCTCATGAACCGCTATAGAGTCTAATATACTATCCGTAAAAGGTAACAGGAAATAATCCTTTTCAGCGGCTACATTTAATTTTCTATAATTTTAGAATATAAGAATTTTACCATTTGTTTGGGGTATAATAACAATTGGACTAATCCATCACTAAATGGAATGGGATAAATAAATCATATTTCTAGAAATTCATCAATCTCTTTCTTAATCATTAAAGAATATTTTAAATTTAGTAAATGTTGCCTTTGTTGCACTACTTTAGCATTTTCTTCTAAAGTAATAAGGCACTCACACACCTCCGGTGTTCTACTTTTTAAATCCTTATAGAAAAAAACAAATGTAACTAAATAGGATTTAATGAAATCTATCCATCGGTTGATTTTTTCCAATTTTAAATCTTCACATATTTAAATTATTTTTAGATCTTCTTCACTACCAATGTTTAAATTCCTATATAAAAATTTAGTATCAAGTTTCAATTGGAGTAGGATTAAAAGAATAATCCCATAGTTTTTTTTATTTGCAAAAGGCTACAATATTGATCAAATATCTTGAACACCATAAATAGGCTTATTCATCAATTAGGACTCAATTATCCAATTGAAATCTTCAGTTTCTTTACAAGGCAATAAATAATCCTCAAGCCCTATGGTATGTTCAAGTCAGATTTGGCACTTTGGTGTTGAAATAGTTTGATTTTAGAATTTTGACAATTTGGCAGCTTGTTTTGATTTTCTTGACTTTCAGCACTTTGCTCCCTTTGTTTTTTTTACACTCCCAATTTCGGATGGATTTTTTCTATTCATGTGTAAATGTTGTTGTTTTTCTTAATTTTCTCAAGAACATTTTTTGGATATTCAAAATTGGCACCCAATGAACTTTTTGGATATTTTCAGATTTTCAAAAATAGCTGTACAATTTTTAAAACTTTAGACATGTTCCACATTTTTCCTAACTATTTACAAAACTGACCTACAAGTAAGTTTTCTCTTTAAAAATTCTAGCAAATTGTAGAAAGAATTTTTTTTTTAAATAAATAAATTTAGACTATTTTAGCCTCTTAGTAGGAAAAAATAAAAGTTAATTTAAAATAAAAGTTAAAATTACATTCTAAGTGTAAATAGGACTACTAACATAGGATGGATGATGAATAAATAAAAATAAAAATAAATTAAATAAATAAAAAATAAAAAACACTTGGATGAATGAGGTGCGACTTAGGTCACACCTCTTCATAATCGCACCGGTGCATTTTTTTTTAGAAAGTATAAAAAATTGAAAACTAAAATAAACAATGGCATTGTAAGACCCAAATTATATATATATGGGTTGTTTTTTTGTACATCGTTTTTTGTTTGTTTGTCTGTGAGTATTCTGGATAGAGTTCAGATTCTGTGTCTGTATGTGTGAGGTTTGGAGTAGAAATTGTGAACACTGAGTACTGGTTCGAAATCGAGATTAAGCGGAGAGTTTGTGCTTGGAGTGATCGGAATTTAGAATTATTGAAGGAGAAATTGAGCAGGGGTGTTGAAGAAATTCAACGATTCTTTAGAATTGTAAAGCTGAGCATTGAAAAAAAAAATTTGAACTCAATTGTGGCTGCGTGGGGATCCTCCAATAGAATCATTTTGAATCTAGCTTACACTTTGGATGGGTTCTGGATTGACAAAGGAAATCTGACGGTGATGCAAACGTTCAAAGCCGAGAAACTTCTCGAGAATTCACGATTGGTCCAAGATCAATTACAAATTTGACCTTGCTCAGGGCTGTTTTGACTCCAACCTCGAAACTGATTGTGCAATCAGGAGTGGGATTGAAACCTAATCAATTCTCCTCTTGTCAAATCAAGAGAAATTTAGTACAAATTTGGTGAAGGTTGATCTTGAATTGAAGCTACGAGGTTCTTGGGCTCTGGACGAGACCCGGTTGACTGCTGGATCGTCGAAATATGATGTGAAATTATCAAATTTAAAAAGTTTTGGAAATCAGATCAGGTTCTAATGTGTGTGCATGGGTGCTTCAATTGAATTCAGTCCAACCTATTCCGTTGTAACCGAGGAGAGAAGAATTCCGTGAAGAATTTGGAGCATAAATTAGGGATTTGACACTCTCTCCACGGCATCAAATTTCTTGAAATTTTGCACCAATTGGGTCACTGTGGGTATGTGGTGGATCTCCTTGACGAGGCAAACCAGGATTTGAAGAAATTGTAACAAATTTGACAAATTACTCGAGAAATTTGCAATCGAGAAAGGGTCCGACAGGCAGACAAACGCCGCACGGAGCAAGCACGACACAACGACGGAAGGAACTAGAGTCCGCGACTCCACGGTCTTGGGTCTCGGTGCGCGGTTTTAGGCTCTGCTTGCCACGGTCAAGGGACCAGATCTCACGAGTTCGGGCTTGGGGTCTTGGTCTTTGGCGATAAGGGGTAAGTTGAATTAATTTATTAATTATATTAATTAATTCTTTAATTCTTTAATTCTTGAGTTGTTCTATGTTTTGAAAACCATGGTGATTTATTATGATTTTTAATCAAGACCTAGATTTAGAATTTGCAATGTTTTACTATAAATAATTGTTTAAGTCTTGGTCATGTGTTTATGTGTTTATGTGTTTATGTGTTAATTGTACATTGTTTCAATGTATGTTTTGTATATTTTCAAAGATTAACAATGCGTTTGGATTCATTTGACCTAATTTAACAAAAGTGAAAGAATTAAGAAATATTTGACATCACCGTACATTGCATAACTGGGAAGCATTTGACCTAGAATACGGAAACGTTAGTCATTCTTGCATGATCGCATTAGCTGTAGATGGACTAGACTATTTGACATAAAAACATAAAAAGGTATAATGAATGAATTATATATATATACTATTTTATCAATACTATCTTGTTATGACTACATCGTAGTGCATGCATCATATAAGATTCATTTGACAAAACTTGACTTATTTGACAAAGAATGATTTGACCTCCCTTAGAACACTATATAGGACTGGGACTTTATACATACATTGGTAATGGACTGGCCAACAAATTTTACACATGGAAATAAGAGTGATATAATATAATACTAAACTTGTAAACATAAATCTATTTAAAAGTGACTTTTAGTCATAAAGCGTTAGACTGATTTAACCTTTTCCTAAAACGAAGAAAGAGGTGGAAATGGACATTTTCTATGACATTATCAAACATACTCTCTAATTTTTGTCCATAACTTTTGATTGAAGGCTTGAAATCTCAAACGGTAAAAGTTGACTTGATTTTACAACTTCTCTTAGTTCATAGTTTTTAAGAAAAGTTCATTTACTAGGTCAAAATCGCCTCCAAAGTTTGCTGGTTTTCAAAACTAATGAAAAAAAATGAAAAAACTATAGAAATAAAATTTTACATCAAGAATAGGCATATAAATTTGTATGTGATGCATTGGTAAGGGTCCTTGGGCCTCAACCGTGAGGTCCAAGGATCAAATCTTGGTGGCGGCAAATGCCATGTGGCAATGTGTCCATTACATTGCCAATTGGGTTGCTTGCCATGTCTCCATTAGATTGCCATGTGACAGTTTTAAATAAATATTTTTTTTTAAATAATTAAAAATAAAATGGGACCAAATCAATAAAACAATCAACACTCTTTTGTTAAAAAATCAAAACTTTTCTGTTAACAACTGCCCAAATTAATACGTCCATCTTAACAAAAAAAAACTAAACTTTTGTATTGAATTTTTGTTAATCTGATCATTGTTTTTTCTACTAGTGATAAGAAACCACATGATATGGGACATATAAAACGGGACAATAGATATGAGCTGCCATTTGAATGATGGAATCCTAAACCTCAAATTCACGGTCTGTTGGTCATTACTCCAAACTGTGAGAGCAAAGCAAGTCTCGACTATGTGGATGATCAATCCTACTTTGTTACCACGATAAAAAAATGGGATTGAGTCATGGTTTAACTCAGATTGCAATGTTTACAAAATAAAAATGAAATAAAATGACAACGAGCCTCCAAATTAGACTAGGAATAACAAAGCCACATCCCACACATATACATAAAAAACAAAACATTCCTCTTCAAGTCTTCAAGTCTTCAAATCTTCATGTCTTCAAGTCTTCATGTTTTAAAAAACAAAACATGAGAAAACTCCAAACAATAAGTCCTATAATAGTTGCGATCTTTTATCTAGTGCTACACACGGCTCACAACTCCAAATGTTAAATATAATAGAATTTTGGAAAGCCCATCTAACAATATAACACCCTTCCAAATTTCATCCTATTCTAAATTATTGTCCAAAAGTTATGAGAGAACAAAGTAGAGGCTTTTCTCCCTCCTTACCAACCAACCACTGCCTCTTTGTACCTCTATAACTTTTGTTTACAACTCTCATATACAAGTGAGATATAAACTTGAAAAGCTAATACAGCTGAAGACAACTTATAAAACTTTCACTAGAAATTAAAACTTTGTCCGTAAATTATAGTCAAACAAAGTTTGGATCTTCTATTTTAAGAGAGCACCCAATCTCTTAACTTTTACACACCATAACTCTTTCAATAAACCTTCAAATAATTTGAATATTAGCAATTTGAAGAGCTAAACTAAAAGTTCATTATTCCTAAAAATTTCAAAAGAGACCTTCAAATTGACCAAAGGTTATGGCCTCTCAAAGTTTGGCCTTGCTCCCACAAAAACAATAGCCAACCTCAAAACCTTCACACTTCCATGTTTTCCTCTTCCAAGCTCCAAATCTCAAGTTTAATAACTTTTTAGAAAGATAAAACAAATATGAACACAATTTTTAAGTATTGTTTCACAATGATAGTTTGAATGTTAGCTGTGGCTTGTCGAAGTCTCTGCCTTTCTTCATAAAATAGCTTTGGATCTCTATAAATTCAAGCACTCATAACTTTTTCATTCTAACTCTAAATCAAGCTTGCAAACTCAATTTGAAAAGATATTATTACAAATAATAAGTCATCTAAATTCTATTATAATAACATTCATACACAGGGAGCTATCTCCCAAGGAAGTCTTGAATCTCACCTCTACTTCAAACCCTCACTCACACACACACACTCATAAATGTTTTCCCCTAATTTTTTCCTTCCTAAGGAAAGGAGATTGGATAAATCAGCCCATATTTCTCGCCCCACAACCCCACCAAAGATACCTATCCTCTTTTCCTTTCACACTTCCCAAATCCACCTAAATTTCTTAGTAATTTTATTTAAATGAAAAGCAAAATACATGAACCTTTCAAACATCTAGAAAAATAAAATAAAATGAATAAACATAAAAAAATAGTACCATAGAGTAGCCACGTGCCTTTTGGGGCTCATTAAAGAGTTGGACACATATCTCTAGTCGCCAAGTCATGGATTTAGTTGACTGGAAAAGCGGTGGTCTTTGGTCACCCGCCAGTCCAGGTTCAAAACCGATCGGATTTGTCGAGTAGCTTGGGCGGCCCACGCCTTGGCATGCTAGTGAGGCAACAAATTGAATCAACCAACTTATTACCTACCCCCCTAAGCTATGCATGTGACAAGTGGCGCAACACTTGTATATTAACGGGTGCTCCTTTGCCTTCAAATCGTGTTTTTTACCCCAACCAACCTCTTTTGTCTCAACTCTTTGTTTATTGAAATTCAAACATATCACGCTAAAATACATATATCTGCATGATGGAAGCATTTCCATCAGGACAACGCGAGGTTGCTTCGTTGGTCAAGAAGGCCCAACTTCTTCTTGTAGACGCTCATGTAATAGTAAAAGGTCTAGTGATAGATGAGTCTAGTCTAGTAGTTGCGACAAAGAAAATTTGAATCCATGCTCCAATTGAGGCTGTTCATCTTGAGACTCAACCCCCCCCCCCCTTTAATTTGACATACTAAAATCCAAAGTGTAACACAAATTGATGAAGCTCTTCGGTGGTTCCCTCTTTTTTATAATTTGCTTGTTCGTATTGATGGGAAGGCGTCACCTTGAACTCTTGAAGCTACATTGAGTGATGTTGTCTCTCCCAATATACTATTAATATTAAAATCCATTCAAACAACATATGAACACATTTTCTATATAACGGTCACATTTACAATGTGGCAACGTTTCTCACTCATGACGGAGATCCCAGCTCCGTTATCAAAGCCACCTAAAGTCCCAATGTTGCTCACTAAAAACAAACAACGGATACTGAGTTTTAATCTCTAATCAATAATAAGACTCGGATCCTCGTTGATCTTCCTTTCAACAAGTCTTTAGTAAATACTAAATAGATTTTCCATCGTAAATTCAACTCTGATGGTTCATTATTGCGTTATAAAGTGTACTTCATGACAAGAGTTTTTTCACAGGAAGAAAGTATCAATTATTTTGAACAACTTTTCACATGTTATTAAAATAACCTTGTTCATCTACTTTTTGTTTTTGCTACAATTTATGATTACCACATCCATCAAATGGATGTGGTGACAACATTTTTAAATGGAATACTTCAGAAGAAAATTTATATTTTTCAACATGATGGTTATATTCAATCTGGAAAAGAACAGCAAGTGTATCGTCTACTAAAATCTATTTATGGCCTCAAGCAAGCTCTGTGTATTTGGTACAAACTCTTTGATGGATTTTTATTAAGCCAAGGTTTTCTAAATGTACCTCTGATACAAATGTTTAAATGAGATTAAATCTCCCTATTAATTTTGGGTCTCTATATCGATGACCTTATTCTAATCTTCAGCCACCAATACCTTACAAGTATGTCCTTGGAAGCCTCTAGTATCTTATTATATGTACCTATTGGAATTTGGCTTTTTCTGTAAACCATTTAGTACAATTTATGCATGATCCAACATCAATTCATTGGCTTGAAGTAAAGATAATCTTTCGTTACCTTCGTGGAACTTTTGGGCAAGGTCTTACATATTATGTTGTTACTTCATCTTCCATTCCTCACAAGCTACGCAGATGGAGTGACGTAGACTGGGCCGGTGACTTCGACACTCACTGTTCCACCTTTGTCTACATCTTCTAGCTTGATTTGTCGTGCTTGCTGTCTTGGCAAAGCCTTAAGCAACCAATTGTAGCTTTATCTTCTATGGAAGCAAAGTATATTGTTGTTGTTACTACCTCAAAGAAACTCATATGGTTGCAAACCTTAATTCATGAACTTGATTACTCACTTCAACTTCCTAACATTTTCTACTGTGATGGTCAGTCATATATTGTATTATCTCAAAATTCCAAGTTTCATGACTGCTCCAAACATATTGACATCCTATATCATTTCTTATGTGAGAAAGACAACAGTAAAATCCTTGAATTAAAATTTATACCTACTTTTGAGATGTGGCTAGATATACTTACGAAGATCTTACCCAAATTGAAGCATTATGCACTATCACCGGCCTTAATCCTACCGCATTAACTACACCTTCATTACGTTGATGTGGGGGAAAGTTCCAATATGCGTTTCATCAACATGCTGAAGTTATAAAGATGAAGGGAGTGTGTTTTATTAACAACAATTTGATTAGCATCTTAGATTGGATAGTCGCACCCTAAGCTTAACAGACACTCATGCACATTTGTTTAGATTCTACGTATACCCTTCTTCTTCTGTAAACATCATATCATTATTTATTAATACAAAATTCTTCTTTTTGTCTTCAAGTATTTGTTACTAGTCTCACATAAAGTTTAACCTCTAAAGGATGAAGGTCATTTTTTTGTAAAAAAACATTGAAAATTGCTTCTACTATTGTATTTACTGAAATTTTTATCATAGGTTTGAGAAAATCTAACTCTAGATTTTTGTAATAGATTTGTAAAAGAAGAATGGATTAAATTTTTGTGATATTTGACTATAAGGATTGAAGGATATAAGCATTTGCAACGAAAGTTTTTCTTTTTTTATTACATCGACAATTTCAGATGCCTTTGACCATTGATTGTGGAAAAAATTTCACTATGGATTTTGAATTTAAAATCTATAATATTGAAAATGATGTTATTCATATCTCCAAAAAACTCAAGATAAAAAAGACGTGGTGCACATCCAAATTTTTTTGGCAATGCAACAATGGTCAAGAGTTTATTAATCACAATATAATTTTTTGAGCACATTTTCCACCACATAATTTTGAAACTTAAAAATCCAAACGGTGGATTGGAAGATACATCAACACTTTACAAAGTCATAAAAAAAATTGAAAAATAAACAAATCTTCTACTTTCTAAAGAATTTAGAAGGACTATGTGAATAATATATATGCTTAGACTTTGGGCAAGCTTTGGAAAATGGGTTCACTTGCGTTCCCAATATGTTCTCGGCTTGTTCCTTCCATTGGGAACTTTGAGCTTGACCTCCTTCATCCACCATCCTTCAAACATCCACACAATGGCCACACCAAGAAAGGGTGCTAAGTGAGGCATGCAATGTGAGGTAATTTTATTGCTTGAATATTAAACTATGATAAGTTTATATCCATTGAAGACTACCTTGCATAGCTTCAAGTGCATTCTTAACTCACAAAGTGAAAAGAGAAGCTCTTTATATACATATGGGGTGGTAGAGAACAATCTATGTGGGATATGTAAATTAGAATTAGTAGAAGCTCAACCACTCATAATTAAGTCAAAAGTAGGAATTGTGTTTCAAGTAGAATTTTAGACTTTACTAAGGTATAGCAAATAATTTTGTCTACAAAAATTTTAAACAAAGAAGTTAAGAAATCAAAATAAATTTCATTTCCAAAAATCCTTTGAGATTTTGAGCTTCCAATCAAAAGTGATAGACAAATTGCAAAAAAGGATTGGAAGGGAATATTTTTTGACATTTTCAGACATCCTCTTTGAATTTTATCTAAAGCATTTTATTGGAGGATTGAAATCTCAAACAGATTTTTGGAGATGAAATTTATCTTGATTTTCCAAATTTTCTTACTCAAAGTCTTTGGAAAAAATTATTCTACTATGTCTAAATGAGGTCTAGAATTATACTTCAAACTCAATTCCTAAGTTTTGACAACAAGCGGTCAAGTTTTTATCTTTAAATTATCACATATCCTTTGAGGATCATGATGGAGAATGGATTTCATTATAAAAACAACCTATTCATCCTAATTTTTCACTAAATGCCAGTAAAATAATTCTTTCATTTGCCAACTAATATTTTCTTGATGAAAAATTATCAAATAATATTGATATTTCTTATTTATTTGTAGATTTAATTCTCGGATCTTAGAATTTATGCCATGAAAGCATGGGATGAAATTCTAGGGGCTATGACAGGTTGGAGTATTATTCAATGGTCCCTATCCTTCACCGGCTGTCCATCCCAACTTTTGTCTTTCTAACCAATGCAGCTTGTTCATTTGCCCCTAGCCTCAGTCAACTAAATATTGGCAGCCCAACCTACCCTTCGAGTTGAATTTTGCCTCCCCCCCTTCCCCATATCTTCTTCACTCAGCATTGGATTGAAACAAAAAATTATATATTCACGAAGCTCTTGCAAAACTATATGTCCTCAAAAAGTTTCCAAAAAATCAAGTACAAATTCAACACGTATAAACCTATCCAAACTCCAAATTGTCCCTTGAGAGTTGAGAGAACAATGGTCATGTAGAGGTTCAAACTAAATCTTCCAATCGACCATAGTAAGAATCAATAGATTCTTCCAAAGTCATTGAAATATTCTTCATTTGTTCACTTAACATATCCTCATTAGCAATGCTCTAAAAATGTGCCAAAAATGCATCCTTCAACAAATTCCAATTGGCAAATAGGCTAGGTGGTTGTTGTTGAAATCTTTACTTGGCATGGTCTTGCAATGTGACCGCAAATATGCTAAGCCAATCTGCCTATGTTCTAGCATTATTAGCATTACATGTTTGTTAAAAAATCATGCACATGCCTATAGGAATCACTACAAATTTGCCTATAAAAATGAGGGAATTGCACTAAAGAATATGATTGATCGGTGGCTTGCTCGGCTCGCTTAGCCATGGAGATCACATCGGGATTAGCCATTGGTTCTACTTCCAATTCTGATTCACTATCAATCCAATCCAATTGTGTACTTTCTCTAGAAGTTGCTAAATGAAATAACAATTTGGATCACAAAATATATGGGAAATGTTAAAATCTTTCCTACTCTTGATTGATTTACTTTCACTCTTAGAACTATTGAGGTGCATCATTTATCTATTCTTGATTGGAAAAAATAAGAAATTGCAGGGTTCTTCAATAGGTCCCCTTCCTAGGTCTAAATTGGATTCTTTCCAATTAGGATTGTTAGATAATGATATTAACCAATTGGATTCAAAATGATTAATGACCCACCACTATTTTAACAGTTTGTAAATCCTTTCCTCCCAAGCACTTATTGTAGATTCGGAAATTCCATTAAAACTCATGAATTTGCCTTAGGATAAAACAAACAACCATTCTAATTGATCAATTAGGTCATATAATTTATTCTTTCTAATTGAAATAAAACTAATACATTCCCAACATGGTTGCCAAAATATAGATTGTTTTTTGTTTGTTTTTTCTATTAAAAATAACCACCTATGGATTGAGTTTGAATTAGGGAGGTAACTTATCTCAAATTGGAATCCCTAATTAATCCAAATGGTTCTAATTGCATTATTTTTTGGCCCATGAATCTATTCCATCTCATCAACAGTCTAAGGTTTAGACCCACTTATCAAAAATTCCAATTGTTTGAGGTCTTTAGCTTTACTCAAATTGTTCGTTGTAATTTTGGATTGTTTTTTTCTACTCAACCGTAGTATCTATGGCTACACTCTACAAGTCCCTTCTTCAATTGTATTCTTTAGCATTGCAATCCTTTCACTCTAGATTCTTGCCCAATTGGATTTATTCTCATTTCATTAACACTAATATTTGTATAATGCCCCTTCTAGTTTCTCCAGCAATTGCTTTGGCTATATTCCTCATAGAGATAATTATATTCTTCACAATTCTATTTGATAAAATTGTCTCATTAATTCTCTCATCCATTCACCTATGATTTCTCTCCAATAGAAATACTCTTACTTCCAATACAATCCCACAACATAATTCCTCTCAACCTCTTAACATACAACAACTTTAATCAATTTTTCCAATTAATAATCCCAAACATTCATACACACAAGGTTAACTAGTTCATTACATTATTTAGATCCAATCGGTGTTCACTCAATAAATCCACTCATACACAAATTGCATTGTCTATCCTCACCAATCGGATTTTTACACAATCATTTGTACAACACATTGTTCAGCCTAACAATTGGTATTTTTCATTCACAGTCACCCAACAATTTCAATTGAACACATACACACTTAATCATTTACACAAGCACCACCATACACTTACACACACAAGTGCAAAGTATTCTTTCTATTCATCAAAACAAGTTCAAAAACACAATTACTTTATTACTGTTGAAAGGAGCTCCTACTACATTGAGGATAATTGAAAAACAATTGGAATTCCCAAGAGCCCAAAGCCTATACACCCTCAAGAAGTTACAAATACCAATTGGGCTATGAATATATTAAAATCTCTATATCCATCAAACCTTATCTCAATTGGTAAATACTACTTGCAGTCCCCTAAACTACTCTCTTGTTTGGTAAAATCTAGAAAATAAACCAAAAATCACCAATTGGCCAAAAATAAAAAATAAAATACTAACTAGGGGGTTGTCACTTCACATCATTATATCTTTTTTTCCACAACTCAAAATGATTTGAAAATTATTACACAACAAAATCATAATTATATGTATTTGTGGGAAAAAAAATCAGAGTTTTTGGATCACTTTTGAGCATTCAAATTTTAACATTCTATATTCAGTGTATATACAAAGTACCGCCTAACAAATCGCCTTTCATCAAACTTGTCAACGGTGACGTTTTTTCAAAAATTGTGCAATTTTGTTGATATATTTTTCATTAAAAAGCTACATAAGTCTTTTATCATTTCAATGGTGGTGATCATCAAAATTGTTCTACATAAATGAGGAATTATGCTTGTTATAAGAGCTAGGCAAGATTAAAAAAAACAAGAGCAATGCTCAAATACCCCTAGTTCTTTATGGGTTAATGTATGTCACACTAAGAGTGACAGTAGAGCTTTTCTTTGTGAGAACTTTTGAAGCATGACTCTCATGAACTTGAAATTTTTACTAAAGATGGTTGTCTTGAGTTTAATCATCTACCATATGTCCATATATTTTAGAATTAAAAAAATCATTTTATTTTTAAAAATCATATTTTATCAGTTTTGCTAATTTGTCATGTTTTGAGTTTTAGAGGTTTTGAGTACTATGGAGTATCCAAAATTAATGATCTAGAGCTAAATTTTTTGCATTTTGTTTTCATAATAGGAGGACATGTTTCTACCAAGGTGCATCTAAATATTTATTATTTGATGTCCTTACAAATAGGGCTCCTTTGCACACACACTTCTAAACATTGAAGATGGTTTCAAGTTCATTCTTTTGGTGAAATCTCTTCACCATGAAGTCCTCGTAAATGGTCAATTTTTTAGTTTTTTTGTAAAAGAGATTCCTATTTTTCACAAATTAAAATGTCAAAGTATCTATTTTCTTGCAATTTTGCACTTTTCTAGTTCTCCTACTTAGAGAAATTTTCTATATTTTTCCTTCTAGAGTACTTTTTTCTTATAGGTGTGTATACTGTCCACATTTTTAATATTTAAAAAAGCTTTTTAAATTTTAAAATACTCCTGAAAATAAAGTCAAAAACTACTAAAGTGGAGAAAATCGACAGATCATTCTTTCAATCACCTAAATATTTTAATACTTCCATTTTTGGGGTGAAGGTGGAGCTAGGGATGGAGTATAGGATGTAGTAGGCAATGTCATGCTAGACAATTGCATACTATATCATAGTAGACAATTACATATTTTTCAAATTTTAGAAGTAAAAGAGGGTTTGTTGTAGTACAAGCTTTTGTAGAATCTAAAACTATCCTTGAAACTTTTTTTAGAAGAGATTAAAGACATTTAGGTCTTCATGTTGTCATTGAATGCATAAATGGGAAATTTCGTTAAAATGGTGGTATTTCGTGTGCCATTTTTGGACTGTCCAATTGGAATTATAAAAACAATATCTAAGATAAGTATAGATTTCAGACCTCTAGGGCTATTGTACATTTCAAATCACCCGTTTTGAACTGTAAAAATTGCCAAAGTTAAAGAATTTTGCCATTTTAATAAAATTGCTTATATAAATCTTATTCTAAGAGAAATCAAAGTTTGCAAGGCACTTATTAGACATGTTTGACAAAATAATTTTTTCTTCAAGATTCAAATGCAAAAAACTTATATTTTTTTGACTCAAAGTTTCCAATTTTTTCCCCCATAGGCCTATACATTCCCACAATATATTAGTAAAACATTGTAATTTATTTTTTTATTTTTTTAAATCTAATTTTGCTCAATATAATAGAAAATGGAATTTTTTTTAAATTTCTAGCCAAAATACAAATTTGTTCTCTAGTGTTCTCTATTGTTTGTACATTGAAGGAAGAACCAATATCCAACAAAGAATGTCATAAGGTGGCGAAGTCTCCTTAGCTCGCACTATGGATAGTTTTCTTATTTTGAGCCAATATTCTTAAGCTATCTATATACAATATTTTGGAGATTAAAATTACTCTCTCAATTCATAAAGTCTTAAGGAAACCATATTTTAGGTACCATTTTGACTCTTAGAATACAAATTATGTACACAAAAACGGCAAGATATACACCATTGGATTGAAAAAGCCAACAATTAATATATTTCATTTAGATGTCACTTTAGCACCTCTGCTTCAATATGATGAAATACAACACCATATAAGAAATGCTTTACAAGTACTAGAGGCTGGACCAATTTGTTTTGTAAGAGGTTTGAAATACTCAATTGTGATTGACAAAAGGTTGTGAAAATCTGTATTTGTGATTGGCCAAAAGGTTGAACTTGTGCAATTAGCCTCTATCAAAGAAATGGACTTGGCCTCTCGGTGTAAAGCATCCCTAAATAGAATCCGTAGCCATTTTGCAATTTTCTCAACCAGACACGTGGGAGGTGCACTACTGATTTGAATTGAGAGTGCTACGTGTCATCGGATTCCGCTCAACATACATGCATTCAAATTTTTGTCACTACCATATAAAGTGTGCACATGCACCTAAAGAGACACTCTCCTACTTGCAACATTTATCTACAATTGTTCAAGATTGAAATCTACGACAATTGTAGATAGGTATCGCAATTAAGAAGAGTGATGGGCCATTTTGTTAAAATGGCAGTATTCCATTAGTTTGGCACTTTTAATAGTTCAGACCGTGCACTTTGAAATGGTCTTAGATTTCTGAATTCTATATTAGTCATAGATGACTAAAATCTATAAAAAAAATCATAGATTTTTCAAACTGTGCAATATGAAATCTATATTAGTCCTAGATTTTTGAAATCTATGCCTATCCTAGATGTCGCTTTTATGTTTCATAATGAGCACTCTGAAAACGGCACACGAAATACCGTCATTTTATCGGAATTGCCCATAGTGTCTCTTTTAGGTGCACATACCATACTTCCATTCTTGCACCTCCTAGAGTCCTAGCTGTACGTCACAACAACTCCATCTTGCCACCCAAATTGGGCTCTTCGAGACCTGCCTTTAGTAAGGGCTACCAATGTTATGACGAATGCACGGCGATCCTCCCTTCCAATCGAACTGAATGAGTATTGCCAAGTCTGCATGAGCTAGTCGGATCTCCAGGGGTGGACAAATTAAATTTTGTGTCAGAGTTTGGACAATGAGTTTGGACAATTCTGGCGCATGCACGGCAAAGGATCGGAGGGACTCGTTCCGATTGAATGGAACTGAACTGAACTGAATGGAATGGATGCTCCCAGATGTGAGGAGAGTTGTGCGCCACTGAAAACTGATCAGTCCCGCACTTCGTGATCAGGCCGCTGCTGCCCGTGTGCCGTGGTTCAATCGATAGCTAGCTAGCATTATTTGGCATTCATTCATTCCAATCCTTCCATTCCATTCCATTCATTCGATTCTTTCATTCATTCGATTCTTTCATTCATTCCTGTCCGCAAGCCAGGCAGCAGTCCAACAAGAAGCTCAGCTACGGGCGCTGGACTGCTGGCTGCTCTGGCCCCATCATCTTACGACGCTGCATGCTTCTTACCTGGTCAATGGAATCAGTTGTACAGTGCACGGTACAAGCACTTCTGCCGTGCTAGAAGAAGTCGGTCAAGTCGGTCCAGTCGGTCCAGTCGGTCCCAAGTCGGTCCAGTCGGTCCGGTCGGTCCGGTGATGATGGAAGCAGGAAAACTTCGAGACAGGAGTGCACTGACTGGGATGCCCTTTGGGCTTTGGCCCACCCGGACAATTGGTTGGGCACTGGACTCAACGGCCTGGCCGCTGGTTCGTAGTCCTTATCTCCAGGCAGGCAAACACGCACCTGGTCGCGTCCATTCCTGAAACTCGTGGCCTTCAGTCTCATGTCCCGTCTCATGTGCGCAAAGGGGAAAACACCATAACTAGCTAGCTAGCTGTAGCTTGCTTGGGGGAACGACATCGACGGAAGAGTAATTGTCCGGAATACGAATCAAATCGACCGAAATATGCGTCCGATCGATCCGGAATACAAGCATGGTTCCTAGAAAAACTCGTAACTCTAAAACTCTAAAAAAGAGATATTTCATTAAAATGGCGGATTCCGTACACCATTTTTTCATTTATCATCTAGGACTAGTATAGATTTTAGACCACACGGTCTAAAGTCTAGGACAGGTGCACATTTCAATAACATGGTCTAAACTCGAAAGTGCCAAGTTTGTGGAAGACCGCCATTTCAACAAAATATCCTATGTCCAACCATTTGTGTAGTTGACATAAAATAAGAGTATTTTCATCTTGGGTTTAGGAACGTGAGTTCCACGTGTAGTTGCAAGGACTAAGGTAGATAAGCCTATTACCATGCAAACTAGCAATCTAAATATCTTGCCTAGGGCCGACTCCAAGAGAGGGGCATATTTTTCACTCAGAAGTGTGTGCTTGTTTTATAAATCAAACCAGAATGAAATTATAATTTATTATTTTTTCTAATTAGAATTGTAATTTCTGAAGTGGTTCGGCTTGAAATTACAAAACCATTTCTAAAGTGGACTCACAAACATCCCATAAAAAGGCAATTTCGTTAAAATGGCATATTCCGTATGCCATTTTCAAAGCGGCCACTTTGAACTGCAAAAGTGACATCTACGAGGGGTATAGATTACATAAATCTTTGTCTTATATAGATTTCAGAAATCTAGCACTAATGTACATTTCAAATCGCGCGGTCTGAACTTTGAAAGCAACATCTATGACTATTGTAGATTTCAAACATCTATAAGAGGTTTAGATTTCAGAAATATAGGACAGTTGAACATTTCAGAGCGGCCGCTCTGAACTGTGAAAACTGCCAAAGTTACGGAATTTCGCCATTTTAACGAAATTGCCCATATAAACAATCCATAATTATTGCTCTCCCACATATCCAATGGCACTTGTAGATGTTTAAGATGCCAGGTATTGATGTGATGTCCCCAAAGTAGAAGGAGGTTGAAATGATCCTATCTCCAATATACACCCCCCATTTCTATTAACACCATTTTAGTGTTGTCCTTATTAAGTTACATAGTCACTGTAATGCTTTTTTAGAAAGTATCTAGAATTTGGAAAATTGTGCTAGATGATATTGAGGTCAAAAATAAGGTGACAAAATTAGGCAGACGAAATTAGATTGCTCTACTTTAGCAAGAATAATGTTCACCAAGACTAGATAGTCATCTTTGTTGCATGTTCCTATTTTTAAAATATCTCAAATTTTTGGATCTTGTTGGCAATTGAAAGTGGATTAGAACATTTTTATAATCTTAGCTTATTTTTTGGGACTCCATACAAATAAAGTTAGGATTTTCAATGTGGTGATTGTAGGTGTACCCAAAATCAATCCTTGACCAATTCTCATGTCAATTAGAGGGGGGTGAATTTAGGCAAAAGTATAGATGGACAATTTTAGTAACAATCATGGTCAAAATTAAGTGTACTTTTCATATGCCTTTAAGGTTTGTTGAATGAATTATGATGTATTGAAGAGTCTAATACATTATTATATCATACAATGTGTCATAATTAAGTCATCATTGTAGTTAGAATTAAGTCATACCATAACTTTGACACTATTACGGTTTAGATTGCACGGTTTAAAATGTACACTTGTCCTAAATGGCACCTTTACGATTTAGGTTGTGCAGCTTGAAATGTACACCAATCCTAGATGGCACTTTTACAATTTAGACCGGGCAATCTACAAATGGAATATGCCTTTTTAATGAAATATCCTATTTACTTGGCGAAATCACTACAGACTCAAAAATCTTTGACAATGAATGAGTTTATGTTGATTAGAAGGATAGAAATCACCTCCACTAAATTATAGTTAATCTCTATTCTAGTGCTGGTTTGAGGTCTTCTTCAACCCATTATATTATATTAAGATTTTGAAACCTTTGTAACTTTTGCATCCCACATTCAAATAACTTGTTCTTAGGTGCGTTCAAATGGCCTCTTTGCTTACAAGAAAACATATAAATTATCTGAGATTTCTAAGAGAAGACAGTACTACAATTTCCAGCGCCAAAAGTGGGTGATTTGGAGGTCCCTACTAGCCTGTAATAATTGTGGATGATTTGGGGGGGGCACCTCCGGATATGAGAATTGGGTTCTGGAGACTGAACTTCATCAGTTGGAAGCAAAGTGAAAAAGATCAGGAAAGTGGAAAGTGCTGTGGCCCATGAGGAATCCGATCAATAATACTCGTCCTGGATCCATTGGTTGGCTTGGTCCCTGTCAAGACATTTCCAACTTCAAAGACGGTTGATTCAATTCAATTTGTTAGACTTGAAGGTGGAACTATCTCAAACCGTACTAACATTTAAGCTAGCTGACGTGCAATTAGATGTGATTTATTTCTTGCAGACAAAATGAATCCAAAAAGAAATACACATGATTTTCCTGGAGAATTTTTGTAGTTTTCAAATGTATCTTTGAGTCGTCTCAAGAAGATAGACTCCAAAACATCTAATTCAAAAGCTTCAAAAGTCTCAATTACTTTATATTCAATAAACCATGTTTATGCCGTGTGAAAAAAATGAAGACGACCCACAAGGACGGTTCAAGCTCATGTCAATAAGCCCCAATTTCACAGTCACGAGGATTTTTATTACAAAGGAGGAAAACGAGCAGACCTCAATCTATTTCTTGCAGACAAAATGAATCCAAAAAGAAATACACATTATTTTCCTGGAGAATTTTTGTAACATTAGAGAAAATTTGGACTTTTGACAAGTCACTCTATTTGGGGAGTCCTACGGAGCTAGGAAAAGGACAGCATCTTTGTCAAAGATGTGGTGTCAGCTTGTGCGAACTTCATGAAGATCTATCACTTTTATACCTTTTATGTATAGTTTATTTAGAGTTTTGCAAGGAGTGTTTACTGCACGATGACATATATTTAAAAATAGTAATTGCTGCCCCCTCTTCCATTTAAGTAAATATTTCTTTTGTAATCAATGCTATGAACTCACAATGAGTAACAATAGGGGAAAAAAATTTGTCAAGCCAAAATAAATGTAATACAGGGGTCCCTTCCGGCACTTCTTAGCGGCCTTCTCGAGAGTCCAAATTTTCTCTAATGATTTTCGATGTAAGTTAGGCACCCCCCAAATGGCACCTGACCTTAAAGCGCCATCTACAGGTTGTGTACATTTCCAAAATCAGTTATGTACCTATTTGGATGGAGCGCTTTCAGAAACAAACTTTGACCCTTAATAACTTTTGCATACGGTGTCCAAATGCCACGTTCTCTGGTGCGTTGGAACCTCCTTTCACTTGCCAACAAGAATATATGAAAATTTGACCAGTCTAATAGTAGTAATTGGGCTCAGTAGCAAAAAGTGGCGGTTTTGGGTGTACCCACCTTAACTATCTTTGAATCGTCTCAGACAAAAAGATGTTTCAGTGTCTCCTGGAATCGGGCTGGTTAATTCCCCCCCCCCCCCCAAAAAAAAAGCTCCAATTCATTTCACAGTCCCTGAGGGGAGGATTTTTTTTTATTATTTTTTTTATTACGGGAGTCCTGAGGGAGATTTTCCCACATGGTCTGTAAATTGACTTGTTAGTGGCGCTGGATCCAGTCTCGAGTGTCCAGACAGTCCAGGCCGGTTCCATGAGCACTCAGCTAACTTATTTAGACGTGCGTGCCTGAAGGGGCGGTGCACAGAGAAGACGTACCATCAGGGAGAACCGCAAATGAATGTCAGACTGGTTCAATCTGGAGACGTCAAGCCCGTGAAACGAAGGTGGCAAAGAACGGGTGGCAAGAAAATGACTTGCTTGGCGCAAAAGACAGTCTGTGACGTACTTCAGGCCAAGTCAGGAGCCAGGGAACGAAGGGAGGATGTATACATACCGTAGTTAACACATTATTTGTGGGACTACTCTCTTCCCAATCCCAATTGCGTCTTAATATCTGCGTCTCTCCTACATCTCTCTCTGACATTTCTCCAACAAATTCAGTCCTCAAAATGTTGGAGGGGTGTAGATAGGGACGCAATTGGAAAGAGGGTCCGTAATGGGTATCAATGACAAGTCCGCTCGTTCGTCTCTGTCTCTCTCGCCATCGTCACCAGTACACAAGCAGATTACCGGTTACAAAAGCAAGGAAATTTTCAGCATTTATTATTTGGTTTCATCTCTTCTGGATGGGGGCGAGAATAAATATATATAATGATTATAATCGCTTGAGCTTATCTTCTGGTTTCCTTGACAGAGGTTCTGTGCACGTACTGGGGCCTAAAATTAGTAGAAGAGTGCTGATAAGTACGTGGAGTGTGAAAAACTCAAAAGCTGATGAATTGGAACAAAATTAGTTGAGGAGCTTCAGCTATGCAAGAGTCTCAACTATTTAGCTCTTGGAGTAAAAAAGAAGGCCATCAGCATGCTCAACCATTGATTCGAGATAAGTACGCATTTTGCCTAGCATCAATGGAAGAGAAAACTGGCAGTTCACCAAAAGGATTCATCAATCCTGGCACAACGTGGAGATAAATTCCATTAACTAACAAGACCTAAGAATATCAGCTGAAGAAATAATTTATGTGAAAGACGCCTTGTAAAAGTCTTAGTTGTGTGAAATCAACTCTTAGTTGACCCAAGGAAACTGAGGACGTTACTACCTGGTGCAGACTGAGCTGGCAGTCAATTGGATGAATAATATCTTCCAGCATCGATTCCAGCTTAGACAAGGTCAATTTGACACGAGAAATCTGGACCCCAAAAACTGTGACATTCCTCTGCACAAAGTTCTGCACAAAGCTCTAAAAACTAGTACTAGTAAATAGATTTTATGTTTCAAACCACGCACCCTGAAAAGTCCTGAAAAAGTCCTGAAAAAGTGCCCATTTCCGCCAATTTCGCTAAATCAAGTTAAATTTCCAAGCTAGGTGAGAGAGGGAGAGAGGGGATCGGTCCGAAGGAAGTTGGTGATCTACGCAGCTTCATAAAAATCATGTGAGGTCCGATCCGGGGCGGAAGTCGAGGTGCTCTCTACCATCAGTATTCATTCAATTCGTGATGAAGCTCCCGAGGGTCGATCAACTGCGGGTAGAATACGATGCTTTCAGTGCCACCCCTTGCAATCGATCTGTACTCGAACTGGGTTCATGGATTTTGTCAATTTTTGTTACATTGTCGCGGTTCTGGGTGCCAGAAATTGCGGCATTCATTCCCACAAAGCTCTCATTCAAAGGAGGACGTACTGGACGATGCCCTAGATTTACGTTTCAGGTTGCATTTCCAAAGTAGTGGAACTCCGACAGTTTAACAAAAGATAGTCAGAGTCGTGGAAATTCACCAATTTATTGAGGTTTGAGATCTGTCACACATATACAGTAAATAGAACTGATGAATCTCGTAACCCAAATGTCAAATTTGTTGTGTTGATGAGATTCAGAGCGCTGAAATAGTGACATCATAAAGTTCTAAAACTTAGGAAAGGGATGGATCTACATACGTGTAAGGCTCCCCATTTTCAATTGACCAATGCTGTGTGAATTTCTACTGGTATACATGTTGAAAATTACAGTTACGAAGAGCCAAAAGTGTGGCATTCTAGCCTGGCTAAAAGCTCTAACAAGTAGGACTAATGTAGATTTGAGGTTCCAGCCTGAAATTTCTCTCCATCGCAACGTATAATTTTGAGGAAGGTCGTGCTTGTTGACTCAGTGAGAAGAAAAAAAATGGATTGATTCAAGCTGACCTCGATCTGCAGACGTGCAAGGCAGACTGACCGAGAGAGCATCTCCGATATTTCTACAACTTCCATTAATTATGAAGCCATCACCAATACCGCCTGATTTCTGTTGACCGTCCAACTAAGCCACGTCTTTTCTGCCACAACGTGTTTTCTCCATTCAACAACGTTTTCCAGAGGAAAATTGTCGACCTAGAATTGATTAGGTGTGCTCACGTACAATCGTCACTACTTACAACTGAGCATAGTCATGGGCAATTTCGTTAAAATGGCGCTATTCCACTACTTTGGCAGTTTTTTACAGTTCAGACGGGGCAGTCCAAAATGTACAACTATTCTAGATGTCTGAAATATGCAACTGTCCTAGATGTCACATTTACAATTCAGATCATGCAATATAAAGTCTGTATTATTCCTAGATTTTTGAAATCTATATTTGTCTATAATGGCACTTTCACGGTTTAGACTGGGCAGTTTGAAAATGGCACACTGAATACCACCATTTTAACAAAATTCCCCATGGTTACTATTATTACAACTAGTAAATGAATTTTGGTGGATCTTTTGGGCAAATAAAAGAAGATTTCAATGCAATTTAGCATGCATTATTTGGACACCATATGAATTAGTTATGATTTTTCAAAGTATTGTTCCAAAATCAATACCGAGCTCTAACTTGTAGATTCTCATGTTTTGATTGTGTACATCATGTGCAATTAATATTTAGGTTTTTTGTGATGTGTATTGGTCCAAATGTAGGTGTTGCATTTTAAACAGTGTTGATTATCCATGATTTGACTCTTGTATTACCAAAGATGGGTGCACCCAAAAATCACACCCTTGCCTAAAATCGCCGTCATTACCTTGTGTACATCTCCAAAATCAATATGTACGTCTGTTGAAAAAATGATTTTAAAACATCTACCCAAAAAACTTTGACCCTTTACAACTTTTGCATACAATATCCAAATGTCACGTTCTTTAGTGCGTTGGAACCTCTTTTTCACTTGCCATCAAAAAAAATATGAAAATTTGACCAGTCTAATGATAGAAAAAAGGCGCGGTACAAAAAAGTGGCGGTTTGGGGGGTACCCACCTTACCAAGTCCATTCCATTCCATTTTATTTGGAAGTGAAAGCCGTGTTTGGAAACAAGACCATTTCTTCGATGTTCCCAATGCTGTTCTCACCTTTGTTCCAAGTCAATATTTTGCCCCCACAGTCCTCATCATTACACTGGAGGGAAAAAAAGTAAAAAGGCACAGAGACCTTGTCTCAGTAAAAAAGGGCCGGGGTGAACTGACCCCCTCGCTCGTACTGCCAAAGTCCATCCAGGGGTGCACATAAAAAAAAGCCCCCTATTTTGTGTCGTGTAAAATCTATTTTCTAGAATCCCCTTAGCTAATTTGGGGCCTCTGATTGCAAATATGAATTCAGAATTTGCAAAAAAATTCATGCATGGAAAATAAAAAATTTCAGGGTTTTCCCAGGGGTGCGAGCGAGGGGGTCAGTTCACCCCGGCCTAAAAAAGGGAGGTGGAATGAAGAGGAAATCTTTGTATACATACTACGAATAGGAATTGAAGGAGAAGTCTTGTAGCTTCAATCATGATGCACAACTGGGCGTACCTTAGATGTTTGACAATATCCAAGGAAAATATAATCGGTATCAAGTAGGTAGGAGGTCCATAAATTGGATAATCCGAATCCGAATGTGATGTGTTAGAATTGTAAATAATCGGGGTACTATAATGTAGGTACCTCAAATGTGCCACTGACCTTAAACCACCATCTATACTATGTGTACATCTCCAAAATCAAATATGTACCTATGTAGAAGAAACACTTTTAGAACCAAATTTTGTTCCTTAATAATTTTTGCTATAGTATCCAAATGCCATATTCTTTGGTGTGTTGGAACCTCCTTTCACTTGCATACAAGAAAATATGAAAATTTGACATGTCTAATAATAATAACTAGGCTCAGTAGCAAAAAGTGACGGTTTTGGGTGTACCTACCTTACTAAAAATTGTCCCAATCCAAGGGCAAATGTCCCCTACGTACCATTGTGCAGCAATTGCAACCAAGCAAGCAATATTGCCAAAGAATGTAATGGTCCAAAATAGAATGATCTTATAAATAGTGATGGGTTAGTGTGAAATATTGATACAAGTATAAAATTAGTACTTCTCTCAGATGATAAAGAAGTACATCATGTTTTTCTAAGTTGGGAGGATGTAAAAAATTAATTGTGATAGTTCAATCTTAGTTGGACAATGTGATCCCCAATGAAGAGATTAAAAATGTTGAACAAGTAATAACCAAGGCTAGAGCTGCCAAACATATTTCAGTTGGAAGTTAACCTATTGTTAATGAAGATGTAACATTACCAATGGGAATTGACAATTTCAATCAAGATGTGGGACACCAAGTTCTAATAGCAACACCATTGATCTAGTCATGGTCCACCATTGAATGTCCCAATTGATAGTAATGTGGATGATATAATGTAGATGTGACATTACCAATCAGAATTGATTGTTTCAATTGGGATGTAAACCCCCAGGTGGCAGTGGTGATATCACTGTCCCAATTGGTAATAATGAGGTTGATATATCAAACAATAAATTCAATGGAGTTGTACCACCGCATGATCTACAATTGGTGCAACAACCCGCTTAATCTTGTGACTAATGGAAAATTCCAAGAGTATCGTCCAATTCCTAGAATTTTTAAACATACTTTAAAACAATCATTATAGTTAAATAATGGTAATTTAAATATGACTAATTCAGTTGGTGAAAGACTAAAATTATTGCCAGAACATCGCAATTAGAGGAAGTAAAGAATACCTATTGAAGAATAGTCCATGCCAGTTAAGGCTAATCTACCCTTTAGAAATAAAAGGGCTAAGCCAATTTGTATTAAGTCTAGTGTGCGTGCATATGATAATCTAGAGGATTTGAAAAATTTGAAGATTGATATAACCATCAATTGCTAGGAGTAGCACTACAATGTAGAACTACCTTGCAATCAAATTTAGTGAGAAAGAGAGGAAGAAATTTGATGAATGAAACTGCTATTAGTCTTGATCCAAGTACTCCCATGATAGATTTGATGATTAAATGATGGGATTTTAATCAATGGAGTGCAAATTGATGGGAGCTCAAGGGTAAATTTGCTAAATTGGAAAATATGATTAGACATTCTCCACTTGGATGTATCCATTAGGTAGGAGGTCCATAAATTGTTCATTTAAGAGCTAAAATATAATTTTGGGGAGGTGAAATTTCTTGAAATATTTTTTAGTAAATTTTCCTTAAAAGACAAGTGGAATTGGCATCTAAACCAAGTCATTTCATATTTTCTTGGAGTTAGTTATGAAAATTTGAAGTTGACCATACACTAATTTATGCTAATAGTGAAGGTATGGAATTAGTAAGGTAGGATGCTCTAAAAGGGACCATTTATGGACTCTTACACCTTTTTCATAGGCTTTTGTAGGCCGTAAGATTTTTTACTTGTTTTACAGAGAAAGATAAATGGATGCGGCATCTAACACAAGTGGTTTCATAATTTTCCAAGCAATATTGAATTAGTTACAATTTTTCAAAGTTTTTGTTTCTAGGCACCTATTTATGACAGTAGGTCTGGCAAAATCAGCACACATGAGGTCTATAAAGGGAGATGAGGAAACCAAGAATAAGCATGGGGCAATGAAATCGTGTTTCATTTGTTTAAAAAAAAAGAAAAAGAAAAAGAATAAGCATGGGGATTTGCAATAAGTAACAAGCAAGGGTCCTTAAAGCGACTACACTTATATCCAATCAATTTTAGATTTTGCATTCTCCAAATAAAGTAGTTGGCTTGTTAACTTCTTATTTAAATACATAAATGCCCACCTATCACTACATTTAAAAATGAACCTAACCACGTGCTTTAACCATCCACATTTAAACTTGAAAGCGATCTTTAACACACTTTAAGTTGTTCCCACTTTATCTTCAGTCCATTCAAAGTCTATCACATATCCATTTTAGGACCACTTGAAGTTCATTTTATACTTAAATGTAGGATCCATTTGAAGAGGATGGGCTCTTTTATAGCATATTACCTTACTGCATCACATACAAATTCATGTCAGACACTACAAAAAAGAATTACAATTGTGAAAATTTTCAGAAATAATTAAATAGTCTACACGAATTTCATTATTTTACTGAGTGCGACTTTGATAAATTAGTGTCAATAAGAGCATTAAAGACAAGTCAGTTTCGCACGAAAGAGAGGGTGGATGAGAAAGGACTGAAATCTTAGAATCCATGCTAACTTTACCGGTACGAACTAAAAAATAAATAATAAGTCTAGTAAGTATCGATCGCAAGGCTTCAATCATGATGCACAATATACAGCTAAGCGTGAACGATTCGCCATATCCAGTAAACTACATATACAGTGGACTGCAAGTGCTGTAATATATAATACTGGAAGCACAGATCAGGAAAAACAGACTGTATATGATCTCGTAATTCTGATATTCTTGCCCTATCTTACTTCAATCACATTTTAATGTTGAGTACAGTTCACAAAAAAACTTACTGCATATCACGTAATTATTATATTAATTCTTGTCATACTACAATCACCGACATTTTAGTGTTGAGCCCAGTTCCGAAAAAACAGATTGTATATATAAAAACATTATATTTACCTCTTTGCTGTACTACAAAAATCACATTTTTAGTGTTGAGCCCAGTTCCGAAAAAACTTACTGGATATCTCGTAATTATTATATTCTTGCCGTACAACAATCACATTTTTATTAGTGTTGAGCCCAGTTCTCGAAACCATGCTGTACATCACACGTAATTATTATATTCTTGCATTGCCATACTACAATGACGGAATCCTTTTTGTTGTTGCAATCTGGTGAAATCAGTCGTCGATCTTTTTCACTTGTACGACCTAATTCGGGAGTGCAATTCTCAAGGCAAAACTGGAGATACGAGAAATTAATTTAATTAATTAATTTGTTAAGCTGCCAATTGGGGGTGAAGAGCTCGAAAGGGAAAAAGGAGACGTGGACTGGGATATTACACCAGTGGAGTGCGATGGACGCCACCCGCCCATGGCCTGGAGATCAGATTCTTCTTCTCACTTGCCTGCCTGCCTGCCTGCGGGGCCAGATATCCAAGTACCCTGCCCGAGAGCTAGCTAGCGTCGACTTTTCAACAGACAACTTACAATGTCGGTTGCTTTGGACGCTCTCGCTCTTGTTGCTGCTGCTGGTGGTGGTGTTGAACCCGTACATGCACTTGCTGCACCTCGCGTCATGCCTTCGTGATTATTGCTGGTGCCGGGCTCACTTGCTTCATTGCTTGCAAAAACCACCAGAACATGAAACAGAGACCTTGGAGTCCCCGCACCACTCGCTTTTTGCAGTTTGCGCACCCAATTCGTGATTATTGCTGGTGCCTGGCGCGCTGGCTTCAGTGCTTGCAATACCACCGGAACATGAAATAGCCATCGCACTACTTTTGCAGTTTCCTCACCCAATTGTGTGCTTTTACTCACTCACTCTCTCTCTCTCTCTCTCTCTCACTCACTCACACACGCACACACACACGCACACACAGACAGACGAGAGCGTAGATCGGTAGTACGTACGCCACTCGAGATTATTGAGGACATGCCATTGAATTTGAGATCATACATCGAGTAGTTGCGATGCGACGCGATGAGGCAAGGACTGTGATTTGAGCAGTCAATGAGATCGAACTAGGCAATGACCGGATTGAACGAAGCCATTCATGGAATCCATTAGACAATTGACAAGCATTCATTGAAGCTTTAGTACGGAATCGACAATTTGGGGACCAGCTGAGCAGGCTGTTCGACATTTTGGTGCTACATGTGTCCCGTGGAGTAGGAATCTAAGGAGCCATGCCATCGGGATCGAATGCGTCTCGAAGATCAGGGCACCAGCGTCGTGGCGATGAGATTGCAATTGCAGCAGCAGGAGGAAAGAGTATCATGAAGCGAGTGAAGCGAGTTGCGGAGAGGAGCGTGGAGGTTGGGGCGAACAAGAAGAGGTTTGTGGGGGTGCGGCAACGGCCATCGGGCAGATGGGTGGCGGAAATCAAAGACACAACGCAGAAGATCCGGCTATGGCTGGGGACCTTTGATTCCGCGGAGGAGGGCGCCAAGGCCTACGACAGTGGTAAGTTTGTTTAGGAGTCTCACTACTGTCTCTTCTTCCTCTTGCTTCGTTGTGGGCTTCAGGTTAGCGTAATTAAATTTGAATCGCAATCTGTGTGAAAGCGTAGTTCACAATCTAATTGTAATCCATTTAGGCAATCCATCACTTGAAACTGTAGCCAACACACTGCAATCCGTTACTGCAATCTCAATACTAAGAACAAGAGCAGCAGGACGCTGTAACAGGCGATCCTATGCTCTGGAAAGTTGCCCATCACTGACCTAGGAATGCGCAAGGTCTTGCCCGCAAGCTGCTTGCTGATTCTCTAAGTAGTTTGCAATATATTAGCGTGCGATTTTCATTGCTTGTTGTGATTTCGAATAATTCAAATTTAGGAGGCGTATTGTATCTCACTAGAAGCGCATTTCCAACGAGACATCACACAGACTTTTGGTTGAGAATTAAGCACAGAATCCCAGTTTGAAATTTTCGGGGATTCAACCACAGATCGATTTGCACCATTACTTGGTTATACCATTGCCATAACACTCGCCACTTTAATTAAGCTTCCGCTAACAATTCGATTTCCATGGTTATTTAACAGCGGCAAGAGCGTTGCGAGGCGCGAACACTCGCACCAACTTCGTGGCGGCCATCGCCAGCAGCTGCGAGTCCACGGTCCCCACGAAAGCCGCGCGCCTCATCCGGCTACGCCAAACGGCTGCCGCAGCGAGCTCGACCCCGTGTGAGCTTCGTCACAAACCCAACCAGGCGATGTCAGGACAACATTTGGATCACGAAAATTGGGACGCCCATAGCCAGGAAGATACAATCTCCCAGTCCACAATTACCTCTGAATCTCATTCCAATGCCATCAACCACAGCCTTGGGGACTCCGCTCCAGATCATCCCAGGCTCACCTGCAACGACGGTGCTTCCACTCCTGCAGCTTCTTCCCCAGCCACAGACACCGAGCTTCGGGATGCTGCAAGTGGAGGCCACGAGTTGCATCCCTCCCAGGAAAGCTTCCCTTGTGCCACCAACATGGCGGATGAAGAAGCTTCCAGCTTTGTCGATGATAACGAGGTTATGGACACAATCCATGATTCCAATGATAGAACAGCATGCCAACATGACGCGTTGTGCAAGGAGGATATGGAGCTCGTTGCAAGGTCCGATGTCAATGATCCGTTGGACCACAGACTGGACATGATTCCATGGCCGGAGTACGTCTTGATGGAGGGTTTGGACCTCAGCTGCGAGACGACTTCGTCCACGGGCGTGTACCCTGCTTTTGAATATTCCACAGAAGCCATGGACCGGGACTCCGAGCAGTACTTGTCTGATGACTCCAGTGATTTCTTGCTCAGGCTGCAGCAACCACCGATTTCGCAGCATAATAACGAATTTCAAAACCAATGCGAGCTTCCCAGACCTCCAGTGTGTCCAGATGATCCGTCGCCTGATGGAGCTGGTGAATGTCCTGGCCAAGGTGATCAAGCTCTTTGGGTGGATTTGCCCTCTCTTTGCATGGTTGCTTGATAATTATGCCAACTGGGTTGGAGTTTTGGTAGGTCTTGGTGTCGCTCTGGTTAGAAGATGGTTATCGCGTTATCACCCTCTGCTCTCTGTGAGCTTTTGTATTGTTGGACAGTTGTAAGAAGGTTATGGAACATAAGACAATTCTTGAGCAGGCTACTGTTCATTCTGTAGAGGGATCTTTGGTGCGCATAAAGATATCTTATTTTGCTTATACAATACTTCTTTGGTTCTTCCAAGGTCTTCTTCAATTCTCTCCTAGCACGCTGGCATTTGATTCTTCTCTGCTCTTCTCTCCATCATTGTGAAAGCTCCTTACAAGAAGGTTCTTGATTTCTTCCAAAAAGATGGTCTACAAACTGGTTCAATAATGTTTGCCTCTGATTGTTGGCTAGTCAAAAGAAGGATGTAACCCCATGACCCTTTGCCGAATACTTGAGCCCTTTGATAAACCCAAGCCGTATAGATCTGAACCATAAAACCACTTGATACTATACTGATATAACATTCGTGAGCCTCCAAGCTCTCAAGGATAATCTAGTCCATTATCCTAAATAAATCAGTTTCTTTCTCGACACTAAGAATATTGACGTCAGACAGGATCAAAACAAATTGAATTGCTTTCGTCATTCATTTCATTGTAAATCATGACGTTGTACAGTACACCAGGTTTCGTGGATCCCCAAGACATTGTTGAAGACCCAGACATGACATTCCGAACACTTTCTTACTAGCACACTAAGAGAATGGGGACTCAAATAATTATAGCCCTCGAATCTATGGGAATTATTCAAAGTTCGTGGATGAGTCACTACCAGCATTTGAGTAATGCTCAGCCCCTGTTAGTGGGACAAATCGTTCCCTTCGTCAGTGGTACCTTACACTGCCTTCGTCAGTGTAAGAACTCTACATTGTATGAACTCTCCATGTACAATGTACCTATCTCCACGTGAATGCTTCACAGATCATTCAGCCATTCTCGCACGAATTCGCTCTGCACGACATTGCTTGGGTAATTATCCGTTCCACTCATGTAGATTATTGACAATGCAGCAGCTTCACGCAATACATGGCATTGAAGAGGAACTCTGTGCATCCACTAAACAAGGCTCATCTAAACTCACTTCAATAGGAGATCAATCCAACCGTCGTCAATATGTTCATGTTTGAGTTCAAGTATAAGTTATCGCCATAAGACTAAGAAGGAACCTCATTGCTCTGCCGTTTCGCATCCAGAACTAATGCCACTGCCACTCAAAGGATATCAACTGGAGCAATTCCGAACATGGCATTAATGACAACATAGTCGTTCATCATATAAACTCTGCAGCAATTAGTTGACAATGGAACTCATACACAGTGAGGGAATGGCATCTTTGGATGTGAAAACGGGAGTATGATCGTTGATCTTCATAAGAGAATTTGCAAATGATATCCAATGAGCCTCAGACCTTTAGGCAATAAATACTATACTAACATTAAATATAATACGACCTAAAATAGGGAGAGCATTGATAATTCCTAAGCCTCAGCTCTAACAGGACGTCGTCGTCCTACCTGCAGAGAAGAAGTACCTCATAATACCTCTCGCTAGTGTACAAACGCTGACCGGTTGAGTCAACGTAAGCTCATCTTCTCTGGCCCAAAAATTAGACAAGAATCACCTGGGGAAGAAGAAAACCCCTAAAATCCGAAGTTATGAAACAAGCTCGGAAGGCTTTTGTGAGGTTGATCATCTTCCTGAAGAAACCACCTCAGCTTACTCTCATTCGGTAAAGCACCATCGACGACGGTGGAGAATTTATCCTGATCTTTAACCAGATCAGCCATTTTATGAACCAACTCCAAGGACTCTGACAATCGAGAAAGCAAGTTCACCAAGGCTATCACCTCGTTCCGTTGAAGATCAAGTCCGCTTTCGACATCAAAAAGAATTTTGAGCGCCGTGCCGAGTCCAGAAATTTGGAGCTTACCCCAAAGTCGACACTTCTCGCAACCCACGCAATCCATCAACGCAGTGATATTACGAAAATGACGCTGCAACTGTTGCTTCAAGTCAATGGCATCCGGCCCATGCCACAGCTTGGCCTCGTCAAAAGGAATAGGGCACGCGCTGCGAAGCCTCTCACTTCCTACTAACCCTGTAACAAGCTTTTGAGTGTGACGATCCTCGCGGTCGTTACCCGTCGAGTAATCAGCTTGAGTCAAATACGACTCGGCTTTAATCACCGCTCGCAAAACAAACAGATATGTGAAATAAAGGTTTTGCACACGCTCCGGATGCTGCAGCACGCGCTCATGCATCAACGAGGCATTCATGCCCCACAAATTCGTAGACTCGTCCATAAGATAATCCGCAGCAATGTGAGTCGAGATTGATGTATGTAACCCCGAAATCAGCCTGTAAAAAACCCGTCTCTCCGCACAGGCCTCCTTCTCTCCATTCTCGAAACAGTTCTGAGCGTAAATGGCATCCCAAATCCGACGAGCAGACTCCCCTTTGTAACCTGTATACTTCTCCCCGTTCAACAGCAAATTGACATAAGTCATGTCGCCGCTCACGGTCTCATCATCGATGGTCCAAGGATTGTCGGAGTCCGTCCAACCCTGAAAATCTTTCTTGTCCACAGTTCGATCCACGGTCCCTTCCGGTCTCCCTTCTTGACAACTCGCATGCTCGGAAGACCTAAAAGCGGCCGGAAACTCGTCTTCCGGGCACTCGCAAACGCTACAATCGCGCAGCTGGCACATTCCGTCCTCAGGCCAGAACGGACAATCGCACCACAGCTTCACCTTGTAGTGCCGAAAGAACGGTGTCTTCACTAGTTCCTGGAGCAAGGGATGCAGAACCTCCTTGTTCAAGATGTCCACGGTACTATAATTGCAACAACAATCCTCCACCACGCCGTGAAGCTCCTGGGAGCGCTGACACCCGCACGAACTCGACCTGTGCCCAGGCAAGTGAGGCTGCAACACCAACGGCGGCGAGAGAGAACCGAAAACCAAAGCCACGACCAACACCAGGAGCGCAAACACCACCGCTAACCTTGTCCGGCTCACACTCTTGGTTTTCCCATCAACTACTCTCTCCTCCGCCATCGCCACCTTCAGACTCTGCACCTCGCCACCAATCCGCTCCTTCACAGAAGAATCGCCTCCCATGCCTCCCACTCCGAACGTCCACCACATCCCTCACAAATCTCCAAAACCTAATTTCTGCTACTTCGTCTCCCCTGTTTTCATACAACGCTTGTGAAGCTTTGTCATCATCTCCCCTGCATTATAAACGCAAAACTGAAGCAAAATCAACGCGGAAAAAAATGCTCCGTCCAGCATAGCGTGCTACAGAAACTCCCGACCTCCAGATTTCCACGAATTTCACATGCCGCAAGTTGTTTTCTAACGATCCTTCGCATCACCGCGGCGAGAAGCAGGGGACATGATGACTCAACTGGGGGACTTGACTTGATGACTTGACCAAAGATTAACTTACAACTGACTGCTCGCTATTAGGACTCTCCAAAGGGCTTCTGAAATCTTGATACGTGGCAGTTGCGGAGTAGTTGAAGACGGAATGAAATGACATGTCACGCACGTCACCAACTGGTCTGGTCGGTGGTCCCGCCGGGTTTTGCCAGGTGGATGAGGAGAGTCTGACGTGGGAAGAGGTGATTGGTGAGAGGTGTAGTTTGTGACACCTTTGGGGGAACCGATTGGGAGATTCGCAGTGCCTACTCAGCTGCTGTGTTGTGGTGAATGGTGACTGAGCTCGCTTTAGGGTTTCGTCGGTTTGGATGAATGTTGTGGATGAATGATTGAGACGAGTACTAATCGTTAGTTCTCATAAATTGGTAAAGTTTTTTTCAATTCCAAAATTTGGAAATTAATTAATTAACTTTTGGTTTTCTTTTGAAATAAAATTTCAGTAAAGTGAGTTAATAAGAGCATCTGCAGTGCAGGCCCGGTATATGGCCCGGTATCGGTATAACTAACTTTTGAACGGTAAATAATTAGAACTTGAAAATTGTCTCATTGGAAGCGCATCAGAAAAAACTTGGAGAAGGTTTAAGAAAATTCAAAATTAAACATTAGACAAGTACTTCAAAAGTAAGGTAAAAATCTGAAAGTATAGAGGTCTTAACAAATCACAGTTACCAAAGCAACATTTGGCCATTGACCCTCTAAATATGGCCAAATGTGGAGGGTCAATGGTCAAATGTTGCTTTGGTATCCGTGATTTGCTAAGACCTCTATAATTTCAGATTTTTACCTTACTTTTGAAGTACTTGTCTAATGTTTAATTTTGAATTTTCTTAAACCTTCTCCAAGTTTTTTCCAATGCGCTTCCAATGAGACAATTTTCAAGTTCTAATTATTTACCGTTCAAAAGTTAGTTATACCGATACCGGGCGATATACCGGGCCTGCACTGCAGATGCTCTAAGTAAATTGTAACCTTCTCTATTCTGGCATGAACCTTCCAACCACAATTAAGGCTATCTTCAAGACTGCCGGTTTGTTCTAAATATATTCATAAACTCCGAAGAATATATTTGAATTACAAAACTAATAATCAATAACAAAAGATAAGATGAGATCCTTTCCTTGTTGCTTGAAGTACTTCTATAGTACCTTTCTATTGTGCCTAATTGTCTTGTACTTGTACTTAATTTTATTTTGAACTAAAAATATATTATCTTAAAAGATACTTAATTTTTCTAGGTAACTATTATCTTATTTTATTTTGAATATGTACCACTATGGCCTACATTACATATATGATGATGAATATTGATTTTAAAAAATAAAATAAAAACTCAGTTACAATTTCACAAAAAAATCTTGAAGTTTAGCAGTTGATAAATTGTCATTTGATGGCCTCGCCTCAATAACCTAAGTACATCTACAATTAGTTTGAATAATCATTTAAAATATTGTTCCTATTGTTAAATTATCTTAGTTTTTGTTGGATCTTGTAGGCAATTAAAATAATAATAATGCATTCTCTAAGCATGTATTTTTGGAAAATTATATAAATAAATTACGAATTTTCAAAGTATTATTTACAAGTGTTTCTGAAATTGATCCTATAATCTCATATTTTTAAATTGTACATTTTAACCCCTAAATTTCCATGACTATGTTTTCACTAAAATCACTCCAAAATTGCCATTTTTAGTACAAGTATCAAATTTTTGAATTTTTTTTCCTGACACATGTAACCATAGGATCTTGTAGTATGCTGACTTGAAAACATGTGGTAAGAATTTCAGAAATTTTCACCGCGTGGATTGCAAGATATAAGCATTCAAAATCACTAAAATCGCTTTTTTGACCTTGCAAAAAACCAGGCAGCTGCACTTCAGAAGATCACTTTCTATGAAAAAATGTCCAAAATGGTGGTGCTTCTTTGAATTCTTCTTCCTAGACAAGTTGGCTATATACTTAAAAAAATTTCACATCATTTGGAGTTGTACAATATATAGGAAAAAAATAGTAAGTAGAACAAAGTAGATAATGATTCAAAATACTAAATTGTTAAGAATTTAGGTATGGAATTGGAAAATGCCAATCCCAATGGTCGAAATGTTGTAATGAACAATCTACATCCTATGATTTTATTTTTTTCAAAAAATACTCAAAATTGAGTATAATTAAAGGACTTCAAAGTTTATTTTAGAATAGACATTCCGTAATTGCCCGCAAACTAAAACTCCTCATAACTTTTGACTCTTTGGTGAAAATGAAATGATTAAAATCTTTCCACGTATATAACTCTAGAAAACCAATTTCAAATATTTGTTTATGAAAAAGTGATTTTTTTTTATCTGCCCGGATTGCCCGGCCAAGAAAAAAAATAACATATTAGGCCATAACTTTTGACTCGTATTTCCAAATGTCATGAAATTTAGTGCATATGCAAGATATTCCTCACGCACAACTTCTATTAAAATTTTAGACAAAAATATGAAAATTTCCAGTCACAGGCACCTACTCAAAATTTCTATACTGCCCCAAAACGCATGTTAGAACTTTAGGGGTTAAACAAGGAATCTCACGTAAACTAGCAATTCTAAGTAATTCATATCAAGTAAAATATGTATTGGAACAACAAAAATCTACAATCTAAATTTGGGATGTGAAATTGTGAGACTTGCACTTTGCAATAAGAGGATGCTCTCAAAAGAGATTTGAAAACTTTATAATAGGGTTGGTAGCAGATGAGACAAGATTACCTAACTCAAAATTGTGAAGCGGGTGTCAAAATGAAAGGATAGTAGAACATTATACATGTGCAATCTTGCACTTTGACATCATATTGTCATCTTCTCTAATACCATTCTTGAACATGATGTTCTTTCTAGATGATATCATTCAATCTTAAACCTAGAAATGATGCCACAAACACTAAGTGTCCAATGGATGACAAAGATTCTTTCTATGGATGACAAAAATGCAAATGTTTATTCTTGGAATTTTTTGTGAAAAGAGAAGGTCTTGTGCAATAATTTAACTCCAAGGAATGATCTTGGGATTTTTTAAGCAAATGATTCACACAATACCAAAAATGATGATTTCCACAATGAGATTCAAGCCGGGAAATCAATAATTTCAACAATTTTCAACCAGGAGAAGGGGATGCAATGAGTAGAAGACACAAGCTGGATCTTTGCCTTTCAATTATGAATGATGCAAGTCTCATCCCATATGCTGCACTTACAAGTTGCAGCCTTGTTTTTCCACTTGGCTCCACAAACATAGCAAAACTCGAGGCCACACCTGCAAGCCCAAAAGATAATAAGATCACAAATTACACCTCTAATTGCATAAAGATCGGTTTACAAAGTCTGATATATACAAGAGTATGTTATATTTTTAGATTGCATAACTAATGGGACGGTAGTTAGGGTCCCCTATCTGATATTAGTGCCAATGTTTTTCTTAGTTTGTTGATTTTGTGTATACCCTACACTAGGGTTAGATTCGTTAAAAAATAATTCAAAATGTAATTAAATATGACATCTAATGAGACTTTCAAAAATTATAACGTGGAATCATTGAATAGTGTAGAAAATGTTAATGAAAATAATCTAAATCCTAAAAAAAATCAAAAAAATCAAAGCTATCAATATTTGTAAAGTTGCAAAAATTTGTAAAGCCTTGAGTACCAATAAAACTGTAAGTATTGCTACAAATTAGAGAATATTCTAAAGTGAGCTATTGGTCACGAAATATTTTGAACCTTGTAAAATGAACTTCCAAAAATTCTAAATCGAGTTAATGATTTAAAATTCAACCAGAAAAGAAATGATTTCGGATGGGGCCTAATGAATCTGACCCCAACGTACGGTTACGTCGCTTAGCCTTGACGGTTGTTAGGATTTTCACGAGGAATCAAACGAGAGAGACGATGAGTGAGGACGAAGAAGACGCTTACAAGCAAGTCATATGGTTGCACCCGCGCAAGAGATCGATCACCCGATTGCAATCCGGGCACTGCTGCCACTTCTTCTGCTTGGCGAGGTCGCGCAGCTTGCTATCCCCCGAAAGCTTGTTGTTCATCTCATTCGCACGCCTCTCCCCGCACGTTTGATCAGCATGCCACGGGACATTGCACTCTTGGCAAAACCCTCGGTGACAGGCGTAACACTCCGCAAACGGTTCTGCCGCGACGTCGGTGGTTGTGAACTTCTCCATGAAGGCCGAGCAGTCGGGGAAAGGGCAGAACACCTTGAGCGCCGCGGGGATCGCCGCTTCTGTTAGTCGGACGTTGAGAGCGTTGAAACTCGAATCGGAGAGCAGTTGATGGCACTGCTCCACGTCATAGTGGTGAGCGCAAGTCCCCTCGGGGCATTTGATCTGCGAACTGCCGCTCATGATCTTTGCCTCCGCGTGGTTTCGGCAGCAATTGGAGCAGTACTCGTGGGCGCAACCTGGTTTACAGAAACAGAGAAGTCGCGCATTAGGTCATGACAAGCAAAAGTTTGTGATGGTTCGGAGCACATTAGAATCAGAGGATTCTCAGATTAGGTCATCGTGACCAGAAGTTTGTGATGTTTCTCCACACATCAATCACAGAGGAAACACATCTCTGATTAGGTATTCGCTACGAAAGTCTGGGCTGCCTTCCCTCACACTAAACACGGAGAATTCTCTGATTAGGTCATTGCGACCAAAGTCTGTTGTTTCCTCACGTTAAAAAAAAAGGACTCTTTGGTTTTAAGTCATTTACACCCAAAATCTGTGCTGCTTCCTCACACATTAAAAGCAGAGACTTCTCCGACTAGGTCACTGCAACCAAAGGCTGTGCTACTTCCCCATAAATTAGAAGAAAACTTTGCAGATGTGGTCCGTGAGTTTCGTTCAGATCCCAATTCCCAAGTAGTTGACCATGTTGCACATTTGACGCTTTTAGAACACTATGATTGTAAATTTAGAAATTTCGTAACTAATTCCTCTAGAATTATGAAACAACTTCGTCCAGAGCTCACCAGGTGTGCTGACGAAGGAGGACTGTGGCAGTGTGTCAAAGCATATGCCACACTCTTTTTCGGGGATGCGTCGTGGCAGGTTGATGCGAAATGCACGCAAGAAACCCGGTTCTGGTTTGGTACAGGCCATCGATCCTACGCAGCCACAACACAGGACCCCGTTCCAGATTGAAATTTCCAAAGCAACTTTAAACGCATACAGGACTGCTATACATTCGCGGTACAGTATTTTCCTCACGTTAAATGTACACGGTAGTTCAGAAACGTGACGTCGAGTATTAGGACTACATAATATTGTATAAACATGATACTCTTCTTTCAATCTAGGGTGCAATTCGTTAAATTGCGGTGTTGCAATTCACAGCATGAAAATTGTGGGATTCAAATGCTCAAAGCTCTTACAAGAGGATGTGAAGTTCCAATCGGGGGCCTGGAAAAGTGCCAATCCCTTGAAACTTCACCACTAATTTAACAATTTGATGCTAAACTTGTTCAGGATTGGCAGATTGCAGATTCCCAGCAACCGAGTTGGGAAGTTGATAGTCCGTATCGGGTACCTGGATATGGCGTCTTGCTGTTGCTAGTCGAGGCAGACGAAGAAGCTTGGAGCACGAGCGACTCCTCGAATTCCCGAACGAATTCCTCCGAAAAATCGAAATTGAATTCGTGGAATTGTAGCTCATGTGCGAGTTCTTCGTCTTGCAATTCCGAAGCCAAGACTTCGTCCGACTTCTTCTTCTTGGATGACTTCGACATCCTCTTCACTATCCAACGCAAAGACCCAGTACCGAAAATTCCAGGCATACTACAAATTTGCCCTGCAGCGGTGTTCCTATGGGAGGGAGGGATATGACCACTACTGTAGCACCCACACGACGAATGATCAAGGTCTAGATTGTTGCAGTGATTCTAGTACGGAAAAACGAAGAAGCAAAAGATCGTTACAAAATGATTCCTCAACAAAAGCTATCAAGCGAGGAACTGCTGCAGTAATCCTATAAAAAAATCCAATAAGCGAGAGACTGTCGCAGTGCCTCTATACAAAAAACGCAAGGGAGGGACTGTTACAGAGATCCTAACCTCCGTGTGCAGACCAACAATATAGTACGCGTTTTCTAGAAGGAGGAATAAACCTTTCCGATTGCAGTCAGATCCTTGCTGATTTTCCTCAAAACCAAGAAACCGACTTCCAAATTGCAAAGCGGGAACCTCGAGGCTGCGGCTCAAACCCTAAAAATGAGGCTAAGCCAACTACGTTACCAGATTCAGTGGGCACCATGAACCCTTGCAGACTAAACACGTCACAAATTGGTGAAGGATCGGAATTCTGCACGATACTGAGATGGACATTTCCTCAATCGGAAGGCCAGCAAGCTTCCACCTGAACAGAAGAGATTGGTTTGCCTTCCCAGTTCGGAGATGCTTCCGCAGTCGGTAGAGATGCTATCAGAATCTTATCAGAATCTCTTATCAGAAGCTGAGTCATCGATCACTCTTCGGCCGACTGGGAAGGAGTAGCGGTGCAGACTTGCCTGGTCGAGTCTATACTCTATAGTAGTGCAACGAGCCTCTTGCGGAGGCTCTTGTTTTTTTATCCTTGTGGAAACACAAGAACCATTTATTTGCTACACAAATTTTTATTTACAAATTTTGAGTTCATATTTGCAATCAAAAGGCCCCATTTTAGTTAGGAGGAGTGTTAACAATGAAATTGCTAGAGCCTAATTGCCAAAGCCTATAACCATGGTGAAGTCAAAGAGAGAAACTTTGACTCTAAATTCTAGAAGGATGAGCCCATGACCATTGATTTCAAACCTCATTGTTTGTTGCCAATTTGCAACTACACTAAATAGTGAAATTAGGTTGTCCCACAGTAATTATTTGACGATCTACACTATATAAATATTTATTGTTTCTTTACAAAAAATTACTATTTTTGAATTAAATATAGTTGTAATTGGGACTCATGAACCTCCATGTGTACAAACAAAAATATGTATAGAAATATTTGTTGACTTTGAAGGCTTGTAAAATATTTTTTTGAAGTAAGGCAACTTAATTTTACTATTTAGTGTAAATATGAATGAAAAATCATTATTTATTTTTCAAAGATGAAATCATATGTTTACTACAAGTCCTACAAAATTTTAAAAATTTTAAACTTTCAAAAATTTGAAATTACTGTAGCCTGAGGCACACCAAGCACTGTAAAAGTTATGAATTTTTATCGGTTCATCAACTCTTTAAAAAATTCATAACTTTTACAGTGCATGTCCAAACACTACAAAATGAAGCTCTTGCACTCCTTTGTAACAAAGCTTTCTATTTGTTTCAAGAATGTAACATCTCATACTATAATATAAAAGTCATTGAATTTCAAAATTTTAATGAATTATAGAATTATTTTATTTTTATTTTGGATATGGCAATGGCACAAGGCACATTAGTTTTGTTATAAACAAAATTTCTAAGTCATTATATTAGTAGACCATGATTATTTGTCTAAAATTAAAGTTGCAATAAGATATTCAATATCAATTTTTTTTCAAAATCACAGGTTGGACTGAAACTAAATACAATAAACTTCATTGCATTAGTTGAGTTCAAAAATTCAAAAGAGATCAATTTAATGATTAACCCTGCTACATTTCTGTACATACTAAGTGTCAAATGGATGACAAAGAATCTCTTCTATATAAAACAAAAGTGTAAGCGCTCATCCTTGGAATTATGTGTAAAAAAACTAAGAGATCTTGCACAATAGTTTGACCTCTAGTGAATGCTCTTGGATTTATTTTTTATCAACAAATGATTCACACAATTAAAAAAATGATGATTTCCACAATGATCAGTATGACGTTCCAAGGCTAAAAATGGAGATGAACAACAAAGAGCTAGAAGTTGCCAAAATGCACCAACACCTTGATCCAATTCAAACCATCATCACTTTGGAAATTAGGAAATTAAAAACCTCATGTGTAAAATCTAGAAGTCATCTAAACGACTTGAATTTAGAATGACGATCAGTGTCTATCAACAGAACTCTTAGACAAAAATCAGATGAAAATCATCCAATTTGCATTGCGTCAAACTGGAAAACAATTTGATTAGACTGTATTGATTGATCAGTTGGTCTCAGTTTGATTGACGATGCGAGTCTGGGCACTTAGTGTTCATAACATTCATGAGCTGTGAGAGCAGTTGCCTTGCCTCTGACGGAATGATGTGGTATATTCCACACCCCACATTAGCTAATAAGCCACACGTCGAAATATGTCAGTGTGTAAGGAGCTGAGTTAGTGGGTACTTGGATGCATTTCGTGGACGAAGACTTCAGAGAGGCAAAGGCAGTCTCTCTGAAGGCTCTTGAATGTTATGTTTATTAGCACTTACAACCTGCTGTTTTGTTGACAAACTTCATGCTACATAAATAGCAAAACTCCATCTTGCATCTACAGAGCAACAAGTGAATAGAAATGAAGTCAAGAGATTGAAGGCCAACTACTTGGATTTCAAAACAAACTAAGTTAGTGTGCCCTGTGTCGTTCCCACAGTATAATAAAATTAAAGTTAAAGTAATTTTTTAATTTTTTAATTCCTAAACACTTCAAAATTCATTAACCTTCACATTGTAGGTCTAAATGTCACGAATTGAAGCTCGTGCAACCCTTGCAAAGAGTTTTCCAACACTACCAAGAACGTGAGCAAGGAACGTACGTTACTGAAGATCTAAATGTAATAGATAAAATGAACAACCTAACTTAAAGTTTGGATGTGTAACTCTTTCAGTCTTGCATCTAGAGACCAACAAGTGAATGGAGAGGTCAAGAGATTGAAGGCCAACATGATAATGGTGACTATTTGGATTTCAAGAAAAAAAATGTGATTCTTTCATTGACTGATTAAATCATTTAGATCACAACCCATAACTCTTTTTTTCTTGAATGAGGAGGAGTGCTACGGTGAATTAGTCACTCTAGACAATTTCAAGTTCTTAAGTCTTCTGAATTAGTAATTCAACTTTAAGTGTCAATTTTGTGGCCCCCATGTTGGTAGTCTCTCATTAGTGCAAGTTGTAAAGGACCAAAAAAGTTTGAAAGAGGATAATGTCTTTACCTCTAATAACAAGACACTAACAACCCTTTTCGGCAACTATTCACTACAAGGGAAATGGGCCCGAATTGACTGTATTTTTGACAGAAAAGTGTCCAAAATGACCGCCATAACTTTTGGAACTTGGCACTCTGTCAACGTGGTTCATATTGCAACCTCTTTCAAAATCTTGTCAAATTTTTTGTCAAATTTTTTGTTTATCATAATGCTTCGAGTGATGAGAAGACAAGTGGTTTATACAAGTGGGGTGGTAGGGAGGTAAGACAAACCATGTGGGATATCTAGTGGAAGCTCCACCGCTCATAGTTTAGTAAAAATTAAGTAGGAATAATGGTTAAAGTGGAATTTCAGACCTAATTCAAGCATAGTAGAATACAAAATTTTAGAAAACTTTGAACTAAGAAAATGTGGTATTTCAAACCAAATTTTATGTCCAAAAATCTGTTTGAGATTTAAAGCTTCCAATAAAAAGTTATAGACAAATTTCAGTGAAGGATTGGAAGGGACATTTGTTTTTACAATTTCAAACATCCTCACTAAAATTTGCTTATAACTTTTGATTGGAAGCTTCAAATCTCGAACGGATTTTTGGACATAAAATTTGTTTTGAAATATCACATTTTCTTAGTTCAAAGTTTAAGAAAAAAAAGTTATTCTACTATGTTAAAATTAGGTCTGAAATTTCACTTTAATCATTATTCCTAAACTATGAGCGGTGGAGCTCCTAATCCTCATTTACATATCCCATATGGGTTGTCTTACCTCTTACCAACCCACTTGTATAAATCACTTGTCTTCTTCCCATTTCTAGCTTCAAGGTGAGTTGCATTCGAAGTTGAAGTGCTAATTCATCATAATAATATTGAATGTAGTGTTTAAAGTTATGGAAGTCTAATTCTAAAATGCATAATGTACTTTTGAAGCTTTAATTTATTTTTTAGGTAAAAATGTTTTGGTTGCGAATGTGCAAAACTGACAGTCCTTCCTACGTGGCAAAAATTCAAATAATTACAATTTTTTGGGTGAAAAAGCATGATGACGTGTATTTTTGTCCGAAATGACAGCCGAATTGATATAATTTTGTCAATTAGATGTCCGAATTAAGTACTCCTAATCTACAGCACTATTGACAGAATTTTGTCAAATTTTCTGTTAAATAGGACACAGTTCCCTTGTAGTGATTGTACGTTGGGGTTAGATTTGCTACGCCCCATACAAAATCATTTGATTTCTTTTAGAATTTTTATTCATTAACTTGATTTAGAAATTTTGGAAGTTCACTTTATATGGTCCAAAATATTTTGTGACCTTTAACACAATTCAAAATATTTTGTGACCTTTAACACAATTCAAAATATTTCAAGACCTTTAATAGTACTCACAACCTTACCGGTATGTACAACTTGAAATTTGTGGTTCTCTTTAGGATTAAGATTATTTTCATTGATATTTTCTACACTATTCAATTAATCCACATTGTCATTTCTCAAAATTTCATTAGATGCCATATTTAATTATATTTTAAATTGTATTTTTTACAAATTTGACCCCAACATAGGGTATACAATATTGAATCTTGTGTATAAAAAATGTAAACAAAAGTCCCAATAAACTAGCTAGGTTTAACCTTGTAAGGACACAATGAACCTTATTAGGTTTGCTAGTTAACTTCATTGTTAACTATAGAAACAAAAAATGCATGTATTGATTCAATAGTTAGGGTATTTTAATGACTACCTTGGTCATTGGGGTTTATATACTCTTAGAATTAAACAATTATACATAGTAAATGAGGTTGTAGCAAAAAGTAACTCCACATACAAATGCCACAAATTTAGACTGTACAATTGGCACACCACAAAAGCCATCAACCGAAAACCAAAATCTTCAAGTGCTATGCACCCTTTAATTGATTTCAACAACAAGTTGATAGATTTGAATGTTCTTGATATCCAAGTATGCTAAAAAATAAATTTTGTCTATTTTTCAATACTGTGACTATTGTAGTCACTTGATGCTTCGAAAATATCTATATAAGGATTTGAATTAATTCATCTAGGAAAAGAAAGAAAAGAAAGCAAAAAAACTTACAAAAGTAAAGATCCTATGTCAAAGTTATTTTCAAAATATAATTTATTTTGTCTTAAAAGTTCTACACTATATTCCTTTATCTACCTTGCTAAAATATATTACACAATTCAATGTATTTTGCAAATGTACACTGCTTATACATAGTGGTACAAAAAGAGTCTCCAACCTTAGCCTCTAAGCGCTCCACCATCCATTCGGTGAATGACGAATGTTGTGAAAAATTCATTTCAAGCAATTAGTATTCATTGAAGAAGTTTCAAGACACATCATGTGATATATCAATAGAAAGAAGAAAGAATCGTCTACATGAATCAATAATATAGATATGTTGGAGGAGTTTCAAATATTCATTATAAATTTCCAAACTTAATTTTAATATCTTAAAGATTTAACGATTTTTTTTTTAAATGTTATTTTTTAAGGGTTAAGGGGTTAGGGAGCCAATGGTTAAGGAGGGACTTACACGCAAGATCAATGTGCCCGTGCCCTCTTGATCAGCATAACGCTTGCTACATCTTTCCGTCCAAATGTACCACACTAAAAAGCATCTAAGCAAATCTCAAGACTGATTCATAAATATAAATTTACTAGTTTTACCTATAATCGAGGTAGTGATGTTTCCTAGCAAAGCCGTTTGTAAGGAGTCAATAGTGGGGGCTTTCGACTGTTCCGCTAAGTTGTTGTATCTTCGCCACAAGTCCCGGGTGCAGTTACACTCCCAGAACAAATGTGGGGTGTCTTCAAGAGGGCACGGGCACATTGAGCAGCTCACATCCGTTCCTGGAATCCGCCATGACAGCCAATCTCCGGTAACAATTCCCTTGTTCAAAGTCTGCCAAATGAATATAGCTTGTTTCTTAGGTCTTGAGTTGTGCTACAGTAATTGAAGGTGTTTTGTAATATCCAACTAGCTAAAACCTTGTTTCAGCATTTCTCTTATCAGGATTGATTGTTCCGCTTTCTTTTTCAAACCTTGTAATTAGCCTCTTCTAGCAGTATACCCGTAAAAAGGTGTCTCCCTTATTTTATCAATTTTCTTCCAGTTCCAATCAGCAGGATCCCATACTAAATTCTCAATATTCTCTCTCTGAAAGGCCCAAACTCTACTCTGCCCATCCGGTGCCCGAATGGGATTAGTATCTGAGAAGGAGTTCATTTTTCCATCCCAAAGTACTACTTGGGCCTGTTTCAGATCCTCTTCCTAGAGATCGAAGTTCCCTTCATCCCACGATAAAAGTCCAGTCTCTCTATTCCATTTGAATTTAAGGATGCTTTTCGTTCACTATAAGAAACCCGCGTTTTTTGGGGTGCTAGCAAAAAACGTGCCTTGTTTGTATAGATGTCTCAGCGTTGGTCGGGATACGGGCTGTTTTATGCAAATTCTGTTGGATGTTGCGGGGAACGTGTACATGTTATTCGAAAAACGCATGAACGTCAACTATGACAGGCATGTCGTGAGTGACGTCAAAGAAAACATAGACTTGTTTTTTTTGACATCCAAGAAGACATGAGGAGTCCACGTCAGCAAGTATACCAATTTTGCCTATGGGTAAGTTAGTAAAATTTACTACAATCTATGATAAAATGTTGACCATATGTGAAAATTTTAGGCAAAGGGCAGCTACATGGCATGCTTTGCAAAAAAAGAGAAATGGATGGATGAGCACCATGGATGAAAAGAGATGATCTTTATACAAGTAGGGTGGTAAAAAGTGAAACAATCCATATGGGATATACACAACAAGAATTGTGTTCAATGTAAAATGTCTAAAACAACATGATGCAGATATCAGAAACAACGTCTAGATGTTTGAAACAATGTCAAGATGTACATGGCCAAGTTTCTATATTCTAGTTATCCCATATTTTTTGTCTCACCATGGACAGAGAATGGATACAAATATGACCTTTGTAATCTAATTTTCAATAAAGGAATTTTTTCATTTGGCCATCAAAAATTCTCTTGATGGTAGAAGGTAAGTTTTCTTTAATTCTTGGTGAATTCAACATTCTTCTTTGTTTATTTTATTTTATAATTTATTTTAACTAATTATTTTTTTGTTGATCTTGCCTAATGGATAGGGTATGCATCAATTGATGTCTCAAAGAACGTCTAAATTGACGATTCAAAAAACAACATTAAAATTTTCAAACAAAATAAAAATATGTTGACTAGGCAAACTACGTCAGATTTTCCCGCGGCCACGTCACTGCCCACGTCATTGAGGGCCCGGATGAAAAATTGTCCCACGTGGCACTGCCCGGATGGAAAACGATGACATGTCGCCATCGTGGCATCCACATGTCATGTTTTCTGAACTTCAAAAGACCATGTTTTCTATGATGTCAAAGTATAACAAGCACAAATTAGGCCCGTTTTTTGAAAACATGGTCATATTTTTTACCCGTCAATTATAACGAATTTTAGGTGACATCTACGAAAACACACGTGATGTCATGAAAAACATAATCTAACGTTTTTTGTGACATTTCAAAAAACACGGGTTTCTTATAGTGGTTTCTGTATCCTCCTTTGAGTGATAATAGAAAAAACAACTCTCTGGTGAGTGGAGCCAAGTTGTTTGTCCTCTTTTTGGAAAAGCCCTGGGCTCCCAAGGCATGTGAGTTAATGTTTTCAGTCTTCTCTATCTGCCTTTTTCTGTTACCGCTCCTAGTCTTAGTAACAGTCTCTGAATTTTCTCTATAGGAATCCAGTCTTCTCTGTCTTTATCCCATAGATCTGATATTGTTCTTATTCCTGCTCTAGCCTATAGATGTAATCCCAAGTTGGGCCCCATTCCCAATGGAACATTTTCTTCCTCTAAAATATTCGGATTCCCAAATAAAGGCTGTCTAAGGAGTTTTGATCTATCTGTCGGTCCCATTTGTTTCAGTCCGCCTTTTACAGAGATAAATGCTCTAAAACAAGCTTTGATAAGAGGGGAGTGGTTGTTATTTCTGAGCCCCTTGCTGAAAAATAACCAATTGGGCGATTCAAACCATTTGGCATCTTCTATAGGTCTTCCATCTTCAATTTTGTAACGAAGTAGTTTTTTCCAAGGTTCATTGCCCGGTGATAGTCCTCTTACCACTAACTTGGCAAGTAAGGCTTGTGTTTGAAGGTATGGATCCATCAATTTAATTCCCCCTTCCATATGTGGTAGAATGCACACATTCTATTTTACCCGGGCCGCATACCTACCATCTTCTTTCCCTGTCCAAAGATATTGTATCAACAGCCCCCGTATTATGTCACAATTTTTGGGTGAGATGCCACAACAAGATGCTGTGTACCAACAAGTGGCCAGTAGAACCTGGTTACATACGATCACTCTTCCGGCTTGAGAGACAATTTTTGTAGCCCACCTTCTAAGCTTCTTCTTGATTGAGTCAATGAGCGGTGTCGTATTTGTATTCGGTGGTAAATAATAGCCAATAAGTGGTCCTAGATATCTGACTCCTGTCCCTTCCGGCACCCAAGTTAATCCAATATCTTCTCCCCATGAAAAGGGTTTAGGGTTCTTCGATGCCCATATTGCGTTTGTCTTGTCCCAATTTATTTTTGACCCCGAGGCCAAACAATAAATTGATAGAATCTCATATGCTCTAATTAAATTCTGTAAGGTACCAATGAGAAATAGCGTACCATCATCTGCGTAAGAGGCGTCTGTGACCCTTGATCCTCCTGGAAGTGAGAATCCTTTGATGCCATATCTCTGATCTTCCATCATAAATCCCAAAGCATCCAATACTACCACGAATAGGAATGGAGCTAATGGACATCCCTGTCTCACCGAGCGGGTTAAATCAAATCCTTCTCCTACTTTTCCATTGACAATAATTGCCGAAAAAGTGTTTTTATAAAGCGACATAACTCCCTTTATAAATTCACTGTGGAAACCCCTTTTTTCTAAAACAAAGCCTTCATAAATCCCCAAGAGATTCTGTCATAGGCTTTTTCAAAATCAAGAAGTAGTAGGTTCAAATCCTGTCCCGATTCTTCAGCATAATGCATTGCTTCTTGAGCCAAAAAAATGTTATCAGTAATGCATCATCCTTGCACGAACCTTGTTTAATTGGACCGCACTATTTCTGGCAGGATAATCTGTAATCTTTTAGCCAAAATCTTCGCAACCAATTTATAAAATGAGGAGAGTAATGTAATTGGTCTAAAGTTTTGATGAGGGAAGAATCTCCTCCCTTTGGGATCAGAGAGATAATACCTCTGTTGTGTCCCCTGGACAGCACTCCATTTTCCAAAACTTCCTTCACCGCCTCCAACAGTGCTTTCTGTATTAAATCCGTGCATATCTTGAAAAAATCTATAGGTATACCGTCCTCTCCGGGTGCATTACCTAAGGTCAAGTCCTTGATGGCGTCTTGCAATTCAACCATGGTCACTGGTTTTATGAAGTTTCGGTTCTGCATATCGGTCACTATGTTGGGGACACTGCTTAGCACCTGTTTGCGCGCTTCTAGGACCTCCGATGACTCCCGGCCCTTTGTATACAAGGTCGCATAAAATTCCTTCACCGCTTTCAATTTTCCTGGTTGATCTGAGATTACATCTCCTCCCACTAATAATTGTGGGATGTGGGCTCGCTTGTGTATATCTTTGAATACCTGGAAGAATTCGTGTGAGCATTTGTCCCCTGTTCTCAACCAGCGGGCGAAGACCGCATGATACTGCACCTCCAATGCTTCAAGAGTGATTTTGTGTAAAGTTGTTTTTGCTTTGTCAAATTTTTGAGTGGCCTCCTGATTTCCTGAGTTTCGTGCTAGTAATTCTTCCGCTTCTCGAACTTCCCTTAATGCCTGATTTTCCGCCTTGAATTTGGCCACTCTTCTTTCTTTGTCTATCTTGTTGACTTCCCTTAGTGTCCTCTGCTGTGCACTTTCGATCTAGTCCATCTAGGACTCTCCCTCCATCGGTTTGCCTTTCTCGTGCCATGCCTTACATAATCTATCTCTGCTGTATTGGTTTTGCAGAATTTCAGTCTTCATGAATCCTTCCGTGGTAGCGGTTTGATCATTGGGAGTAGCCTTAGCTGTAATGGCGAATGGTCTAATACTTTCATCTGTGGGTGTATAGATAAGACGCCGCCTTGATCCCTGAGAGAGGATGAGATGTAAATTCTATCTATTTGGGCGCATCTTTTCTCTCCACCCGCCCTGTTGTTGTCCCATGTGAATCGTTTGTTTGAGTCCTTTTTGATTTTATCTGCATGCCACGCATCCTCTAACCCGTAATGGTTAAGAAGTCTCGTCCATGCTACTTTTTCTCTTCTGTTTAGGTTCATACAATATCGTATTCCGCCTAATCTGTCTTCCGGTTCTTCGACCATATTAAAGTCTCCTAGTAGGATGTATGCCTGTCCCGGAACATTGGCTGTGACGAGGTCTTGCCAAAGCGTTCCACGTTCGTTAGAGGCTCCTGGTGCATAAACATTAATGATCGAGACAATAAAATTGGAATCCAATTGGATTGATAAAAACTGTGCCCTTCCGGGTATAATAACACTAGTAGAAAAACAGTGCCCAAATTAACAAAACATCAACAAATTTTTATTGATTTGGGTATTGCATCGTCCATTTTCACAAGTTTTTGTTGATTTTCATAAAAACTGCCCAAATCAACAAATTTTTTTGTTAATTTGGGTACTGCATTCTTAAATTAACAAAAAATCAACACTTTTTTGTAAATTTTGACTAAAAAAATTCTCAAGTAAATTTTTTTATTTGAAGTAATGTGTAAATTATCATAGTTAGTATTCTATAAATAGTTTGATTATGGAAAAAATAAATAAATCATTCCCAATTTCGTAATTTTTAGAGTTAGAAGACTTCAAAGACCATTTAGGCATAGGAAAACAACTTTTTTCTAAAAACTTTGAACTAAGAAAAGTTGCTATATACAAGTATCTTTCATCTCCAAAAATCCGTTTGCAATTTTAAGCCCCCAATAAAAAGTTATGACTAAATTTCAGAGAGGAATTCCATTGAATTTTTTTTGACATTATGAAAGACCCTCTCTGAAATTTAGTCATAACTTTTGATTGGAGACTTGAAATTGCAAACGGATTTTTGGAGATGAAAGATACTTGTATATAGAAACTTTTCTTTGTTCAAAGTTTTTAGAAAAAAGTTGTTTTTCTATGCCTAAATGACCTTTGAAATCTGTTGTCTTTAACAAAAAAATTAAAAAAAAATCCTTTAACTAGGTAAAACAAAAAAATACTCACACACACGCATGCATGTATGTGTGGTGCAATGGTTTGAACCTTGCACCCCAAGAGTGAGGTGCAAGGTTCAAACCTTGCTGGCGTGGGGGGTGCCACGTGGCGGTCTGCCCGCGTGGCAATTGCGCCCGCATGGCGTTGCCACGTGGCAGAGTTTCATTGTTTTTTTTTAAATTTATTTGCAAAGGAAAAATTTAGTGCCCAAATTAACAGAAAATTAACAAAAATCAACAGTTTTGTGTTAAAAAGTACCCAAATTAACACGTCCAAATCAACAAAAAAAAATCAACACTTTTCTGTTGATTTTTGTTGATTTGGGCACTGTTTTTTTCTACCAGTGTAATTCCTTTGTTTACTACTGATGATGATAGATTTTGCGATACTAATATTCCTGTTTCTGCTCTCCATCTGCCCACTCCTTGTATATTTTGAATAGCACTAGTAGAAAACGCAAGAATTTTGACAGAATTCTGTTGATTTGGACGTGTTGATCCAGTCACTATTTTGTTGATTTCAACAGAAATCTGTTACAATTACCAGATTTCTGTTGAAATCAACAAAACAGTGACCGGATCGGCGGATCAACATGTCCAAATCAACAGAATTCTGTCAAAATTCCTGCGTTTTCTACTAGTGTAGCTGGATTCCATGCCTTATAACCATTGGAATATGGAAAGCTTTTGTTCCTGTTTTTGCATTTAATTTCCTCCATCCAATGTTCCTGCAGAACAATGATTTGAGGTTGATTTGGCATTCTTTCAAATACCCTCCTGATGTGTGCTTGTTTGTCTGATCTCTTGGTACCGACTCCTACACCCCTAATATTGTGAGTTGCTATTGATAATCCCTTCTCCATCAAGAACTAACCGACGTGGCCGGGCTTTGAGGATCTGAGGTTTCTGGACATGTTCTCCCCTTGCTCTCCAACTCGGGTGTCAATGCGGTATTTTTTTTTGTTGTACCGCCAATGCTTGTAAACCTGGTTGCCAGTCCGCTCCCTTTCCTTGCTGTCTCTCAAATCCAGCCCATTCTCGGAGCAGTTTGTGAACCTGGGTCTTCCCTCCTTTAGCTTCCAACTCTGCAACCACTCCCATCTTTTGCCAAGTCAATCTGATCCTTTTAAGGCATTTAGCCTTTTGTGTGACTTTGACCACCGCCAGTACTGTAAATTCATGCTTGTCCTTTGACGAATCCCACCTGGCCGACCATTGTATAGATTCCCATTTGTGAAGGTGCGGTAGTTTTTTCAAGTGTTGTTTGAGATGATCCTTAATTTCAACAAAGATGCGGGCTTTGATCATCTCGATGTCATTCTCCTCCTCTCCAAACGAAAGATTCAGAGGCTCTGATACCTCGTATCCGTCATAGTGCGGATCTAGCAGAATTACTGGCTTCTCCTTGATCTTTATAGACCACTAGCCAAATAGATAGAAATTTCTTTCCTTTAGAAGGAGTTATCGAGCCTTCCGTTTTGAATACCTCCTGTAAGGAATCCTGTCCCCACAACGACCACTAGCTGCTAGATAAGTGAGTCGACAATCTATCATGATTGGGTCCCCAAAATTTCCCCGTCAATTCCTTAGCTGTTGAGGAACTTTTAAATGCTGTGGCTTCCGACTCTGGAGCCCTGGGTGGTTCCCTCTGATCATATAATACGTCATGTACCTGTCCTTCGGTTTGCACTTCCATAGCACTTATCGATTTCAGTTTCTCCCTTTGTATCTGGTTAAGGTCTTCTTCTGCTCCGGAGTCCTGTCCATCGATAGCCAACTTGCGTCTTGATTTACCCCTGTTTTTCCTCTTTGTAACCGCCGTGAATTTCATCCCTAAAGCCATAAATTCTTGCTCTGAGAGATTAGCCAATGTTCCAAACGGATTGGTCAATCCTTGAGTGTCCTTCCCCTGTTTCTTTGAATAGTCTGTAAATGGTCCCTCTACGTTGCTTATTTCGTTTTTGGTCGTTGGAGACAATTAGATTTGGACCTGCTCCATTTTGATGTCTTCACCTGTCTCTGTGAGTAGCACATCTTTGGGATTGTTCATCGTCTCCTTTGGTTCCGATCTCTTCTCCTTGTTATTACTCTTCTTCTAGATCCATTTCTATTTTGTTGGTAGTTTGTCCGTTTCACCTTGTGAATCTGTTTTCTTCTTCAACTTCTTTTTTGTTTTGACCACTGTAAAGCCATCCTGTACTAAGAAGGCTTCTTCTATCTCTCTACCCTTGGAATTTTGCTTCGGGCTTTGCGAAGAATCATTTTTCCTCGAATTTAAGAGACAGTCCGCTACTAGATGGCCAAATTTTCGGCATCGGTTGCACTGATTAGGTAATCCAGAGTAACTAACCGCCTGGTTTGAAAACTGGATTTCCGCTGAACTTCCGTCAAGTACTGGAATTCTAACAAACCCCGGCAGTTTCATAATTTCCAAAACCCTAACGCTTATAATCGGGCCTCCTATTCTTTTATATGCCATTTTGCTTTGTTCGACTGATTGAACTTCACGTATTAAAGAAGTTAGCTTCTTAAGCCCCTCCGAGTTTTGAAACACCGGGTCCAGATCTAGGAAGTGGACCTTTATCGATATTTCCGGCATTTATTCCGGAATTAGGGCTTCCACCGAAAACCCAACCGTCCAGGGAAAAAATCTCACCGATCTGTCTCCCCATTCTTGTAATCTAAGAGAGATGCAGCTATTTGCCGCCTCTTTGTCTTTAAATTCAAGTCTGAAGAACAATCTCGATAATAATTGAATGGAAATGTAGTCTAGTTTGAGTTTCTTTGTCAAGAAAGTCACCAACAATGAGAAAGCAGGTGTTGTTCTGAAGTACCTTCCTAGCGCTAGTCTCTGCAGCAGATCTTCTTTAGCTTGTCGTAGTTCTTGAATCTGCTCCGTCGTGAAGTCTAGGATGAGCTTCCACTCCGCATCCACCTTGGGTTCTCTTGACTCCACGCTTGTTTCAATCGTTGCATGCTCTGCATGCGACTGTAGCACGTCCTTTGTTGGCATTTTTTCGGGGCCGTCTTCCGACGTCCAACCTTCTCCCGCCATTTGAGGTAAGTTTGTAACTTGATCCACACTCATATTGCACAATACCTACCGAACTTTAAACAAAGAAATCAGTCCCATGCAGATACAGTGACTACGCCTCGGAATCTCCGAAAGGCAAATCTAGGGTTTAAAAAATGATTTCTCGCTTTTTGTAGCTATGGTAATGAATTATCCTTGTTCTAAATGCAGTTGGTGTGATTTCAGCCCTTGCGTCGTCAATCTATCAGATCCCGATCCAAACAGCCTGAGAACCCCACCGCGCCACCACTGCACAGTCTTCCCCGTCAACTTCCGATACTCACAAAGTTCTAAAAAATTCTCCAAACCTCCTGAAATTTGTGCTATTGCTTGCTCTAAACGCTAGCTAGTAGACAATCCAGCAATGCTCCTCTGATTCTACAAAAATCCAGTCGTAATAGCAAAAAACCGCAGAAAAAACGCAGAAAAACCTAAAACGGACCAAAAGCGGCCTACAGCGGTTAGCTCCGAAAATTGCGGACCAAACTTCGACGGGAGAAGGTGAGAATGATGGTACCTTGCTGTGAAAGCCGCGAGCGACTAGGCGGGGGCACGGAGCCCCTTCACATGAAGCAAAAAGAATGATGGTACCTTGCTACTCGGATACCCGTAGTAATTCTAAAGCTAATACGTGCACAAACTCCCGACTCTTTTGGGGGAAGGGACGTATTTATTAGATAAAAGGCCAATGCTGGCTTGCCCGGTGTCGCGGTGAATCATGATAACTTGTCGAATTGCACGGCCCGAGCGCTAGCGATGTTTGAAGCTCTTGCAATCGGGACACGTCTGCCACTTCTGCTGTTTGGCGAGCTCCCTGAACTTCTGGTCGCTAGACAATCTCGAGTTCATTTCATTCGCACAATACTCCACGCACATCTGATTGCTGTGCCAGGGGACGTTGTACGCCTGGCAAAACTTGCGGTGACAGAAGTAGCACTCCACGAACGTGCCGCCGCTCTCCGACTTCTCCATGAACACGGAACAGTCCTTGAACGGGCAGTATACTCGGAGGGAAGCCGGAATGGCGGTTTCTGTTAGACGGGTATTGAGAGTGGTGAAATTGGACTTGGACAGGAGCTTGCGGCACTGGTCCATGGTGAAGGAGTGGTCGCAGGAAGGATCCGGGCATTCCATTTGTAAGCTTCCGCTCGAGAGCTTGGCTTCGGCGTCGCGCTTGCAACAGTTGAGGCAGTACTCATGGGGGCAGTCTGCGGAACAAGTAGGGCAGATCGTGTCGAATTTGTTAGCGCAATTTTGGAATGGGCCAAACTCTAATCGTAACCCTGAAAACTCTAAACAGACCCAATGCAACCTCAGTAATGCTTGGACAGGTCAATACAATTGCAAAATATCTGAATGGACCAAAGCCTAATCGTAACCCTACAAAATCCTCAGGAGCACATCTGGAGTCTCAGCAATTTTGGTTTTTAGAACTCTGAGCATTTGAAAGTCGCTATTCTGACTGCATGGTACTCTCCAATTTATTTTGAGGAATTCAACCATCATACGAATGTTTAGGGTTTAGAAACGGCATTCCAGGTACTGCAAGCGAAGCATGTGCATCCCGACGAAGCGATGTTGTGTGGCGGTGGGTCATGTTTTAGAACTAGCTTATATTCGATATCTTGACGAATTCGGCGTGCCAAAATGTGGCGATCAAGTGGTGAAACTTAGAACGTTCAGATGCCTGGTTTGGTTTGAGTTGCGTCACAGAGTACTCAAAGCTCTCAAATCTACGACTGGTGTAGGTAGGAGAGTTCGAACGCCCATTTCGGAGGGGCATCTGAAACTGCTCCTGTTGCTCATATTCGAAAACTTTATGGTTCTAGTCTCTAGGGCAGGTACAGATTTAAAGAAGACTTTCAGATGAATTGATGCCTCCAACTACTCGAGGTTCAGCTCGACAAGCGTCGATCTCAACTCCTCCGATTCCAATTTGAGAATTGGATTTCCTCAACGCACCAATTCGAGTGAGATTACGCAAAGTGAATGGAAAAAAATGCGGTCATGAACTCACTTTTTGTGCTCATGAATGCGGACAGGGGGAAAGTGTCCGTGCATATGCCGCAGTCTTTCGTGGAGCTGCGTGGTCTCAGGTTGATCCCGAGCGAATGCAAGGTGTTCTCCTGCGCTTTAGTCACGACAACAAATTTGTTTCCTACCACAACCAGACTGACACGCATGGTCAGATTCATTCAACTCGTCTCAAATCTCAAATCCAAAAATGTCCTAGATTGTAGTGCTACGTCGTTGCAGTAAATGGGTCTCAACTAGAAACCGAAGCTGTTCAATGAGATGCTAGCTAGTTTAGTACTGAAGCAGTTTGAGATCCTCATCCTCATCTAGATGACGTGTCCCGTTTTTCAGAAAATCCACCCTAAGAAGACTCAAAACGGAAGACTCAATTCTCGAGGAGGCTATTTCACTTCCCTCATGGATCACTTGTTAAATCAGACAAGCTCTATCTCTCGCTTCATTAATTGTCCAAGGGCTTTGTACGCACTCCTCTGTCTCATGTTATCTCCAATAGAAAACTTTCGTGTGATTGTCGATACAACTCGTTCCTATGAATCTATGATTGATTGTCGGTGCAAAACTTTGTTGTGAAAGTCGGTGACGGACCTTGGAATCGTGCCTCAGTGCTTCTTGTCGGTAACGAAGCTTGGAGTAAGTTGGGATTGGGTGTCAAGTCTTGGAAATCCAGCTGATAAGAAGGATCTTCGTCCTGTCTGCTACTCGACCGCGGGGTTTCTCTTATCCTCCTTGCTGACCATGCCAAAATTCCAACAACTCAACTACTCATAACGTGGTTGGCCTTCTTTTAGCAAGCTAGCTAGTGGTATTAACATGTCTGGTCTGAATTTCCGGAGTCACTGATCATTGAATGGAAATGGGGTCGTCGTCTACAACCTCCCGCTTTGACTGAATACATAAAAACTCATCATTCATAGAGTGACAACAAATTGACTCGAGAGCTTGATTCTAGTACCGAAATTGATCTCTCTCTCGAAAAACTCTTCGAATGGAAACACACCCTTAAACTAATATTGCGTGGGGTGGTTCTACTAACTCTGTGGACATTACTAGTTGGAAATCAACATGGCAATCAAGAGAATCTCTTGCCATGTATTGCCACGTTGATTTTCAAGTTGACAGAAGCTATGAACGCAATATTCATGAAATTGGCAGTTTCCAAATAGCAAAAATAGAGATGTTTTTTCCTTTGATGACAAAGTAGCATCACAGTTCTAGACTTTAAGATTTGCACAACTGTACACAACTTTGCAAACTTCCTAATTTTAAATGAAAATCACGACATCTGTCATCGATAAAAGCATTCAAGTAGGCGGAGTACTTACCGATTTTCCTCAAAGCTAAAATAACTGATCTCCATGTCGGAAACCCTCGATTGAGGCTGCAACCCACACCCAAAAAACTGAAAATTGTGATACAATGACAGAACTGATATACAAGAGAACTACCTCTCGACCGGCACTGTGCACAACTCCTCGCAGAGTAAAAAGAACGACATTAAGAAATCATTTAATGGTACGGAAGGCTTCAGTCTTTCATAGTTTATTGAAGATTTTATTTCTAGTCGGCACACGAGGCATCTTCTGACTCGATGTCGGCAAAGCTACCGTTTTGCTCGATGTCGGTAGACAGGCTATCAGGATGGCTTAATAGAGTCGTCTGGTTCTGCAGACTAAGGTGGACCCAATGTTTAGATTTCTGGCAAATTTTCACCAAAATCATATGTCACTTTGATAGATAGGGAATTTTGTTAAAATGGCATATTCCTTACACCATTTTGAGATTGTGTGGTATGAAATATGTACATTTCAAACCGTGCATTGAGCCGTGCATTTCAATCTATGAAAGTACCAACTAACCAAAGTTGCAGAATGGCACTATTTTAACAAAATTCTCCATGTAATGGCTACTATTGCACCAGGGTGAATGCAAGAAAGACCGAACGAAAAGCGTAGCGCCGGCCACAGTAATCACAATACTCAAATTTTTTTTCAAAGTCACTTAAAAATTAGAAAAAAAAAAATTTAATTTAAGAAAATAAGTTTTGTGTTCACATCTTTAGGTAGAAGGTACCCTAGGAAGGAAAAATATAGGAAATTTTTTTAAGCAAGGTTTAGGGTTTAGGGCAAAATCTCATGAAAATAGATACTTTGACATTTTAATTTGTAGAAAATAGGAAAAATAATTTTCAAAGAAACTAAAAATTGGCCATTTGGGAAGACTTCATTTTAAAGATATTTTATCAAAAAATCATCTTAAAATCATTTTGAATATTTAGAACTGCACGCGCAAGAGAGCCCTGTTTGCCTGAATGTAGAGGACATAAAATAATATTTTTTTAAATTTTATTTGGTAGGAACATGCCTCTATAGTGTAGGTATAGACCACAAAAATTCCAGCTCCATATCATTAATTTTGGGGGGTCCCCAGTACTAAAAAACCCTAAATTGCAAAGTGTGATAAATTAGCTAAAATGAAATTTAAATATAAAATGATTTTTGAAAATTTACGAAAAATAAAATTTCTAATAAATGTCTAGTTTCTGATCTTCAAAAAAAAAATTCAAGTACATTGGCTATAATCTGCAAAAGTTATGGCCGAAGACAACTCGAGCACATCAAGTGTGACAAAAAAAAAGTACTGGTCTTTCTTGCATTCACCCACCAGAAAAGAATGGCAAAAATCTATATGACACTACTAAAATGTCTTCAAGAATACAAGATGTGCCCAATTTTGGGTGAAGTTTATCAATGTTAGATTATGTAGTGAATGAACGTATGCATATGGTGAATGGATGTCCAAAAAATGAATGATGGTTATGACCCTCCAACAATTCAAGGTGCAAGTTGCACCACCAATTTAAGAAAACCAAAATAAATCTTTGAGTGTAGTATGCTAGTGGGTGTTTATTTAATCGTTTTTTGGGGTGAAAAAAGTCAAATGGTGAAAATTCTTTCATTTTCTTGGGCCCCAAATTCATTTTTTTGTCATGTCATTGATTTATTATGTTGATGAGGGCACAATATCAATGTAGACTTTTTGCATGTAAATGTCACTATAATTTTATTTTATTAGCATCTAATACAAAACAAGATTGATCTCAGCTTGCTATAACTTAAAATGATGTGACTTTTGTAATTAATATCACTAGTAGAATAAATTAGCTTAGTATTAGAAAACGGGTGTATTTATAGGCATTGAAGATTGCCACCACATGGTAAAGGGGTATTGCTTAGTCATTTACAACATTTTGTGTGCATTGGATGTGGGCATTTTTTTTCCGTTGCTATAGATGTTATCAATGTCAAATATTAGTCTATAGTGATATAGCTTTATTTTGCAGTTGTGTTGTTGCTTTAAGAGTTACTTGGTAGCTGCCTTAGCCTAATTTCATTGATTCAAGGTATCCACCATGAGTCAAAACTTAAGCTATTAAATCTTGGCATAGATTGGTATTGTGGCCGTTGGCATGCCTTGTGTAACGTTGGGGTTTGTACATTGTCTTGCAAACCTTTCAATTATGGAATTCCATGCAAAGTATGTATACACCTTCTCATGTTAGTGTGGATTAGAGGTGAATCCCACATCATTTGTCTATTGAAATGTAACAATGAAGGTGCTTGAGCACTTATAGACTCACTATTGTATCATTATTGTTTGTTCTTATGCTTTGTCACATGTTAGCACAATGTGTTTATGTACAACAAATCTATAAGGTTTGCCTAATATTTTGCATTTGCTAGTGGTCTGCTTCTTTTTACTAACGGCTTCTATTTGTACACCCTATAGTTAAAGTCTACAACATTGTTAACTTTAATTTATTTTTGAGGCATCCATTTTTTCAGTTGTACACTTGTAGTTTTACCACTCATATGTCAATTGGGTTCTCTGACTCTCTCCTTCAACATGTTGCTTAGCTGCACCGCTTTTGCTTCTCTATTGTTACTAGGGCTACCATGTGAAGACTACCATCATCTGCTTTGTTGCCTTGAAAGTACTTTCCACACCATCCTTTGTCTTACATGTTGACCCTAGTGACCAGTCTATGTAGTTGTTGCTCCATCAAACACCACAACTACTTCTGTTCTACCCAATAAATTTTCTTATCCAACACAATTTGCAAGGTTCCATTGTCTAGCTTCACTCCTATTCAATCTAGTGTCCACCTAAGCTTTTCAGCGGTGATGTTTCCTCCATCACGATTGCCTTGAAGGACTCTAGCTATTCTACTATATATTGATAGATCAATACTCATTGTTTCCATTACGTAAACTTATCTAACATCAACCATTAGTTTGCTAATAGTTGTACAATACTTATTCTTTATGTTCATTCATGGCAGCTATGTCTCAATATATGAGCCTTTTGCAAGTACTATGTTGATTATCTATGTGCAACACAAATGCAGAAATGATCAACTTATGAGCTTTCTTGAATTACTAAGTCAATTTGTTTACTTTGATTTGTTTTTATATGGCATCAAAGTGATGGATCATAGATCTTAGAGCAATTGATCAAAGATCAAAGCAATAGATTAGAAATCGGTAGTTTTACAATTGAAAGAAATAGAACTAAGAGATTGTACATAAAGGTCTAAACAGCTTAGCCATTAGAAAAAGCATTGCTACTAAGAAGCAAGAGAGAAACAAGAAACTAAGATAGATGTTGTTAGCAAAAGCGTTACTACTAACATATTAGAGAAGTAAGGAAGATAGAACACAATGAGTGACAATAGAAGAGTATCAAAAAGACCAATAAGCTCACTGGACTTGAAAATTATTATATGTGGAATTTGAAGATGAGAGTTTATACTTAGAAAAAATAATTGGTAGACCATCACTAAAGGAAGTTACAATCTCGCAATTTTTTCTATTACAATTGATGGTAGACAAGTTGTAGCAACTAAATTGGAGCTAATGGAGGTCAACGTGTCTGAACAACAAAACAAATATTGAAATACTTAAAAAGAATCAAGGACTTTGGTCTTTACTTTTCTTTGCCCCCCATAACAAATTGGACACCTATACCATACCAACGCTAATTGAAGATGAGATACAAACACAAAATGATCTACATCCAACATCCTACATAAATTTGATGATTCAAGTATTTTTTGGACCAATAAACTCTAACAACTATCTCTCTATCGACTACAAAAATATAATACAAAATACTAAACGAAGCAATAAAAGATAGCATCTACTTCAATCAGGAATCTCTTAAACAAATTAAGAGAAGGATCAAACCAAACTACTAAGATTTCCAACAACAATCAATCATGAATACACCTAATAAATAATCCCATACTTCATTTTTGTAAAAAACACATTAATATCCAAGATCATTTTATTAGAAAAAAGCCAAAAACAAAAAGATGAATATCCATTGTATACAAATAATACAATAAGAAGATGATTTTCTCACCAAATCCATAGACTACCCTAGTTTTATTGGCAACATACACAACATAAATGTCAAACCATTATCCACCCCCCGACAAACTTAGCCTTCAACAAGTCAATACATTTACTTTAATTTATTTTAACACTATAGTGATCTTCATCCTATTTTTGGATTTCATTGTATATCTCTCTTTTTCCTTTGCAAGCATCATACAATTTTCATTCCCAATCTAGTACAAATGTTGTTCCAAAAGGTCAAAGGTAACTCTAAAGGGTTTTTTCCTTGTTGTATTTGGCCCCTAATCTTCACTTTCTTTTTCTTCCTCAGATTATATCCTATGGTCTGCTCAGTTGCATATTTGGTCACCTTGAGTTAGTCTTGCATTGCTCCATCTTGCCTTTTTGTTTTGTAGTTTGTAATGATAATTTAGCAATTGATGTCCTTCAAAAACTTGACCTAATCTAGCCATATGAAAAGTATTGTCTTACAAAAAGCTAAAATTGCAACCCTAGCTCCTACACGTTGCAATTGCTGAAATTTGCAATTGTTCCTTTTTTTTTTTACTTTAAGGCATCCTCAATAGGCTCTAGAATTTGCCCTTCAAAATATAAGTAGTATTTTTACTACATTTCTATTATTGGAGCTTGAAATTTCTATTATTGAAAGCACATTCAAAAGTTATTATTTCAAATAGGTACAAGAATAATCAAACATAGACATTGGACAAAGAAAATAAACCTTTTGAAAGACACTTTAAAAGACAAAAATATAGTGGTCTTAGAGCTTCTCTAGTGGGGCGTACTACACAGCCTCTTCAAATGGTTTGGTGTGCCCGGGGAGTTTTTAGTGACCCACTAGTTGCAGCTTGTGTCAATATTCATTGGAGGCTGCTTCAAAAATCCATAGCGATACTTTACCTTGCAGTGTCTCACATATTGACATGCTATGTGCTACTGACAAGATTAGTAAAATTTTGCCTCGAATTTCTTACTTTGAAGAATTGTGACCAATTGCATCTTTGTAGATGTGTTTAATTCTAACTGATAATTAACTCTGCCCCTTGTAATCCGGGATTTTTTGACATAATGTTGAACTTCAAGTGTTGTTGTTGGGGCAACGATAACACACCGGATCCTTCCTCTGACTTGACACACTCTTTAAACCACTTTGGTGCGTCGATTGTGACGTACATTGTTGGAGATGCTCTTAGCAAATCAAAGTTACTAGAGCACATTTCACTTCAAATTGGGTTGCCCTTAGTGGCAACCAATTACTACACCTTAATTTTTCAAAATCAAATCTACACTATACATTTAACTTCCAATTAAGGTAACTCTGCTTATGACAAGCAGAATTTTGGACCAGCCTAATGTAGGCCAAAAACTTCATGAGCAATACATTTCACAAGACACATGTACTACTCATAAAGTTCTAGGCCTGCATTAGGTTGGTACAAAGTTGGCCTGTCATAAGCAGAGTTACCTTAATATTCATTTAAGCCCTACTATGTGTTCATTCAACAACTAATCACTTTTTACATCTAAACCACCATTTATCACTTCCTGCCATTCCTTGTCACTCTGACACATTCATCCAATTTCAAATCCCATTGACTAGTCGGGAAAAAGCCATCCATTGTTGCAATATTGTTTCAATGGATTAAAGTATATTGGTATAGTATTTGAAACAATATACTTTTAATAAAAATACAGTACTCTCATTAAAGCTAAATTGTTGCATTATTACTTACAATAATGCAACAATATACTTTCAATACTATACTGTTAACCCATGGAAACAATATTGCAACAATATTGAAGCACTTTCCGGATGAGGGCGGAGCCTATTCCCACTTTTTATCATCCGCAGCGGCAATAGGGGTTGACGGAAGTGGGCAACGGACGGTAAAAGGCCCTCCAACCTCCCTCCCGAAGCCCCAGGGCAATCAATCCCTAGGTTATCCTGTTCGTGCGCTGGATTGTTTGAGTAGTGTTGTTGTCATCAAGCTCAGTGCGTGTTTTCGGGCATCGGCATCTCGTCGTGGTGCTGCGGTTGGTGGCGATGGAGAAGGAGCTGGAATGATAAAGGCGGCGGGGCAGTGAAGGCGAAGTTTTGTGGAGTCTGATGCGGTAGGTTATGGTGTAGAATGCTGAACGATGTGCAGTTGTTCGAAGTGGAGGAATTGCTCTGGTTTGCCCTAGCTGAAGGCAAGGAGTGGGGAAGGGGGAAGTTCAGCTCATGAGGGCGCCAGGGGAGGAGGGGAAGGGGTGCAGCGCCAGACGGAGAAGGCAGCATAGGTGTGTTAAGGACACTACATATACGATTGGCTTGGGAGCAGCATTGTGCAGTTTCTTAGTTGGATACTGTGCTTAGTTTTGCTCTTTATGTTTGCATGCCTGCAGTTTATAAATGGAAGGTTGTAGCTTTAAGACTTGTCCGTGGGAGTGGCTAAACATTTGGTGCTCGCATGGAGTCGGACCGACTTCGAAGTAAAATTTGTAGGAAGTCTTGAACCTATTCGGGGAGTTTGACGAGGTGGACTCTTCTTGTTTGAGATGCTATGGCTTGACCTCTCCTGCCTTTCTGAAGTCTTCATGATAGAAGAGGACACACCGAAAGAACTCCTCTGTGATAGGTGTAGCCATGGAGCTTACCAACTGATTTGGAGGACAAGCAAAGGAGAACCAAGCACAGGACCTGCTTCCGTGTGTCCCTGAAATGTGACCATGGAGTGAATTAGACATTTCTGCTGAATTGTGGCAGATTAGGGACGGAGATCTTTATCTGCAATCGATAACTGATGATGAAGAAGACTTGGATTTTGGAACTTTGGCGATGTGCCATTGATGAAAAGCTCTTCTGAAGGAGGAGACATTGGCGTCTTCCGACCTCTTCTGAGGTTGAGACCTCTTACCATTTTCTTATGCACTTGTTCTTGCTAGATGTCAACGAATGCGTTGTAATAATTTTGAGCACACGAGGGATACAACAAGTCATTTTATACTACAGTTCCACAGTCTTGGCTGCTTTTCATGTGTATCATAATTAAAGTGTTGGCTCATATTTCATCATTTGAAGTAATGTCCGGTCATAATTGAGATGATTGATCTTGGCCCATGTATTTTTCCGTAGAGATCATAATTGCGTACTGCTATCACTCTTCCAAAGATTTTAATATGTTTGCTTGTGACCCGTTTGCATTACGATCTTCTTATAATCTTTGGAAGATGTGACACAGACGTTCGTTTTCTTGGCAGTTCCATTAATAAGAGCTGGCAATTGTGGTAGAGCTAGCATGGTGTACAGCTGCTTACAGGGTTACTGGTTTACTTTTTGCTCCGATTCAGAAGCGATATGGATTTGTCTAATACGGATTATTAATGATGCAGATGGCACGAGGTGGTTGCTGTTGGAGTGGTCTTGGTTCGCTATCTCGCAAGAATAAAAAACGAATAGCTCCGGCTATACAGATTTCACAGGCTACTGATCCCCAGGGCCAATTTGCCTTCCTACTTGCGCCCCCTTCATCTCCAGCCTCTCACCAGAATTCTATGGTGCCATCCTCTGCGCAGTCACCTCACTACCGTCCAACATGTCCTGTTCCACCGGGTGGCGGCTCGAGAATTCCATTAGAAACACAATCCAACATGTTCACTGTGGGTCCTTATGCACATGAAACGGCACTTGTCTCTCCTCCAGTTTTTTCCACGTTCACGACGGCCCCCTCGACAGCTCCTTTCACACCTCCGCCAGAGCTCGCAGCTCAATTCACCAGGCCTTCTTCCCCTGATGTTCCATTTGCAAAGCTGCTAGGGTCGTCGTTCACGGAGCAAAGATCTGGGAAGCGAGAACCGGAGCCCCCGTATTCTGCTTCTCCGTTCGCCTCCCCGGATTACTATCAGCATGATCAAAATCAGCAAGATGACTTGCAGGTTGCATATCAGTTGTATCCGGGAAGTCCACTGGGTCGTATGATTTCTCCTGCCGGCACAACAGGTGCGTCAACACCTTTTGGTGGAGGAGGCACCACTGGCACTACTACACCCCATGCAGAGAGTGATAATCCCACTCCGCTGACCGTCCTTCCAGCCGTTGTAAGTATACTCCCAAACCTTGAGCACCAGGTTGCTGAGGGTCTTCACCAAAGGAGCGTTTTAGATTCCCAATGCGGTCCAGGAGAGCCTTTGAGTGATAGCTATAGAGAGAGGAATGGAAGCTTCGACGGTAACGCGCGGTTCATGGGATCCATGTTACACGAACGTGATGGATTTGATTCAAACTCAAACTCATATGGAAATGAACGGTACAGTGGAAGTTTAAGTGGCCTCAATGAGGTTTTGGAGGGCCGGAATAGGTATTCAAAATTACAGCAGGACAAGCAAGCACGTCACACGGATTTGGATTCAAAAGAAGAGGTGGAGGACGATATTCGGGAGGATGATTTGCTTGAGCTTCCGATGCTGTCGGGCACTGAAGTTTCTCAGTGCGATTCCAGGCCCTCACGATCACCGAGTGGCAGTAGCAGATTTCAGAGCAAGGTTGGGAGCAAGGCAGGGAGCAATGTAGGGAGTAAGGCAGGGAGTAAGGCAGGAAGTAAAGCAGGAAGTAAAGCAGGAAGTAAAGCAGGAAGTAAGGCAGGAAGTAAGGCAGGGAGTAAAGGAGGAAGCAAGACTGGGTCTGATGCTTTGAAGGACTGGGATCACAGTGAAGAGAATTTACTGGAATATGCATTTAGTTTGCTGGAAGGAACGAACGGAAACAAACCGGGGACAATCGGTTGGGCGCCATTGGATACCTCACTTTCAAGAGTATCTGAAGCATCCTCCCATTTATCTTCTGACCCGGAACATTCGACGGAAGAGAGTAGAGCGAATTCTTTGAGGGTAAACTCTCCGCATGCAGGTGACCACGCTCGTAAGTGTAGCACCGATGTGCCTCCGGAATCAAAAGCTGCGGGAGCAAGTGTGGTGCCTGAGGAGACGAACCCTCCGGTTGAACATTGGGACAGAGATCCTGGTAGGAGAACTATAATTGCCTGCAGCTGGACATGATATCTGAATTTTGCTCTGTAGATTTCATTTCTAGCTTCTTCTCATCTTAATTAAGGCACCTTGTTGTTTTTACAATGTATGAGGTTTACCGTAACCAGTATGCTTGGTGATTAGTTGTGATTATAATTTTTGCGCATCGAATGTCGTACAGGTTGCTGTTCAAGATGCGAGTCGCTCGTCTCTCAAAATGAGCAGTTATCAGTAGCGTTGAAGGAGGCAGAAAGAAAACGGTTGGAGAAAGAACACCTTGCGGAGGAAAGGGAACAACAAATACGGCACCTTACAAAGCTACTGCAGTCGGGGGTATGCATGCATCTTGGTTTGGACAGCAAATTCTTTAGAGACTCAGGCTTATCTTTCTGTTAAATCATGTTCTGGCTAGGGTCAGCGTTCAATACAAGTTCTATCTCTAACTAGGATTCACCATGATGGATCATCGCTTGACACGCGGTTTTATGCATAACATCAAATATTGCGAAGTCATCATTGACTGCATCTAGGCGAGGATAAACTGGGCACTTGTTATTGTCCAGTAGGAACTCAGGTTTTAAATACCTACAGGCTCGATTCATAGTTCATGGATTTCGTTTATCTCATATTTTGTAGAAATCATGTTCTTTGGCTTTGCAGGGCCTAAAGAACTACGTGGGAGATTTTTCAAGATCTGGCAATCAAGTGGGCAAGGATATCAAGGTCGAAGATACATTATGAAATAGGGATTCTTTCCAAGCTTATTAGCCCTTCAAAGCATAGACATTACATGCAAGGTAATAACGAGGACTGGTGATCAATCCTGGTTTGGAGTAGAGAGTTTCTTACAGTCCTTAGACTTACTGGGCAAATACAGTGCTTGGGCAGATATTCCACTGTTTGATTCCTAAGCAGTTCTTAGAGATAGTTTGAGCTGACACAAGTTCATGTCATCATATTTTCATTCTGCAGCGTCACTGTTTGATAGGCTAAATCGACGCTGCAATTTAATATTTTCTTCGTGTGTGAAGTCGTTCAGCCTTTTAGCAGGAATATCTGATTCGGGCAGTTTAATTCCGCCTCATTGCTACAAGAAGGGATTTCCCCATTTCTACAAGATTCAGTGAGATGTAGATTCTCTTTTCAGCGTGTTAGGTAAGTGGAGAGCCTGCCACCATTTCTAGGTTCCAAAGTATGAAATTCCATGCCCAGCATCATTTCGTTCGGTCTTCATTTATTAATAACTCGAACTCGTCGTTCTCTATTATCTCGTCGATCGTCAATTTGGTGATGATTCGCAGAGAAACAGGGTCTCTTGCATGAATTCAATAAGGTAGACGTACCTAAAAGTAACACTTATTCAAGATCTTGAGGGTAGCTACAGAATAAAAACAATGTGCTTGTTAAGAAATGGTTTACAAAACCAACAAAATTTGTTTTGTACTTTTTCAAGCTTGTATGAATATAATATGAATTTGTGAAAACAATTGCCTAGATGCACCCGTAGCTCAACACACAAGTGGTCATGGAAACACCCAAAATCAACATGTAAAAAGCTTGGCCAACATGAATCCACACAAATTCTACCTTCATGACCGTGACAACTTCTTGTAACCCCACTTGTCTATTTTGGGTCTAACTGTGCTTGAATTTAGGTCGTTTTCTAGATGTCAAGAAATGACTCTTGTTACTTTTGGATATTTCTACCTTACCTTGTTTCTGTAATCTGAAAACGGTTGTGTGCAAAATCTGGAATTATGCAAGATATTAATCCATTAAGGATTGTGATTGATTTTGGGGGTGGACAACATGTTTTGTGGTTATATGTGGTTAATGGTGATAATTGGAGAAGATGAATTTCTTTTACAAATTTGACTGTATCGATGGATGCGATGTGATCATTTTATTGTTTTGATATGAAATTTGCAACAAGAATATGTTCTCTTTGGAGATTTTATAATGCATTTCTATACCGTATGTGCTTTAGTATATAGACAACTGAGTTTCTATGTTATGACTTTGTATTTTTTTAATGAGCGATTCTTTCTATAAATGGTTGCCGCATGTCTCATCTTTAGTGTCATCATGGCCCCCAAGAAGATCATGGACTTTAGGGAATGTCAAGTAGGAGTTCCCAAAGAATGCCAATTCATTTGCCAAATGCCATACTATACAGCTGAACCTCAGCAGTTGCTTCATTGTGCACATCATAGCAATGACATCATCTAGGAATTGGGAGAGGCGGAAATTGATCACCTGTAAATACCTTGAATTCAACTCAAAGAAACAAACATTCTTGTGTCTAAATGGCAAATATAAAGAACTACATGTAACATGGAGTAGGATAAAAAAACCAAAAATCAAGGACACTACAAGACTGACAATAAGGACAGTCATGCATGTATAACGCTACACCCTTGCAGACACATGGACAATTCGTAAACATACTCTCATACTAATTCAATAGTTCTACAATTCAACTTCACGAGATGTAACAATGAATTCATCCAAGGATTGGAAGAGGCAAAAACTAGTGATCCGTGAACATATTGAATCCAACTCAAAGAGGCAGAGATACCTATGGATAAAAGGCAAACATAAGAAAAAACTAATCACGAACATTGCAAGACTATGACAATAAAGACAACCATGCTTGTATGTTACTCTACCCTTGCAAAAAATGGAAAATATATAACCGCAAAAGGAGATATATATAAGGCAACAACCCACATCTACAAGTAGAGGAAGCTCTTGAACACACCTATACAGATGACTACGACAAACCACTAAGAAGTAAACAATAAATCTAAAAACAATACAAAATTTGGGAACTTACCCACACCTGAGAAATTTTGCAACCCTACCAAATAAATCTTCCAAAGCATGAAAACTTACTTGACCAATATAGGCCACTTGAAAGAAACAACAATCTACAAACAGTTTAGGACAAAATGGGAGCTTACTCATATTGGCCTAGCGAGAGCTTCGCTACTTCCATAGTACTTCCATCAAAACAAATTCCAACGAAGAAAATTGAGATTAAGAATTTTCTCAAATTAGCATGGTGAGAAAATGACAACTTCAACTGATCATGCGGTGAAGTGAATTTTGTTGCAGTAACTAATCCTGCAATACAACCAACTTTGACCAAAAAGTGTAGATAGAACCTCGTCCACAAAAAGCAAGCACACTCACACAAGTAAACAAAGAGATCCAACGCTAAAAAAAAGGTAAATTCACACCGCTACAACATTGGCAAATTCAATTGAAAAGTCCCAATGTCTCATCCTTTAGTATTTGACAAGCCCTTGGATCTCATTCACCCTCTCTGATTCTAAGAGACAACCCCCGTTGTGTGGCACAAAGATCACTAAAATCATATAAGAGGTTGAATTCTTTGGACGTTACAAGCGCGTCCTCATGGCTTGTCGAACCAACATCTTCCCACCAAACTTGCTCCCAAAGTACTCCCAACTTGTTAGACTAGTGTTTGCTCCAATGCCGTCAACAATACCTTTGCTTGTAATTCCACCACATTGTTTCAACAACCACAAATAAGCAACAACACATGTCAAGGTGAATGAACATGTGCCAAGTCCACTACTAACACCATCATTGAGACTATTGATTTACCAATGCATAAAGCGAACTTCCAAAAAAGCTACTTATGAGTTCGTCAGGTGTGGAAGAACTCAAAGCACTTTGAGGTGTACAATCGAACCCCCTCGCACTGAGGGCAAATCCAAAAGGTGCATCGCTTGCAAATATGACAAATTCTATGGAGATTGGTTTTTCGGGGAATGTGGCTAATAAACGTAGGACAAGGTCAAGGTGGAGCCTTCCAAGTTGCTTGTGGAACCCACATCACACCTTCAACCGAATAAGGCCACCCCATCAAAGTAGAAGCAACACGCAGCTAGAATTCCTTGTGGGTTAAGGGTTTCTCCCCTAATCTCTTTGAAGTCTCTTTGTGAATAGTTAAGGCATTGGCAATCAAAGAGTCCATGAAGAATAAATACATTCAATGCCACCATTTCTTTGTAGCAATCTATATGTTGTAGTAGGACCAGTTTTGGTCACCAACATCAACTCCACCCATCATTTGCAATTACAAGGTTTGGATTAGGGACATGGGTACTTCAGCAATCCTCTGCCCAAAGATTGGACGAGTAACAATTCCGCCCGGAACCATTGGATAAGCTACTATGGCCAAAAAATAGACCCCTTTTGTATCTTGCCAGTGGATTGCCGCCATCTTCTTATCCTTATGCCCTCGAATGTGAAGTGTCCCTCGAGGATGCTTATGGGTGATGCCCAAGCTTATAGGAAAGCCCCTTTGTTGCTTACATGCAGTTCCAACAACATAAAATCCATAAGAAAACAAGTCATCAAAAATGTACGGCAAAGTAAAGATGTGAAGTAGTTATCACATGTTATAATGTATCATTGCCCTTCAAGTCCCTTTGTCAAGCAAGTGACTACTTACCCTACCATGCCAATGTGTACTGCAACTGAAGATTTAAGTTGTATATTGTCCTTCCCTACATAGATCTCTAATTTTGTAGACATAGCTAGTCACAGAACATGCTATCGCCCAAATTTTCATGCCATGTGTTATTGGCTTGGCGGGGAGATATTTCTTGAAGGAGCATAAATGCTCGTTGTAGGCCACCATACACTCATCCACTGTCACGTGCGGAGATAAGTTCCAAAATCATTGAAACCTCGCTTGTACATGCTCTAAAATTCACTTGTACTTGCCAATTGGGTCATAGCTTAGGTTCCGTTTATTAGTTACAAAGTCGTATCTCCACATCATGTACAAGCACCATAGAATGTATTCAAACCGCCATCGAGACATAATGCTTGCCACATCCTCACAAAACAGAGCCCCATGCCCTTGTTGCAAATAATCTCAATTGCAAGGTTGATCCCTAATACACATTAGGTAGCAAATCCCAGTAAACTGCCGGAGTTCTTTAAGTGTAATGGGATATGTTGCACATCTGCCACCTTTTCGCTTCCTCGTTGCAGGATCAATGAAGTTGGCGTAGTCATTATTTTCTCGTATTAGTTTTTTGCTGCAATATTTCATCCTAAAAGAGAGCAAAGTACTCAATAGACTTCATGAGAATGTCAATTGGGAGATGCTCGCTTGTGCCAACTGCCCTTTCCTTGAATGGCTGCCGCTGCAACAGAGACCATGTCCGAGCATGCCAATTGGGCTCTGAATAATTGTCATCCAAGTTGGGCGTCTTAGATTTTGGTCCCTCAAGATAAATTCTAAGTTTGTCCAACAACACTATGGGGTTGTCATCCTACATGTCTACAGAACTGGCATTGCTAAAGAAGCAATCGTGTTCACTCCCTAAATCAGACAAGGCGAGATCCAATCATCGGCGGAGTCACTATCTGCTAGCTCCCAACCTACTAGACCACTGTGCTCCACTAGTGGTTGTTAATGTTCTTGTACCATGCCCAAGCCTAAAGAATAAACATTAAAACTAAATGTTGTGTATCATATGAAGAGATGCATGTAACTAGCTATTTGTAAGAAAGTTTAACATTAGCTATTGATTGAACTCCACCAACAATACCATCCTAAGGTCTCTACATCTTTGAGTGTTGGGCATTAGGTGAAATTTGTGGTCAACTATTTCAGAACTGTAAAACACTCAATGACCAAGTTTGTCAAATTTTCTACTATCAGGAAATGGAATGAGTTTAATGTGAGTATTTATTGTCTCTCATTTTCTTCATTGTAACTGAATTAGTTACTTGCATACCAATTGGACTATAATTCTTCCATTCTATGGTAGGCTAGCTACATGACATCTTGAGTTACAATGTTTTTACTCTGTTTAAGCTATTTCTTTGTCGTTCTGCACTAATTTTCAAGCCATTTTGCAATGAAAGATCCAAAAAATTTGAGTCTTAATTTACATTATGAACAATGAATTATAAGTTTTTATCATGTCTTGGTGTATTAGTAAGTCAACGTGATTAGAATCCTAAACCTAAAGAAAAGGCTACACAAACTTTGAAGCCACCTATAAGAGTGTAGTGAGTTTTAATTTTGAACACTATTTTTGCTTTTGTGCAAGAGACCATTCTTCATCGCAGATGCTATCATGAATTTTTTGTAAAAGCATTCTCAACAAGTCAAGTTCTTGGTAGAAACCACGACAATGCTTTCCATACATCCAATTTGTAGATAATCGTCCAATTCAGTACTCTAGGACATAGGTTTACAAAGACAAACTTGAAATGAAAAGTCTTGGATACTAAGCAATGGTACAACATGTACAAGACAATCCACAAGTGCCAAATTCGATACTCCCACATGGTCCTGAAAGGTCAACATAGGTTCATAATAGATCAAGCCATAATGCTCATTTTTGATGAGAGCATCTGATACTTATAGAAAGAGCTAAAGTCTGAGCCCACACCTGGATAAGAAGAGCTGTCAAGGGTAATTTAGGATTAGCCGAAGTTGCACCCTCACTCAAATTTTTTGCCATTTGTTTGTATTCTTTAGATGCTTGGTCTTCAAAAACGCTTGTTGAACACACCTACGGAAAAAGAAGGTCAACAAAAGTGTCCATTGATGCTAAGCTAATCCTCCATCATAGTTTCATAAATTCAAGCGTCTAGGACAAGAATACTATATAAGGAAGACTATGACAATCCTAATAACAACCATCAAATGTGAGCAATGAAAAATAGAAAGGTAGCTGTAAACTTATCCATTTGAAATGAACCATGTAGAGAACCTCATGTGACAAACTTCATTCAAGTTTTGACATACTTTGGGCATTCACAAAGATCTCTCAAGTAGCCCTACAATTCTTGCCAAACATAGGGTCTCACTTGTACTACTAGTGTGACTTCCGCAATGTCCTTGCCTACTTCATCAATACGTCCATCTTTTTAGCCTTCTCAAATCTGGACTTGGAGCCTCCAATGCAATATCAATGCATGACAGCCTCATAAAGTAGCAGCTGGATACGACAATGAACAAAAAGGTCCTAGAAATTGCAACTCTAGTCCTTCATAGAGTTTCCTCCCTATATTACATAATTCTCGTCTAAAAATCTCTAAGGTACTCTAACTTGCATTTTGTACCACACACCTTGGTCAAATACTTCTAACTAAATTGTTGTAATGGAAATTGACATGTAGAAGTAGTTTACAAAGAGTATATGCTAGAAACTAGTGTTGTTTACTTTATTCCATACAGGGAGCTTCAATGCTCATATGAAATTTTGAAATGCTTGTACCAAGCTCTGAGCAATTGTCGTTGTAGTGTGGCAATCTCTTGGTTCATTGATGGCATTGACACCCGCCTTGTTTGATCCACATGTGGTGCTCACTTTTATAATTGTGGTCTTGAACTCGACATACCTCAATAGAATGATGAATGAAATGATAAGAAGAGAAAATCACATAAGCCAATTTGAGCAATTTTGACCAATGTCAACCAATTTCGACCCATCACCACCAATTTCAAGCAACATTCATTTGACAGTGGTTGAGTGGTTTGATACATATCTGAGGTAGATGTCAACCAATTTCAACAAAGGGTCTGTGATTATCATCATATTTCCATTTGATTCTATAAAACATCTTGCATTCAAATCATATTTTGTACATCACTGTGAAGTACTCCAATGACTCCATAACTCTCAACTAACACTGAATTACCTGTGTTGACAAGTGAATCGAGAGTTTGTAATTATTCGGATCATATCAACACTTCAGTTGGTCAAATTCAACTGAACCGGCTCATTAAGTCCCTTATGGAGAGGCTATTTCTAAGTTTCCTACCATTGAATACATCAATGTCACCTTGAAAAAAGACCTTGTCTTGTGAGAAAATATATTTTGTTCAAATTCATGTTGTTTGTGGTATTTGTTGAACAAGATGCAACTAGGAGCGCTAAGAAGAAGTATCTCCTTGAGAATTGGAACAAGGTCATCTTTCAATTTTGGCAACTAGTTCTTCCAAATTAAAATTTAACCACCAAAGCCAAGGTTGTTTCTGATGACCAAACCATTGATTGTTTTATTGTGCTCTATGCTCAAGTTTGACTAATGTACATAACTATTGTATGTTGTCCACTTGTCACCAAACCTTATTAGTAGAGCCATTTCAGCAATGTCGTCCCTTGCTAAAGTCGCTCATGTTTCAACTTCAAGCAATAATGCAACAACCTAAGTGGCAAAAGGACATTGCAAAAAACCTTACTAGAAGTGTAAAGAAAACAACATGCATCTCAATTTCTAAACCTTGAAGCACATATCACATTTTGGAACACGTTACTAACAAGAGATGGATAGTAGCTCTGCCAACATTGGCAACTTGGTGTATCACAATGGGCATGGAGTAGGGAAGGAAAATCTTACTAAACAAACCAGGCTAAAATCCAACGACACACTGCTTTCCGTCCAGTGCCAAACCAATGACAAATTCACATTCATGGTAATAATCAGCTAGAGCAAGAGGTGACAATATTCCTTCAAACTTGCAAGGCAGGCTTTTTTTCATGGTTGACAACATCTGCCACATATCAGAAAACGTTCACAAACAAATAAGAAGTAGAAAGTTACAAGAGCGATTATGCACCATTGAAAGTGCCAAAAGTTGGCAATAGAAAAGATGGAACGTCATGAAGTGATTGCTGAAGATTTGCAGGTGTCCTTGTGTAATTCGGTGCGTCCCCATGGCACGGAGTTGCTTCTTCTTCTTCCAACTAGTGGCAAGCAAGGCGTGGCAAGACTTGAACATCCAAGTAAGCCTTAAAATCCACTTGCACAAAGCCATTGCCATTTGTTGTTTCTTCTCCAACCAAGACCGTGCCAACAACAAATGGATATGGAACGAGCAATAGTTCTCCACCTTAAAAGAGATCATGGAGGAAGATATGAACCCAAGATAGGTGAGGTATAAACGAATTTGAATCATGTGGCATTGGTTCCGGGTCCTCTTCATTGCCAATGACACTCCCAAGTGTAGGAGGTGGAATGCATCCCCGACTTTGTCATCCTCCTCAACCCCGACCAATTAAACCACCGAACTCTTTTACGAGTTCAGTCCTTTATACAATGGTGTTTGTCACTGTAGCACTAGAGGTTGTATTGATCATAATTTTCACCCTACGCATATACTTCCACTTTGGTTATGGCAAAGATGTCATCGGCACATTTGTTGTATTTTGAATTTCTCCAACCCACACCTTCGGCTTGTAAACATACTTCAGCTTTAGCTTCAACGCAAGACCCTTGTCGCCAGCTTTGGGGTGCACGTTCTCCTTGCCTTTCTACCACGTTGCTACAAACAAGAGACCATTGCATCTAGAAGTGTCGTCAATCCTACAAATAGGACATTGTTCTCAAAGATATTGTGAAGGGAGGTCATCCCTCCAGTGTGAACTTTGACAATGTCTAAAGGTGGAAGAGCACCTGCCAGCACGTCATGAAAAGACAATTTGCCGCAAGTTAGCGTGAAGCTCTGTTGGAAAGCCATCCTTATTGCCTTCTTCACATCTGGGACCCCAACCAAACAACTTCATAGTGTTGTGATATAGATATGTACACTATATAAGATGTGTGCTAATTTATAAGGAGACTCTAAAACTTACTAGTGATGCTTCCAGTAGCTTCAAGGTGGCGTTTGTTGCTAATGGAGTTGTTGAAAAGACGAAAGCCCTAGACATGTTTCACCAGTTTGGAGTATTATTTTAATTCTATTTAGAATTTGTGCGTGGATGTGGAGTTCAACTCTAGAATGTGAAACTGGAGGGGTTTTATGGAGTTGCAAGATCGAGAGTCTCAACTAGAGGTTGAATACGAGCTTTCCTTGTTACAGTTGCCAATTCAACCATCTTAGCCATTGACTTCTATACCAATGTTAATCTATTTGCAAGATGAGGTTGGACCTTCTTGTTCGTTGAAGAAACCTCGTGTAGAGTAGCCTTGGCATGGTAATCATCAAAGAGACACTTATGCTTTGATGATTCTACTCCAAGTTGGATGTATTGAACCAAGCACCTAAAAAGTGACATTTGAAGGGAGTCATGAGGGCCTAAATAACAATCAATATTATTGTACGGTTAGGCCAATTAAGGGAAGTCTTGGTCACCAGCGTTGGTTAAAAGGGCTAGTGAATCCTTTAATGAAGGCCGAACGTGCAAATTACGTCACAAATATTGTCAAGCGCATCCTCAAGTTCTTGCAGATTGAATAGTGTTCTTCTTTGATTTCAAATTTTACCTCCATTTGATTTTAGTTGAAATTTTATAGCTACATTAAATTTTTGTACTCTATTTGTATGTTAGGAATTGAAAGTTAGGGAAATAATGGTAGTTTACCTCCTAGTTGGACCTTAGAGGTTCTTTGACCTTGAAAGATAAATAGGAACTTACCTTTGAGTATTTTCCTTGGGTCAATAGGTGTTTGGAGGCCCATGTGATGTGTGCATGGGCTGATTTCACCTACCTTAGGGGTCTAGAGGCTTGGATAGGTATCTTCTTCTTTCCTTCTAGTCAGGGTTTGTGAATAGTGTGTGTATGGAATGTGTATGTTGAATTTTGGAAGGCCGAGGATTCAAGCAATCATAATTCTTGATATATAAGCTATTTTGAAATAAATAATTGAAGGTTTGTTCATTTTCTCATTGCCGTTTAAAAAAGACCTCTCTTCTATGATTTGGAGTTAAGAGCAAAAAGTTACGAGCGTGTGAACGAAAATGAGTCTACTGTCACCCAACAAAAAAGAGTACAGATTCGAATGGCCACCAAAGTTTGTATTTTTTGCATATCTCTTTGAAATTTTGGAGAATTAGAGGAAACTTTTTTAAATTTCTAAAGACTCATTACTTAAATCAATTGGAGCTACGTGGAGAAAGATATGAGTTTTTGAGTAGTAGAGGGTCTGTTGCCCTTGTTGTTTGAAACCCAAATCTTTGTAAGGCTATAGATTTTGTTTGAAGAATTATTTCTAAGTGAAAATTTTAGTAAAGATAGAAGAGTTTGTTAGCTTTTTGAAAAGCTATTGAATTTTTAGTCTAATAAAAAAATTGCAAAATTATAGGTAGTGAAGCAAAGGAAGGTCTATTGCCTTCTTATTTCGAGAAGAATGTAGATAGGATGGATGCAGATTTGTGTTTCTTTTGAAAATTTGAAAATTTGATGACTTGATGACTTGAAAACAAGAAGAATGAAGACTCATGTGTTGTGGCTTGTGGCTTGTTATTCCTAGCCAGTTTTGGAAGCTTGTTGTCTTTCTAATGTTAGTCCTAGTTGATTTTGGAGGCTTGTTGTTATCATTTTTGCATTGTAAACATTGTTGCAGGTTATATGGGTATCCAATAATAGCCCCATTTTGTGTTTGTGGCGATGAAGTGGGATTGATCACCCACATGGTTGTTATTTTATGTCGTTCCCATAAGTGAGACACGATTGTTGATCACTATGGATTTGAAGTTTAGGAGCTAATCTTTCGGATGGTTCAATTTGTGGTCTAATTGTCCTGTTCTACCCGTCCGAAACTTGTGGTTTCTTATCACCTACCTTGACTTTTGAACCCATTTAGAGCTATTACAAGATAGGCCAACATGAAGCAGTTTGAAGATTGGAAGACTAGAATACTCAATTCAACTCTTAAATAAATTATTCTCAATTGTAGCCAGATTTTTTGCATATTCCTAAAGCATCTTTCTCTCTCCCGAAAGCGGAATGGTGATAGAAAAAATAATTGTGCCCCACACAAATTCTCCAAGTTATCGTATCATCTTCACCAATCAAAAATGGATGCAAAACAAGGTAGGCGCAATCAAGCAAACCAAGAGCAGTCAACACTTTTCAAAAGGAAATCGTTGTACAGCTACCATTTGGCCAAGATTTTAGTTGTGAGGGCAAATTCTTGAGGACGAGGCGGAAGCCACAACCACATGTATCCATTGCAACACCTACTTGATTACTTCACTGCGCCTGCCATCCTCCCGTACCCAAGTATGTAAGCATTTGATGGAGCCTAAACCCTCAACTGGGCGCAATGAACACCCCTACAACCAAGCTTCGATCATGGGCAACTAGTCTTTTATAACGCAACATCCACTCAAGTCTTCCATAGCAAGTCTTCTCTTTACTCGCAGCTCTATGCAGTTGTTCATGGGTAAAATTGTCTCTGCTTCCCCACCCCTCAACTCCTTGATTCATTGCAACAGATAAACCTTAATATGTAATCATGCAAGCGCAATTGGTCACTATAAGAAACCCGTGTTTTTTGAGATGTCACGAAAAATGGGAGATTACGTTTTTCAGGACATCACGTGCGTTTGCGTAGATGTCACCTAAAATTTGTTATAATTGACGGGCAAAAAACATGACCATGTTTTCAAAAAACATGCTTGATTTGTGCTCGTTATACTCTAACATCACAGAAAACATGCTCTCATGAACTCCACAAAACATGGCACGTGGATGCCACGATGACGACACGTCAGCATTTTCCATCCGGACAGTGCCACGTAGGATACTTTTTCATTCGGCCCGCCTATGACATGGCATCTGACGAGATGGAGGGAAATGATGACGTGGCATACCTAGTCAATATCTTTTTATTTTGTTTGAAAATTTTAATGTTGTTTTGTGAGACGTCAATTTAGACGTTTTTTTGTGACATCAATTGGTGCATACCCTATCCATCAAGCAAGATCAACAAAAAAATAATTAGTTAAAATAAATTATAAAATCAAATAAAATCAACAAAAAAAAATGTTGAATTCACCAAGAATTAAAGAAAACTTATCATCTACCATCAAGAGAATTTTTGATGGCCAAATGAAGGAATTCCTTTATTGAAAACTAGATTACAAAGGTCATATTTGTATCCATTTTCTGTCCATGGTGAGACAAAAAATATGGGATAACTAGAATATAGAAACTTGGCCATTGTACATCTTGACATTGTTTCAAACATCTAGACGTTGTTTCTGATATCTGCATCATGTTGTTTTAGACATTTTACATTGAACACAATTCTTGTTGTGTATATCCCATATGGATTGTTTCACTTTTTACCACCCTACTTGTATAAAGATCATCTCTTTTCATCCATGGTGCTCATCCATCCATTTTTCTTTTTTTGCAAAGCATGCCATGTAGCTGCCCTTTGCCTAAATTTTTTACATATGGTCAACATTTTACCATAGATTGTAGTAAGTTTAACTAACTTACCCATCGGCAAAATTGGTCTACTTGCTGACGTGGACTCCTCATGTCTTCCTAGATGTCAAAAAAAACAAGTCTATGTTTTCTTTAACGTCACTCACGACATGCCCATCACAGTTGACATTCATGCGTTTTTCGAATAACATGTACACGTTCCCCGCAACATCCAACAGAATTTGCATAAAAAAGCCCGTAGACTGACCAACGCTGAAACATCTATACAAACAAGGCACGTTTTTTGCTAGCGCCCCCCAAAACATGGGTTTCTTATAGTGGGTACTTGATTGTGCACCAAAGAAGAATTCCGTAGAATGCTCCCAGCCTTGGATGCGTTGCAGCCTTCGTAGAGCTTCACGCTTACGCTCAACAGCCCTTGGATCCGTCTTTCCCACGTTTGTGTCACTACGAAGAAGGTGACGCGTTGGCACTCTACCAATGGAATCAAAGTTGTTCCTAGAGAGAGTTTCCAATCTCTAACACCTTGTAAGCACTAAATGCTTTGTCAACGCGTACAACATATTGTCTTTTTTGCATTTATGGCCATCTTTCCACATTCATTGTTGTATTTCTAGCCAATATTCCATTAGTTTTTGCAATCCTTCACCTACATGGTAGCTCAAATTGGATGGCTTATTGTTCTAAATCCTATAGTTTCCAATTCCCTACATATCCCCTTTGATGCATCTCCAAATTCTCTGTCAAACTCTTCCTACCACTTAAAAAAGGGCAATTTCAACCACAAAGTGGTCGACCAATCCTTAATGGGTTAACATCCACCAATAGTTGTACAAATTCTCAATAATTGAATTTCCTTCCTATAGTCTAGGAGATGCAAGGCTTTGGTATTAGCAAGAGGTGAGGGAACAACACATAAAAGTGACCAAATGAAGATCAAATCATAATTTCTATTATTAATCATTACTTCTTTAATTCCTAAAGTTCCAATAGTCTTCCAAAGGACTCTTGAAGGTTTGGAAAGGTACCTATGATCTCAATTTTTGCTAATTTTTGGGACTGAAATGCCAAATCTACAAATAAATGTAAGGATGTTTTGCTAAAATCCAAAAAATTTAATATTAGTCAATTCAATCAAAACACCAACTATCATTTGACCAAGAATATTTTTGAAGGTGAAACAAATGAATTACATTGACATTCTATGAGAAAAAAGGGTGGAGAAGTCATTTTTATAATGAAATATATTGTCCATCATTAATACTTAAAGGATATGGAACATTTGAAGATGAGAGCTTGATTGTTCATTGTCAAAATGCAAGATTTGTGTTCAATGTAGAAATTCAGACCTCATTTTGACATGGTAGAATAACTATTTCTAAAACTCTTTGAACTAAATAAAGTTGATAAATCAAGCTAACTTTCATCTCTAAAAACCCGTATGTGATTCTGAGCCTCCAAAAAAAAAATTATGGGCAAAATTCAGAGAGGATGCTTGAAAACGTCAAAGTAAATGTCACTTCCAACCCCTCTCTCAATTGTCTATAATTTTTTATTGGAAGCTCAAAATCTCAAATGGGCTTCTGAAGATGAAAGTTAGCTTGATTTCCCAATTTTTTTAGTTCAAAGTTTTTTAATTAAAAATATTCTACTTTGCCAAATCAAGATTTGAAGTTCTACATTGAACACAATTTTTGCTTTTGACTTAATTCCTAAAGTCCCATTGTCCCCTCGGAGGACAAAATGGATTTTGGACAGGCTCCTATGGTCTCACTATTTGTCGAGATTTTTTGGAATTTTTTATGAAGATAGAAAAACATATTAGCTTTTCAAAAACATAATTTTTATTTCAATTGGTGCTTGTAAGCAAAAGTTATGGCATAAAAAGCCCTATTTTAAAATTTGGCGGAAAAAAAAATTCAAAATAACTTGAAATAAATTTTATTTTTTAAATTTTATTTGTATAGATTGTATTTTTATCTAGATGAAAAGCTTTGATTCATTCCATTTGGATTTGTTATAAAAAGTTATGGACAATCTTATTTTTCAGGCAATTAGAACATCTTCTTGAAAAAATAACTTGTAGGAATCATTTTTGAATTCAATTTTCACATTTTTTCAAAAATTAAAGCTCTACAAGGTTAAAGTTTCTTTCTAAGACAATCTCACTATTCAAATTTGTGTGTTTTAATTCCATCTTAGAGTTATAAACAGTTTAGTTTTCCCTTCAATCTTAAACATACTTTTACTTAACAATTTTTTAATGAGTGAAACTAAGTGTGTTTTTTTAGAATTTTTTTTTCTAGACTCTCAACTCAATTATTCATCATGGGTGGAAGTACACTAATAGGAGCCAATTTGGGCGTAACACCTCCTTTTTTTTAAGAATTTTCATTCTAACTCTTGAATATAAGTTGAAATATGAGAAAAAATTGAAGAGCATTGTCTCTTAGTTATGGCTATATGATATTTTGTAAAACAAAATTAATTATGTTAAATTTCTAAACATCAAAAGGGCTAAAATGTAGTTGTAACCACTGCTTAATATTGCTTAATTGGATTCAATTAAGACCCATTATAGATGATTTAAAGACTATTTTAGATGAATAAACAACAATTTTTGGTAGAGTATTGCAATAGGAATCCATTACAAATGACTTAAAGACTATTTTAGATGAATAAGCGACAATTGTTTGGTGGAATATTCCATTAAGGACCTCTATAAGCACCTCAATAACGTCTACGAGTGGCTCCTATTAGTGTACTTCCACCCTCATATGAAATTAGAAATTCAAAGTCAGTAGAGCAAAAATTGTAAGTTAAGAAGGTTCAAAGCCAAAAAATGCGGTTGAGCAACATGCAAAAAAATTTGTTTCCTTCACTTTAAATGCAAATATCTTCCAATCCGCATGGTCAAAGTTTATGAATTTTTCCTACACATTCTTATACTAGTCTAGAGTAGGATCCTAAGGTTAAATATGCCAAAAAAAAATTGAATTTTTTTGCTCTTTGCTATAGAAATGGCACTGTTGAGTGTTTTTTGATGGGAAAAAGGCCTTGGAACTATAGAAGTTAACTATGAGTAGTTGAGCTCCTACTAATCCTAAATTACATATCCCTCATGGATAGTTTTACCTCCTACCGCCCCACTTTTATAAAGATATTGTCTTCAAATCTTAAAGCACTTACATTCAGTGGCTTCTAAATCTATATAGAGCAGGGTAGTCTTGTCGAACATGTCCCGGGGTATTGGTGACGTGTTGGACATCTGACGTTGTGTGTTGTATAGGACAAGTATCTGACAAAACGAAATAAGGCGTCGCATAGAAAATTAGAATTTCACTTTTTTTAACCTCGGGCTGCCCGAATTTGTCTTATGTGGTTGGTTGTCAAGAGTGACGTGGAAAGAGAGAATCACGTCATCAAGGGCGATTTCAAGGTGGGGCGCATGTGGGTCTGAGTAGGGCAACCACAAGTACGAAGATCAAGGCGACTTCAGGTTGAGGAGGCGACCACAGGTCCAAAATTTGTGGATGATTGCGGGATAAAAAAAGAGGCGACTGCAAGTACGAAGAAGGGCGACTATGGGGGAAAAAAAGGCCTTTAAAAAAAAATTTAAAAAGGGGGCAACTGCGGGTTCACGACGTTTATGTGGTCGCCCCTATCCAATTTGCTTGACTTAGGTAGTTAGATTCTTTAGTATTGGATATTGAATTAGTAATGGAGCTAATTTGTCAGTTAAAGCATATAAGCTGTTACTGCCATCTATGTAGCAGCCCAATTAATCTCTTTGTGTGGTGATTAATGACCAAAGATTTTTTTTCTGGTTATGAAATCTGGAGAAAAGAAAAAGAAAAAAAGGGGCAACTGTAGGTTCACGACATTTACGTGGTCGCCCCTATCCATATGGCATCCAAGTGTCCGAACAATAGAAGAATTTTTTTGGAAATGTCAACGGTCAATTTGACTTTGTTGGACGTCGCAGAGGCTCTATTAGACGTCGGGGACGTCACATGTCGTGATGTCTGGGAAGACAACCCTGATATAGAGAAGTTGCCAAATATTTTTAATTTCATTTGATTTCAATGTTGGATTTTTCAAAAAATGATATTTTAAAGTATCAAAGTTTATTTGGACTTAAATTAAATCTTTAGCATCTACTATCCAAGTATGGTACACTTAAATAGCAGATGTGACTTAAATTAATTTAAAAAAATTGTCAAATTATTTTGCTAATTTTAGGACAAAAAAACAAATTTACAAATAAATGTAAAGATGGTTTGCCAAAAATCCAATCAATCCATTGAGTAAAATACAAATCCATCATTTGACCATCTTCCATTAAGAAATTTTTTATGACAAAATGATGGAATTATTTTGTCAAGATTAGTGAGATTAATGGATGGGGAGGTTGTTTTTATAAAAAAATTCATTGTCCATTATGAATCCTCAAAGGATATGGGATAATTAGAAGATGGGAGCTTGACTAGTCATTGTCAAAATACAGGCATTATGTTCAAAGTAGAATTTTAGACCTCAATTTGGCATAGTAGAATAACACTTTACAAAAAATTTAAACTAAAGAAAGTTGGAAAATCAAGATAAAATTTCATCTTTAGAAAATTGTTTGAGATTTTGAGCCTTAAAAAAATAAGTCATGGATAGAATTTAGAGAAGATGCTTGAAAATGTCCCTTCCAACCCCTATTAGAACTTTGTCCATAACTTTTGATTTGAGGCGCAGAGTCCTAATACGGGTTTTTAGTGATGAAAGTAACTTGTTTTTTCACATTATTTTAGTTTAAAGTTTTCTAAAAGAGTTCATTGTATGATGCCTAAATCCTACTTTTGACTTGGGTTCTTACTATTCCTGATTTATATATTTTACATGGATTGCTTTACCCCCTACCACCCCACTTGTATAAATAACTTTTCTTCTCATTTTCTCACACTTAGAGTCAGTTTTAAAGCTATGTGAAAGATTCATGCTTAAAGTGAGTAGCGATATTAGGGTAGAAAATCTAGTTGATATTACAAATATAGATTTAGTTAAATTGATTCCAAAATTTAAATGTCTCATTTAGCTTGGAAGTACGGTTCATTGGTAGTAGAGCAACATCAAAATTAATTGGCAAATTATTGGGAACATTTAGGTGTTCTTTGTACTATACAAGAATCGTTCACTTTGATTGCTTATTGGAGCAACAACACTAGCATGTGAGCCTAGAAATGCGAGCCTACAAGCCTTGAGTTGAGGTGCAAGTAGGTACTCTACAATTGATTGAAGGTGTTTATAACATACATACTTATAATATAAGTATCATATAACCATGGAAGGTGCTTATAACATAGGTACCTATAACATAGACACCTATAATATAAAATCCTATAACTATAGAAGATGCCTATAATATAGGTACCTATAACATAGGAGCCTAGGCTCATGGGCTCAAAATCCTAGGCTCACATACTAGCAATCGTGCTTGTTGGAAGTTGCAACATGTATTCAATGCTTATAGAGATTTTGAGTTTTGGCAAAAAAAAAAATTCAAAATTTTCAAGTGTGTGTACATATTTGAATACATTGTTTGGATTCTTGTTTTCTAAAAATATGTGGTGGAAAAATTGATTAAAATATGACCTAGTATATTGTTAATTATTGGGACATTGTGGCATTGCAAGATTTTATTGGATGTTTTCAATATCTTGGATTGCCTTGAAAATTATTATGCTTATGCCTAATATGATTAGCCATAAAAAAAAATTTAACCTCAAAGTCTGTAGTGCAAAAACATTCATCAAATTGCAATCAAAGCCATATAAAATTCTTGGATACAATTATAAAAAAATTCACTTTGAATGCAAACATCTTTCAATCTGTATGGTCAAAACTCATAGAAAAATTTCCACATGATCTCATACAAGTTAAGTATAAGATCCTGCAGTTATATTCTCAAAAAACCCATCTAGTATGATCAGCATATTGATAGAAATGGCAGTTTTTGAATTGTTTTCAGGCTAGAAAATGCCTTTGGACTTTAGGGATTAATGCCCAAATCTTTTGTGGGTTGTTTGCACAATTTTGTTTAGTTCTTTGTACTAATAAAACATTTACCTTAATTTCATTGGATATATTGTAAAAGAATGCTATTTTTAAACCTCTGAAAGAACCATTGGCCCCTTAGGAACAAATAATGGCTTAGAAAATATTTCAAATATCATTTTTTGGCATAATTTTTTGAAATTTTTTTTGTAAGAAAATAAATTTTCTTTGTAGATTTATAATTTTTATTTCAATCTATTCTTAGAACTAAAAATTATGCCACCTGAAATAAAATAGCTTAGCGCGGTAGCCAAAAATTCACAATTTTTTTAATAAATTTGAAAAAATAAATTTAATATGCTTTTTATAGAATATATATTTATTGGCATAGAAAGATTTGATTTATTCAATTCGGATTATTGATAAAAATTTATAAAAAAGTTGTGTTTTTTACAATAATAAAAGCATCATCTTCAAAAAATAATGCACAGGATTGTTTTTAACTCAATTTTCACAATCAACAAGGTTTAGAATAATCTTACTATTAGAATTGACAAGTTACAATTCCTACACCCTTAATTGAATTCACCAACATAAAAATATTATAAATTGAAATTTGTAGTGCAAAGACTTTAAGATAAGAGGATTCAAAGTCTAATAGCCTAATATGAAGAGGTAAAGAAAAAAAAAATTCTTTTCACTTTAAATGCAAAAATCTATCAATCTATGTAATTAAAGTTTTTGAAAATACTTCCACAAATGCTCATCTCATCTAGTGCAAGATCTTATAATTGAATATGCAACAATAGCCAAAAAGTCATTTTTATACTTTGTATTTGAAATTGCACTTCTTAGAGTGATTTTTGGTCAAATATAGTCATGGAACTTTAGGGGTTAAAGATTCAAGAATTGCTTTGATTAAATGAGAACTTAAGGTATTTGGACAAAACATTAGCATAAAGCACTCAATTTTTTGTCCATAATATAGATGTTAGAAAGGTCACGGATTAGAAGACGGAATCTTTACTATATAAATAAACTTCAAGATTCTTTGCTTTGAATGCCCATTTTAATATGTAAATGCTATGTTTATTTTTATTTTTCAAAAATGATCTCACTAACCTTGTAGGAGGAAAAAAATTATTTGGCAAAGATTTGAAGATATTGTGAATTTTTAAAGAATTGTAGAAATAATTGTAGAAAATTTAAATCAAATACAATATATGCTTAAGATGTTTGTAAGCTATACCATAGGTGTAACTTTTAGTTTAGAACACCATATCATCACAATGTAGGATGTTTGACTTTAAATAATTCTTTAAAAAAGAACTAAATTCTAGGATTTAAAAATAAATAAAACAAATGTATGGCAAAAGTGAACTTACAAATATTCATAAAATTTGGCATTTGTCTATTGGTATATTAATAAAATTACTTAATTTGACAAATGAATATAGAGAATACACTAGAAAACAAAGTTAGTGTAAACCAAATTTTTGTGTCAAACAATACTTAAATCCGTAGTTGTAGTAAGCTCTCCACTTCAAACTATAATTTTAGAATTTTTTGTAGCTTTCAAACAAAGTGGAATCTAAAACTACAATACTTCACATTGTGAGATTCTCGCAAGAACCAAACAAATCATTTTGTATGCCAAAATCAAATTTTAAGTGCAAAAAGCCAGCAATGCTAAATTATAAATCAACAATGTTTTAAGTTTTTTGAAAAAAAACATCAATTTAATTAGAAAATACTCACCTAATCTTGTGACTTCAAAAATTGAGTCTAGCAACTAGCATTTAAACAACAGACTTCAAATAACAATGCTCACGTGAAAAAGTTGATTAAAATCACAGAGGAAGTTGTTTATAAATATTGATGTACAAAAATTTTGTTTCGACTCTTCCAAAAATCACTTAAAACTCATCAATGAATGCATCTAATCATGGAATCTTTCACACCACATGACATATTAACACAACAAAGATGTCAAGTCATCCATTGAAAGTGTCCAATGGATGACTTTTAAATAATACTAAATAAACAAAGATGCAACAATTTATCCAAGAGTATGATAGTCTCAATATACCACACTACTTCAGTAAATAGAGCCACATCTTTCTAAGCTGTTAACCTATAAACAACACCAGAGGGTGTTTGGTGTCTAATGAATGATAAAGATACCTTTTGTGTAGGACAATAGTGCTACTATTCATCCTTGGAATAGTTTGACTTCCCATGAGTGCTTTTACATTTTTTGATCCATAAATGTTTTTGAATATGTTTTTGCCAGAAACACTCAAGAACTTCCATTTTTAGTAGAAGTACCAAAATTTAGAAAAAAATATTTTTGGACACATGTAAACTAAAACTCCTAATCACTTTCATTTCATTAATCAAAATGAAATGAATCAAATCTTTCCATGTATATATAAATCTAGAAAACTAATTTCAAATTTCAAGTGATTTTAAAATTTTTTTATTGAGTTGCCCAGGTTGCCTGTTGAACATTGAAAATTACATATCATACAATAACTTTTTAACCATGTAGTGAATAGTTATGAAAATTGTTGGGCCTTGAAAAAAACCTTGTCCACATGTCGTGTAAAAACTTAAAATAAAAAAATAAAAATTTCATTCATAGTGAGTTGCCCAAAATCACTATTTTGTCAAAAAACGCAATTTGGAGTTTAGGGGTTAGGCCAATGATTCCTGTGGTATCCAAAAAGATAATTTCCATAGTCACTAGTCCGTCCTTTAAGGATTAAACATCATCTCAAGTGACCTCTTTTCAAAACATGTAAAACATTGATTCAAACATTGATTCAAAATAAAATGTAGTGAAAATTAGAAGATATTGGCTTGAAAATATATGGGGGATTTTGATGGATTCAATCATCTCAATGCCAAACACTCTTATTCACCATTGTGAAAAATCCATATGTTGCAAATTGAGTCAAGGTTAAATTCACTTATGTAATTTTTGAAATTTGCATCATTTAAAATTTCCAAAACAAATTTATTTAACAACCCTATGGATTTATTTCATTGCCAAATTTTAGGATAAAGATGTTGGGTTGTAGAAATTTTGATCTACTGATGATATTGCTTTAAATTTGAAGTAAAATTAAAGAATAAATCTTTAGACAGCTATAATATCATTTTGGATGTGACATAGAAATGCTTAGGACATCATTAACCTCTAAAAGACTAGCTTGTGTTTTTTGGCAACATAGAAATTTTGGACAAGTACATGTGATTGGGGATTTGCATTTTTTAGGCTAAAATTTTAATAGAAGGTATAGATGAGGAACATCTTTCATATGCACTAAATTTCATGACATTTGAAAACATGAGTAAAAAATTATGGCCTAGTATGTTACTTTTTTTTTCATAAATGGGGAATTCAAGCAGATCTGAAAAAATCATTTTTTCATAAACAAAAATTTGAAATTAGTTTTCAAGAGTTATGTATATGTGGAAAGCTGTAAATCATTCCATTTTGATCAATGAGCCAAAAGTTATGTGGAGTTTTAGTTCGCAGCCGATTATAGATTTTCTACTCTAAAAATAAACTTTGAAGTCCTTTATTTTACTCAATTTTCAACATTTTATGAAAATAAATAAAATCATTGGATATAGACTATTTATTACAACATTACAACCTCTGGAATTGGCATTTTTCAATTCTATAACTAAATTCTCAACAATTTAGTATTTTGAATCATTCTCTATTTTTTTCTATTTATTATTTTTTCCTATATGTTGTACAATTCCAAATGATCTGAAATTTTTCAATCATGTAGCCAATTTGCCTTGAAGAATGAATCCAAAGAAGCACCACCATTTTGGACATTTTTTAATACAAATGTGAGCTTCTGAAGTGCAGCTGCCTAGTTTTTTGCAGGGCCAAAAATGGATTTTTGTGAATTTGAAAGCTCATACTCCCTCTGTCCCACTGAAAACCTCCAAAATTATTCTTTTTGAGGGATTAACTGTATTTTTAGTCATAATGCTCGCAATACATGTATTAAGAACAAGTAAGCCATCATTTAGATTTATGAAAAATTTCTAGCTTAGGCATTATTGCTTAGGCATATAAAATTCATGTAGAAAGTACAATATTTGAGCATAATTTGTAAATGCTGCCAATTCTATCATTTTAAATGATTTAAAGGGTGGTGGCAACAATAGGATTCTAGAAATGTGTTTTCCAATCTAAATATTCACAATAAAAAAAACTAGGCCAATTTACAAACAAATTTTTATGGTGTTGAAGCGGTCACTAGATGCATCATCAATACTACTATCTAAAGAAGCAATTTGTACAAAGTGCCTCATATAGGCAAGACCCAACTTGTTAAGCCAAAGGAATGCTCCTAGATTGTTTCACTTGCCCCTACGAAGTTGTTCACTATGCCGATCACTTACTCAACGTTCAAAATCAAGAAACGGAGCTTTTTAGTGGGACAAAAGTTATGCTTGATTTGGAGGTTATTAGTGGGACAGAGGGAGTATCTTGCAATCTACATGGCAGAAATTTCTGAAATTTTTTCCATGTCTTTTCAAACCACCATACTATAAGGTCCTATGGTTGCATGTGTTTGAAAATGGTGTTTTTTTTCCAAAATTTGGTACTTGTACTCAAAATGGCAGTTTGGGAGCATTTTTGGTGAAAATGGGGGTAAAAACATAGTCACGGTCCTTTGGGGGTTGATGCACACTCTACAATAACTCTGTAAATGTATTATTATATTTTGATTGGTATAAAATTAGAACTTCTGATCACTATCACTGGATTTGCATAAAAAATCTCTTAAAACAGATAGAGTATAATCTGGATTTGAAAGTTGGACAAACAAATTATAGACCTCATTGAAAGCAAGCTAAAAGACTAAATTTTTGATGTGGCACTAAGGTAAACCATCTCATTGTGGTCAGAATTTGAGACCATCCCATTGTGGTCAAAATATTAATGGTGGTGTACATTTGAGAACTCAAATGTACACCACCATTAACATTTTGACCACAATGGGGCCTACTCAAATTCTGACCGCAATGGGATGGTTTACCTTATGTATCATGCTGTATATTTTCGAAGTTTGGCATGGTTGTGTTCCATTTGGAGAGGCCTTAGATATTACCAAATAAATATCAAATGAGCCAGTATATTATTGACGATGGATCAGCAGCGTAAATTCCATACAACCTGGGTTTAAGTGTTTTGAAACTTGCCTTGTTTTTTTAATACTTTATCCCTATGGGTTAGAGGGTGTTTTAGAAGAGGAAAAGTTCAAAATTGCCTATATAATAATAATAATAATAATAATTCTTTTTTTGGAATTCCAACCATACAAAAGTGTATCAAGCAAGTAAAGTAATGTGTGGAAGTAATGTAGTCCCATTTTACCGCTTGGATTGAAAGATTATAATGTTTGAAGTGAAAAAATCAACTTTTTAAGGTAGCATAAATTTTGATTTGGACACCCAATGGGACATAATAGTTACATTCCCACTAAAAGGGTATACATTCACACTTTGTGTCAAAATGTCATGAACATTTGACCAAAATTGATTTCATAGGAACCTAACTAGATTTTCAATAGTCCATTCAACGGGCAATTGGCCTTTAGGGGTTAAAATTGAGATGCAATCCAAATAATTATTCTTCTTGCTCGACAATTCCAAACTATTCGACATTCAAACTTCACTCTAAAATACCCCCGTAGCAATGCTTAGTAATGTTATGGAGATGTGGTTGTTTTGTCTCCAGAAAGCAATTTCTAGACTTTTATTGGATAAATGCATGTACCCTAAAATTGCACCCTTGCCTAAAACTGTCATCATCACTTTGTGTACAATAAGGTCTACTTCATTTACAAATTGCCAATTCAAGGCATTCAATTTTTTTTAAATAATGTGTAGCATAATTGGTAGATTTTGGTCATCATAATTATCATTGCATCCTTGCAAAATTCCAATCAAGGATACCAAATTTCAATTTCAAAAAAGAAAATTTTCATTTTTGATGAATCTTTAAAGTTAATTTTCATGGGTTTACTTCATATTTTATAGAAAACAATCAATTATGAATTTTTTTAATTCGATTGGATAGATATATAGGGAACATCTATATGCACATCTTTATTTCAACAAGCACTTCCAAAAAAGTTTCATGATTCCCTCTAAGGTTTATTCAATGTGAGGCGTCATATGACCAAACTTTGTGAAATAGATATCTCTATATTTTAACTGGATTTTGGCAAAGTAATTGTACCATTATGATCAAATATACAAAGTTAGTTACAAAGTGAGGGTTAAATACCAAAATCTAATTAAAATCTAATGATATCTATTTCATATAGTTTGGTTATATGACACTTCACATTGAGTTCTTCTTAGAGGGAATTAGGAAAAAAAATTGGGAGATGCTCGTTGAAGGAAAGATGTGCATATAGATGTTCCATACATATCTATCTAATCGAATTAAAAAAATTCATCACCGATTGTTTTCAATAAAATATGAAGTAAACCCATGAAAATTAACTTAAAAAATTCACCAAAAATGAAAATTTTCTTCTTTGAAATTGAAATTTGGTATTCTTGATTGGAATTGCATAAGAATTGGGTGTTAATTATGAAAAAACAAAAATTCCAAAAAAATTCTATACTATGCAATAAAAATTGGAATGGCTCAAATTGGCAATTTGTAAATGAAGTAGACCTTACTATACATGTACATCTTCAAAATCAATATGATAGTACTAATGTTGAAGAGACGATTTCAGAACCTCTAATCCCCCTAAAAAACTTTGACCCTTCCTAACTTTTGCATACGGTATCCGAATGCCATATTTTTTGGTGCGTTGAAACCTCCATTCACTTGCCAGCAAGGAAATACAAAAATTTGACGAGTTCTAATAATAGTAGTAGCTAGGCACAGTAGCATAAAGTGGTGGCTTGGAGGGTACCTACAAGTCAGACTTCGATAAGTGTTACCTCGATAAGTGTTAAAACTCTATATGTGTTATGGAGATTTCTGCTCCTTTAAAATTAAGACTAGTAAGTGTTATGTGTTAAGTGTTACGCAATGTCGCGCTCCCGACTTTGTTAATTTTACCTCGGTAAGTGATAAGTTTCCAAAAAAAGGCTTTTCGTAAGAGCCATTGCTTGGGGGGAGATAATTTTGAGGTAAAGTAATAGTTTCTAGTTGCAAAGTGACTCTAGATGTCCATTCTAGAAACAAACTGATAGGTAGATGTATTGGAACAACTAAGTTTGATATCCTCTGAGACTGAGACCCTAACATGAATGTTCAAGAGTATTTAAATTATGAGCTCGAGTTTGATTTGAATAACCCTTATCAGCCCACTGATGAAGAAATTATTGAAATGCTTCCATCTCAACAACAAAGGTAGTGAACATGAAGATAGTGATCCTGATGAAGCTAATCCTCACAATATAGTAGAAGAGGTTGTAGGCTTTGAAGATGTAGGTAGTGCTCTTCAAACTTTGAAAAAGTTTTTGGAGCAAAGACCTAATGACACCATGTTATCTATTAGGAATATTGAAGCACTAGAAAAGGATGTAGAATCTTGGTGTGTAGCAGAAACTCGCCAAAGTACTATTGATTCATACTTTCGACGGACTTAGATGAATAATGAATCAATATTTTGTAATTTCATCCATTTTTTCTATAAATGTTATGTATTTACCTTTTTAATTCTTCTAAGTGTTATTTTTTATAAGTGTCACAAATCATCGACATCACCCTCTATAAGTGTTATGTGTTACTAGTGTCTAAGTGTTAACTAAAAGTATGCTCCCAACCCCTAACACTTATCAAGGTCTGACTGTAGTACATTAGGAAGGGTCATTTGCATTAATGACGTTTGTATGCAACCCAAGCTGGGATTGGCAAGCAATATTACCTTAAAGAGGTATATTACTTTAAAGAGTGTTGCTTTAGAGAAGGTTTTCTGTATTGGTGACTTTGGAAGTCTTGTATTTGAATTGTTTTTTGTTTTGCTCATAATTATACTTCTCTCCTTGAGTGAAAGTAAAATATTTTATAATTAGATCCATACATGAGTATAGCTATGCAAAAGTCTCACCTTCAATTCCTTCACCAAATTGAGGAGATAGAATACTCTACGCCACTTAACCCTTAAAAAGATGGACCTTATGATTATGGAAAGAACTTGAAAAATTCATTGCTTTGTATGCTCCACTTTTTCATGCATTTGAGTAGAGCTTATTTTAATTTATTTTCTAGGGATGTAATCACATGGTCTCTAAAAATAAAATAAAATGAGGAGATATAATACTCAACACCTTCAATGGCTAAATTTGAATGTTTGATAGATTGTCATATTATAGGTCAAGTAGTTTGAATTGGAGGCGATGGAGCTACATAGAATGATAGAGTGACAAGTATGCAAAATATACCACAATGTCATTGAAGAGAGGATCATATTAAAGAGGTTTGTGTCTACTACAACTATTGTAGAAATAGATGTTGGATTAACTCCATGAATGAAAAGAAAATTGGACTTCCATTTTTTGTTCTTGCATTTGATTAAGGGAGGCAACCCATTTCTAACCACTTAAATCCTAAAGGTTTTAAACTATGTTTTCACCCAAAATGCTTCTAAATTGCCATTTCTAGTACAAGTATCAAGTTTTAGAAAAAAAACATTTTTAGACACATGTAACCATAGGATCTTGTAGTATATTGGTTTGAAAAGATGTGGAAAAAATTTCAAAAAATTTCATTGTGTAGATTGCAAGATATTAGCATTTGAAGTGACACAATTCTTGGCCCTTCAAAAATCGAAGCAACTGCACTTCACAAGATCACATTTGTATGAAAAAAAAGTTCAAAATGGTGGTACTTCTTTGGATTCATTCTTCAAGGCAAGTTGGCTACATGCTTAAAAAAAATTAGATCATTTGGAATTGTATAGTATATAGGAAAAAAATAGATAGTGATTCAAAATATTAAATTGTTGAGAATTTAGTTATGGAATTGAAAAATGACAATCCTAATGGTTGAAATGTTGTAGTGAACAATCTACCCCTCATTTTTATTTTTATTTTCAAAAAATATTGGAAATTGAGTTAAATAAAGGATTTCAAAGATTAACTTAGAGTAGAGATTCCATGACTTCCTGCAAACTACCTACTATTAAAATTTCCTATAACTTTCATCTTATAAATAAAAATGGAATGATTCAAAGCTTTCCGAGCATATAGAAATCTAAAGAGTCCATTTCAAATTTTTATTTCTCAAAAAAGTGATATTTAAAGAAGTTCTTTTAGTTGCCTCGACTGCCCGCCAAGCAATGAAAACTACATATCATGCAATAACTTTTTAACTATGTAGTCAACAAGTATGAAAATTGTTGGGCGTTAAAGCTACTCCTTGGGCACATGATTTGTGGAAATTTCAAATAAAAAAATAAAAATTTAGTTTGTAATGAGTTGTCCAAAATTGCTATATTGCCAAAAAATGCCATTTGGTCTTTTAAGAATTAAGCAGATACACATATCTGGAATTGAAGGTAAATTTCTTCAGTGGGGAAATTTTTTTGTGTACAAGAATAGATTTTTGAAGGTTTCCATAACTTTTTAGATTTTATTTCTAAAAACTTAATTACTATGAACTTTTTAGCTGAAGATTTTGTTTCACCCATACTAGTTATATGGACCTTTCTATTTTCAACCAAGGACTAGTTGCAAAATCCACCAACAATTGGTTGCAATATTGAGAATCTTGTAGCCAATCATAATGCGCCACAACTATGTTGGGAATTGTGCCATAATTAATCATTGTTCATCTTTTCCTACACGAAAAGAAAAAACAACCTACATTGCCAAAATGTGTGGGTGTATGATTAAAAATGGATTGCCTTCTACAATGATGAATGAAGTTAATAGTCATTGTGTTGTTAAAACTTCACATCCACGAGTATTTCTTGTTGATGCACCCATGCCTATTGTCTAACAATATATTTTTTTCAATTTGGAAACTACTAGTGCCACAATTGTTGCAACCTATCCATGCTCTAGCTTCTACATACATGAGAACTTGGTACAAGTTGAGATCTTCTTAGCAATCAAAATGAAAAATAGATGGAAAGTGTAGTAGTGGCACTTTAAAAGCAACAATATGTTAAGAGTTTTAGTGCCTTGTGAGTACCACATGGTGAAATTTTTGTTTAAACACATAAGCAAATTGTAGTGAAAGATGTTGCAGGTGGAATATAAATTTTCTACTACTCAAGAATATTTTATAAGTTTTCAAAAGCAAGAAATTATAGGCCACTAATATGGATCATAGACGTAGTAGGATACAATACATTTGGAAGCTTGAAATAACAAAGAGTGATAGTGCATGAATATTTAAAGGCACTTACAAATAGCCACTTTGATAATCTATTGAAGTTCTATGTATGAGACTTTGAGGTAGTGTTCAGATAAAATCATTTGTGCCTATGGAAAAATAACTGGTTGAAGTGTGAGACTAAAAGATTCGAAACTAGTCAAAAAAATTGGTAGGACTGGTAACCAACCGGTTTGCAAAATTAAAAGGTAGCTATCTACATTGAATAGGATTTTTAAGGGGACCCATACTAATTAATCAACATTATACACTATATAAATATCTACCTTTGTTGTACGTCAATAGTTACTGAAGTGTATGGGACCTATACATCATGTTTCAAACACCTATAATTTTCTACAATAAATCCTTTTAATTTTTTGGTCCCCTTAATACCCCTATTCAATGTAGCTATTGCTCCCATGAAATTTTCAGACTTCAATCACTTGCAATTTATAAACCAAGAGTAAATACCAAGAAGCGAGTATGTTCTTGGACAACGCATGTATCGCTTTAGGGTTGGCAGTTGAGAGGCTTGGACTCCCTTGGAATGCTTGGATAGGGCACTGCTCTCCTGCTCTTGCTGGGCTTGCTCGCGCTCTTGCTCTTCCGGCTTTGCCTTGGCTTGCTCCAGCTCTTCCGGCTCCAGCTCCAGCTCTTCCAGCTTTTTCTTGGCTTACTCCAGGTCCGTCTCCTACTCAGCTTCCTCGCACTCCGGCGCGCGCTTCAGCTCCGGCTCTTGATACTACAACCCAAGCCCTCTATTATCAGTCTCACAATTTGGTAAATTCTTAGAATTTGTCTTCAGGTGAACACATATGATTGGCAACTTTCACATCTCACGCATTGAACACATGTAATAAAAGATTCTTGAGTCCTGTGCCTGTGACACACAAAGGTTCCAAGTGTGTCAGTTTTGGTGATGCATCTTGTGTGTTAGAAATCTTGTGTTGTTCAAACGGCTACATTGTGTTGTAGAGGACTTTGAGGAGGGAACCTTACATAGTATCGGTTTTCTTCCTTCCAGTTCTACACTTCATCATATGGGTTGCAGTGATTTCGATTCCAGGTTGTAATTATGGGGTATTATTATTGCTTCTGACCAGTTCCATCCGGGATTGTTATAACTACAGTTCTTGAATGAAATCACTCTTCAGCGATGACTGCAAGATATCCCTCAACTCAGTTGAAGGGTTGTTTTATGTGTTACTTTTGGAAACGGTGATATTTTCGTTGTAATAGCACTAGCATTGGACAATGTCTGGAAAAATCTGAGAGGATGTCTGAGGCTATGAGTCATGAATGAATTGAATGACCAATTTACTATCCGTAAAAATTGGAAAATCACAAACTCTTCTCAATTGTTTCCTTGAGATTGATATGGTACAAAAGAAGCAAAAAGAAGAATGAAGGCTTTATTGATCATCAATCTGCAGCACTTCATCAACAGCCTAACATGATTGACCATATCTATATATTTAGAACCTATTGCCTTTGTTGTTTTGAGGTTTGTAGAAGATATATAATTTGTTATTTGAGATTGTTTAGGATTCAGTTTGCTGTGTAAGTTAGATGAACAATGACAAATGTTTCTTTATCTCAAACTCCTTTTGGGATGCTCGCCATCCAACAATTTAATGTCTGAAACACGCACTGCATTCGTACTCAAGCTCTGAAAACCTGAAATAAATCTTGAAATTCAGTTGACACGACAATAGGAAACGTTCAGAATTATCTGCAATTTTCGAACTATAAATAAAGTTGCTTGGGATTCCGATCTAGTGCTCGCCCTAAACAACCGACTGGATTAGAAGACTAAATGCCATGATTCAACTTGCAAAGCAATCAACAGCCTTTACATACTGCAATTGATGTGCGGCGGGGGTGCAAATGGTCAGTGGCATTGCGGAAACTCTTTAAATGAATGACTTGTTTGTATCAATTATTCCTCGTGTTGGCTGCGGATTTCAGTTGGAAATCACTATGCACAGCTGCACATGAATCAATGGCGTTGCAACCAATGCAAAACATGAATTAATGGACCTAGCTAACTATGAAGAGTCTTATTCTAATTTGGACCTTTGTACACTTTTCGTACAACACTGATATCATCAGCTCCAAAAATGAATTCACAAGTTCGAACCATGGACCAAAATTCTAGCCCGTCGGGACCTCGACTATTGATTGGCAGCGGCCCGGAGCACCAGCACCTCGAGCGTGAGTCCCGGCCCGAAGCCGATGAAGAAGCCGAAGTCGCTGCCCTCCCCGAGCGTGGAAGACCCCATCTTCAACGATCTCTGACGAATCTGGTCCAACACGAACAACACCGACGAGCTCGACATGTTGCCGTACTCCAGCAGCACGTTGCGGCTGCCCTGCATCTTGTCCTTGGACAGTTGCAGCTTGGCCTCCACCTGGTCCAGAATAGCGGGCCCTCCGGGATGCACGGCCCAGAACATCTTGTTCCACGCAGGGGAGCCCACGCACTTGAGCGCCTCCGTCAGAAACTTCTCGATGTTCTTCGAGATGAGCCCGGGAACGTCCTTCATCAAATGGAAGATGAGTCCTGCTTCCGTGAGATGGCCGTCAATGGCGCCATCACTTTCGGGCAAGATGGTCTCCCCGGCCCAGTGGACCTCAAACAAAGCCTTCTCCACTTGCGGCTTGGGGTCCGACCCGACCACGTACACTCCCGCGCCATCCCCGAAGAGCGCCGAGCCCACCAGTCCGTCCAAGTAATTCTCGCTCGGGGCTCGGTACGTCACGGCCGTCACTTCGCTGCACACGGCCAGCACGCGCGCGTTCTTGTTGTTCTCGGCCAAGTCCTTGGCCACGCGCAACACCGAGGCGCCGCCGAAGCAGCCGGTTTGGTACATCATGACGCGCTTCACGGTGGGCTTGAGGCCCAGCAACTTGGCCAGCGCGTGGTCGGCGCCGGGCATGTTCACGCCGCTGGTGGTGGCAAACACGATGTGCGTGATGTCGGACTTGCGGCCACCCCACTCCTTGATGGCCTTTAGCGCGGCCTCCGCCGCGAGCTTGGGCACCTGCACCACTACGATGTTGTGGCGTGCGTTCAGCGAGGGCTCCATGTACGTGCAGATTCCCGGGTTGGCCTTCAGCACCTCCTCCGTCAAGAACAGGTGTCGCTTCCGGATTCCGGACTTGTCGCCTGTGGAATGGGATGATCACACATATCACGTCAATTTCACTGAGGGCACCACGAGTACAATGTGCAGCTTTCTTCGAATTCCTTCCACTCACATCAAATTGGGTAGACTACGAACTGCAGCTTGCATCTCAATCCAAATATCCCCCAATCGATCACCCACATTGAACTACTTAATGGGGTTCATTGGCTATTAAACCAGGCTGGCCGGAATGAGTATTCATACAATCAACTGAAGTGATTTATTAATTAGATGGTCACTTACAGATGCGCTTGAACTTGGCCTTGAGCGCCTCCTTCTCGCTGCAGTTGGTGATGTTGAAGAAGAAATCCGGGTACTCCGATTGCAGAAACTCCGTGGGAGGCACGGCAGTGCCGATGCCCAACACGCACGCCGGTCCGTCCGCACGAGGCTGTCCCCTGGGGAGCGCAGAGCTCACCGCAGACTGAGAAGCCATTGCGACGACGAAGCGGTAGTGCTTGCTACTCGCGTTCCCAGTCTCCCGTGTGGAAGTGGAATTTTCTGTGACTCAACAGATCCAATCCGAATTGAATGAGAGCTTTGTAACTTGGAATCGAATCCAAGGCCTTTGTTTGTCACTAGAGTGTACTAGAGAATTCTTTGAGTGTGATTTCCAGTAAGTACGTTGCTGGAGCGCTGGGGATTGATGTTTGCTGTTGTGAAGATTGGGTGTAGGGTTTCAGGCTCTTTATAGTGCGTGTGGAGAGCAACGCAGGGCGAGAGTCTGCGGCGTCCCGTGTTGAGGATCGGAAGAGCGTGGAATGCTGGGAAGCGAGTTCCGTGGAGAAAATGGCCCACCAGGGGAGAGTTCCTTATTAAAATGTGAGAATGTCAACTCCGTTGCTTTCCTCGTTGAATGTCCCTTTGTTGTTGTTGACGTCCGTTGTTTGAAATTTCTCGTTGTATTTTTTTCAAAGAGTGGTGACTTCTTTATTGGCAGTGTCCCATGGTTCAACCTCCTAAGGTAGACTGACTACCTTATTTCAGTTCAATAAGGTAAGGTAGACAAGCCTATCACCACATTGATTTGCAATTTGAATATCTTGGGGCCAACTCCAAGAGGGTCACATGTTTTTCAAAGGTGTGCACTTGTTCACAAAGGAGACCAAAGTGGAATTATCATTTTCCGATGAAAATTGTAGTTTCTATGAAGTTCTAAAGTGGTGTACCTTAAAGTTACAAAAAAAACTCAACGGAGTGGAGTCATAAATGTTCCATAACCACCTTAAGTACTCACCGATAAAAGATTGACATGTTACACCTTGTAGACATTAATTCACTACTTTTGTTAGGAAAATGAATGGATTTGGATGTTTTTGTAGACGGAATTGGGACCCAAATTGGGGACGGAATTAGGGTGTGAATAGAATTGGGTTAGTCTACCTTAGGTGCGTATTGAAGTGCCACCATACAACTTCAAACCCTTAGCTTTGAATGGATTTTACAAATGGTGCTTCATTGTTGAAAAGTAAATGATTGTAGATGAACTTGAAATAGTGTGATTGCTTTTGAAAAATAGAAATAATAGTAATAAACTTTTTAGAATTATTGGTGTATTTCGTAAACTCATATGAAGAAAATTTTGATAAAATATATTCAAATGTAGTATATATTATGCTTCTAAGTTGTTGTTGCCTTCAGCAGCTACATACAAGAAATCAAGGATGGCAATTTATATGATTTTGGAAAAACAAAAATGCAATAAGGAATAGATTGAAGGAGCTCCTTATTTGTTGTTGAGCTTGAGAATATCAAAATCAAGAATGAATGCATGTGGAATTTTGTGTGTGACATTGGTCATCCATGCACTTAATGGAGTTTGTGAAGTAGATCTTCCCAAAGTTGTCCCCCTACACCACCACCACCACCGCCCGGTTCCCCTTGTAATCCCCTCCAAAGACTAGAACATGAATTGGACGTGTTTGAAGGATATTGGCCAAAAATACTATACAAGGAGTATGTAGACAATGTCATTCTTCTACAAAGATCTTGGGTTGTTTCAATCAAAAAATTGTTCTCAAAATACCTTTTCTAAACCAATGCTCCATTCTTTTGTTTTTTACTTGTTAATAGATCCAATTATGGTAGAATTTCTTACTTTAGTTATTAGAATATTTCCTTTAATAATTTGAAGTAAAAAACTCACCAATTGCAACATGTTAGCAATTGATTCCAAAATATAAGGATTTTGTACCCATCTTGGATGTGAAGTTTTGTACCTCAAACTTTTCATCAACGAGAATTTAAGGTCTAGCAACTTGAGGAAATAAATCTCATGTTGAAGAAATAAGTTACAAATATATGGAGAACAATTTAACAACAAATACTTCATGTTTATTCTTGAAACTTTGCATGAGTAGAAGGTTGAAATAATTGATGAAGAATACTAAATTGTAAAGGGCATCACCAATCCAACGCACCGAACCACAAAAAATATGATATTATTTTTGGATTTGGGTGGAATTAGGACTTGAAATTGCTATCATTGGATGGACATTGAAAACTACATATTCAATAAAGGTAAGAAAATTTGGCTTTGGATTTTCAAAATTTGTCGTACCATTTGCATGATTTTGCTTTCTCAAGCTTTATTTGTCGTAGCACATTAGAGCTTTCATCTTTAAGCTTGCTTCTAATGGACTCTATTTTGGTTGTCCAAAGTCCAAATTGGGATTTTTTATTTATTTTTATATTTGATTTTTAATGCTCTTCTAATGATAGTAATTTGAAGAAAGTTTTAAACTTTCCACCAATCAAAAATAATACTGTGTAATGCATTTGTGGATGATTGCAAGAAACACCTAATCATTTTGTTTCATTTTCATTGTATTCACGTTAACTTTAGTTTTATGAAAAAAAAGAATTGTTTAAATTTTTTTTTGAATATGACGTATGTATATGCCTTTAAAAAGATTTTACTTTAGAAAAGTAAAGTATAGAAAAAGTTTCTAAGTACGGAAACTAAAAGTGTGCTAAATCTCAAGAAAATAGGTACTTTGATGTTTTAATTTGTACAAAATAGGAATTTTTTTAGAAGACAAAAAACATGGGCCATTTGTAACATCTCTATGAAAATAAATATTCACAAAAAGAACCACCCAAATAGTGTTTTACGTGTTTTGAAACACAAGTAGAAAAAAACTCACTTTATAGACTTCTATACAGCATACAATCAACCATTTTTAGAATTGTTGTGAACAATAGCTACAAATCTACTAGAAGAACACCTTCTCCAAATTTCAGCTCCAAGTTCTTTTAGAGGTGTACTAAATAGTACTAAAGTACTAAACCTCTCCAATTGGCAAGTGTGACAAAAATTGGAGGCTATTTTTGGATCGTAAAACATTTTTGAAAAATGCAAAACAATTTGTCAAGGTGTATAATAGTCATGAGTACCTTACCTAAAAATCTTGAGCCATTTGGAGTCAAAATGCAAAAACTTTGTATTTTTTTGATGACACTCTAATCTTTAAAAAAATTAGTAAGAAATTTTCAATCCCAAATATTAGAATGGTATTGGTCAAGAACAGTTTTGGAGGTTATCTAAACCCCACATCTTAATTTGTTTGGAGGCTAAAACTATCAAATTCTTTTGGTCTAGAAACCTTATTTTCAAACTTGAATTAACCATAAAACGCATGAAAGGATGTTTTGGATGATTTTAGGAAGGCCTTAAGGATGGAAAAAACGTTTTTTCTGGCCCCGGGTATGTAACTCATGTATTATATAGCCCTAATTATAATCACTTGTAATGCATTTTATTCCAATCTCAAGCGATTCACTTTGTTTTAATGTAGAAATTGATTGTAGCTCTTGTAACAAGGAATCCAAAAATGTATTTATACACATGAAATGAATATTTTTTGAGTTCCATAATAGCATTAAAAACTAATTTATATGAGTTTTCTAATACATGTATTGTGGGACAAGCTACCCAATTGTTTTGGACTTTTTAATAAGAATTTAAGATTTTTTTTATTGTAGATAAAACACTATGAATGAATTTTAATTTTAATTGGAGGGAACTTTTTGTATGGATTTTTGAAAATTATGCATAAGTGTTTCAATTTTGTACACATATTGTGAATTATTCATTTAGATAAATACAAAATCCAACATTTTTTACATCTCCTTTTTCAAAAACATTTGGCCTTTATCTAACATTTGGTCCTTTTCATTTTATTTGATTTATACAAAAGCCATTTTCTAAGCCTTTTTTATACCGGCAACCCCTACGCATAATATAAGAATTGTGTACCTAGAGTTTTTTCATCCAAATTTATTTGAGGAGTTGTTTGAACCCAATTTCAATGAAAGATGTTGAACATCCTTTCCTTGTGATATTTTGGACTTTCCTACATGAGGAAATGGCAAATCCATGGATCTCCATGTAGTATATTTGGCAACTTGTGCTTCAATTTATTTAGATTTGAATTTAAGCCAAAAGAATGATCTTTTTTGAATTTGAGACCAACTAAGGACACAAAGCTTATCAAGTCTAGTTTCTATTGCATTTTGAAAGTTTTCAAGAATTCCTAAATTTGAGTATTTAATTGCAATTTGAACTCCAAGACTATTACCATAATTTTAGGAAATTCCTAAACTTGAGTACTTTATTGCAATTTGAACTTTAGGGCCTATTATTTTGAATGGATTGCTAATTTCCTAATTTTAGAATGACATGGTAGAAACAAAATTGCACCATGGTGTTTCACTCTATAATATAGACCTATGGAGAAATTTTCAGATCTTGTAAACATATTTTGTACTCAATATGAACATTTTTCACTCTTTCTTTAAGCAATCCACAACAATTTCAAATTTTCACAAACGAATCTTATAACTTCTTAAGATTTAGCAAAGACATGTAACTACATAGACTCCCAACAAATAAATGCAAAATTGGTGACAAGCCCATCCTTGAAGGGTTCAATCGAATATGGAGACCATCATTATCTCTAGTTGGAGTAATTCTCATAACTCTGCTACATCTAAAATAATATTTACAATTGACGAGAAGGTCTACACAACATACAACCCACCTCCAACCAAATTTCAACACATTGGTCCGAGAACGCAATGGAGTTTGTAAAGTAGTTGTTCTCAAAGTTGCCCCTCTCGACCCCATGATCCACTCCAAGGGTGGAGAACTGGGGATGGAATTGGACGTGTTTGAAGGACATTGGCCACAAACACTAGACATGGTGCGCATACACAATGCCATTCTTCTACAAAGTTCTTGGGTTGTTTCAAGCAAAAACTTTTCTCAACATACCTTTCCTAAGCCAAGGGTTTATTCTTTTGTTTTCTACTTGTAAGTAGATCCAATATTAGAATCTCTTAGTTTTATTATAGGAGTATCCCCTTGAAAATTCTTGAAGTAAAAAACATACCAATAGCAAGATCTAAGCAATTGGTTTAAAAAAAACAAAGATATTTCTAAGCATCTAAGATGTGAAGTTTTGCACTCCAAACTTCTCATCAACAAAAATTGTAGGTGTAGCAAGTAGCAACTTGAGGAACTAAATCTCATGTTAGAAGAAATAAGTTGCAAATACACAAAGAACAATTTTACAATAAATACTTTATATTCATTCTTGAAACTTTGTATAGATAGAAGATTGAAATAATTAATGGGGAACACTCAATTGTGAAGGGCATTACCAAAAAAATATGATACTATCTTTGGATTGGGGTGGAATTAAGACTTGAAATTCCTATCAGTGGAAGGGAATTGAAAATTGCATATAATAAAGATAAAAAAGTTTGAATTTGGATTTTCAAAATTTATTGTGCCATTTGCATGATTTTTCTTTCTCAAGCCTTACTTGCCATGGCACATAACAACTTTTAGCTTGCTTCTTGCTTCTAATGGACTTGATTTTGGTTGTCCATAGTCCAAATTGGAATTTTCTTTTCTTTCTTATATTTGATTTTTAATGCTCTTCTAATGATAGTAGCTTGAAAAAACTTTTTAAATTTCCACCAATCAAAAATAGTACTCTTTAATACATTTGTGGTTGATTGCAAGCAACAAACATTGATTTTGTTGCATTTTCATAGTACTCATGTTTAGTTTTATGGAATAATTTAAATTAAGAATTATTTTTATTTTTAAAACTTACAAATATGGCTAATGTATACACTTTAAGGAAATTGTACCCTAAGAAGATAAAGCATAGAAAAAGTCTCTAAGTTGGAGAACTACAAAAACATTATTAAATCTCAACAAAATAGATACTTTGATGTTTTGATATGTAAAAAATAGGTCTATTGTAGCAACTCTTTGGAGATGGTTATTCACCAAAACAACCACCCAAATAATAGTTTACATGTTTTAGAATGCAAGTAGAAGGAACCTCAATTTGTAATACAACATACAATTAAACATTTTTAGAAATATTTCAAACAATAGTTGTTTGTGTATTAGAAGACCAACCTTTTTAAATTTCAGCTCCAAATTCGTTTTGTTGGGGTACTAAATAATACTCCCCCCCCCCTAGATTGGCAAGTGTGCCAAAATTGTGGTCTATTTTTGGATACTAAATTGTTTTGAAAAATGCAAGAAAATTAGGCAAGGTGTATAATAGTCATGAGTACCTTACCTATGAATCTTGAGCCATTTGGAGCCAAAATAGAAAAGCTATGGCCAAAAAACAAACCAACATGCATGGTATAGAACATGTTTTTTTTGGAATCACCCTTGTCAATTCCTATCTTACATTGTTTTGATGAAACTCTAATGATTCTATAATTAATTAGAAAATTTCAATCCCAAAGATCAAAATGGTATTGGTCAAAAACATTTTTGGAGGTTATCTAATCCACACGTATTAGTAAGTTTGGAAGCTAAAACTATCTAATTTTTTTTGGAGGCTATCTAAACCCTGTGTGTTAGTTTGTTTGGAGGCTAAAACCGCTATCAAATTCTTTTGGTCTAGAAACCTTATTTCTAAACTTTGATTAATTGTGAAATGCATGAGAGGATGTTTTGGATTTCTTTTTACTTTCTTACATAAGAAAATGTCCATGGATCTTCATGGATCTTCATGGATCTTCATGTAGTGCATTTTGTGATGTTTTTCTCTAAAACTCAATTCAAGCCATAAAAATGATCTTCTTTTGAATTTGAGACCAACCAAAGGGACAAAGCTTATTAGTCTAGTTTCTATTGAAATTTGAAAATTTTGGAAAATTCCTATTTGAATATTTAAGGGCAATTTGAACTTTGAACCATTTACCAATTTACCATGGAGTGCTGATTTCCTAATTTTAAAATGACATGGTAGAAACAAAATTGCACCACGGTGTTTCACTCTATAATATAGACCTATGGAGAAATTTTCAGATTTTGTAAACATATTTTGAAAAAATCTCGAAATTTCTTACAACTTAGAGAAGACATGTGATTACATAGACCCAAAAAATAAATGCAGAAATTGGTGATAGGCCCGTTCTTGAAGGGTTCAACCAAATATGTATTAGATAACCAATGAGCTGCGCTAGCGGCGAATTGGTTATCATACATAACCAATCCTACATTTTCCTATCACAACTTCTGATCTTCATGATGCAAGGGTGTAGGAAGCAAGTTGAAAGGAAAGAAGGTTATGAGTTGCAACTTGTCATGGCAATGGCGACAGGTTGCCAATGGGACGGTGCCACGTTAGCGTTCAAAAGCCAACAGCCGGTTATGGAGACCATCGTCATCTCCAGTTGGAGTGATTCTCACAACTCTGAGAACATCTGCAAAATACATACAATTGCCGCGAAGGTTCTCAAAACAGGCAGCCCAGCTCCAGCCCAATTTCAACGTGTACATTGGACGGAAGGCCTGCCAAAGCCGGAATCAGGCCTGGGCCCAGCCACTGTCAACAGGGCCAACCAGCACGCGGCCTTTGGGTGCAAAGTTCGACGAGAATCCCCGACCCACTTTGAAATTCCCTCGTTTCCATGCCCTTTTTCGCCAATCTTCCCCAAATAATGGAAACTGCCCCGCGTTGTGAGAAAAACACAACTTTAGCACAAGTCCCTCTTCAGTTGCCCACATGCCCAGTCAAGAGACCACGTTTCTTCACCACGAGATGCCAATCTCGTCCACCTACAAATACAGACCTTCGTGATCCCCATTCCTCATCTCGATCACTGGAACATTAGCAACTGGTGCAGCAGCTTCCATCAACTTCGAGCCTGCACTACGAATATCTGCAACCACATTTGTTCAAATACAGTTGCAAACACAATTAGCTGTTCGATCGATTGTATACGAATTCCATTCGTCTAAATCGAAATTCTTTGTCACTTTGTTGAAAACCGCAGCCTGGACGTTGAACGCTTGGGGGAATACTAAGTCCGTTGAATTACGAAGCTTGACTGTGTGTAGAGTTGATTGAATTCGATTTGGGAGCAGCTAGCTAGCTAGATCCGCGATTGATTGCTGAGATCACCTAGGAACCCGAGCCGATATACACAATGGCAGCTGTGGAATTCGACTTCATGGCGTCGTCCCAGAGCTTCATGAATGCGGGATGCGAGCCCGCAGTGAAGAAACCGACGACATCCCCCAGCTTCTGCAAGAATGCTCCCCAAACAGAGGTTTCCCGAGCAGATCCGCTCAACTGGGCGAAGACGGCCGCGAAGATGCAAGGGAATCATCTGGACGAGATCAAGCAGATGGTGGTGACCTACTTCGACTCCACGGAAGTGGCGATTGAGGGCGTCAATCTCACGGTGGGACAGGTCACGGCCATTGCACGCCGGCCCGACGTGGCGGTGGTGCTGGACGCGGCCAACGCCAAGGCCAGAGTGGACGAGTCCTCCAACTGGGTGTTGACGAAGATCATGAACGGCGGGGACATCTACGGAGTGACCACGGGATTTGGCGCCACCTCCCATCGTCGCACGCAGCAAGGTGTGGAGCTGCAGCGCGAGCTCATCCGCTTTTTGAATGCGGGGGTGGTGGTGAAGGGGCACTCATTGCCTGCGGAGACCACGCGCGCGGCCATGTTGGTGCGCACCAACACCTTGATGCAGGGCTACTCCGGGATCCGTTGGGAGATTTTGGAGGCCATGGAGAAGTTGCTCAATGCGCATGTCACGCCCAAGCTGCCGTTGCGTGGGACGGTCACCGCTTCCGGGGATTTGGTGCCCTTGTCTTACATTGCGGGGCTACTCACGGGTCGACCCAACTCGCGAGCTTGCACTCTCGATGGCCGGGAAGTTTCGGCATTGGAAGGGTTGCGGATGGCGGGCGTGGAGAAGCCATTTGAATTGCAGCCTAAGGAGGGGTTGGCACTGGTCAACGGGACCGCCGTGGGGTCGGCATTGGCCTCCACGGTGTGCTTTGACGCCAACGTGTTGGCATTGCTTGCGGAAGTGTTATCCGCCTTGTTTTGTGAAGTGATGCAAGGGAAGCCGGAATTTGCCGATCCCTTGACACACAAGTTGAAGCATCACCCGGGGCAAATGGAGGCTGCAGCGGTGATGGAGTGGTTGTTGGACGGGAGCGACTTCATGAAAGCTGCGGCCAAGCTCAACGAGACTGATCCCTTGAAGAAGCCCAAGCAAGATCGATACGCTTTACGCACTTCACCTCAGTGGTTGGGTCCCCAGATCGAGGTGATCCGCAGTGCCACGCACGCCATCGAGCGCGAGATCAACTCCGTGAACGACAACCCCATCATTGACGCTGCACGCGGGATTGCCCTGCACGGGGGGAACTTCCAGGGCACCCCCATCGGCGTGTCCATGGACAACATGCGCCTGGCGGTGGCAGCCATCGGCAAGCTCATGTTTGCCCAGTTCTCCGAGCTGGTGAACGACTACTACAACAACGGCCTCCCTTCCAACTTGAGCGGGGGACCCAATCCGAGCTTGGACTACGGCATGAAGGGTGCCGAGATTGCCATGGCGTCGTACCTCTCCGAGCTCAACTACCTCGCCAACCCCGTCACCACCCACGTCCAGAGCGCGGAGCAGCACAACCAGGACGTGAACTCGCTGGGCTTGGTGTCCGCGCGCAAGACGGAGGAGGCCGTGGAGATTCTCAAGCTCATGAGCTCGACCTTCTTGGTGGGGTTGTGCCAAGCCATCGACCTCCGCCATGTGGAGGAGACCATGCAGTCCGCCGTGAAGCAAGTGGTGTTGCAGGCGGCCAAGAAGACGCTGTTCATGGGCCAGGACGGCGCCCTCCTGCCGTCGCGCTTCTGCGAGAAGGACCTCCTGCTGGTGGTGGAGCGTCAGCCCGTGTTCTCGTACATCGACGACGCGTCCTCCGACACGTACCCGTTGATGGAGAAGCTGCGCGGCGTGCTGGTCAGCCACGCCCTCAAGGACGCCTCCCGCTCCGTGTTTGAGCAGATCCCCGTGTTCGAGGCTCAAGTGCAAGAGCGGCTGCGCGTGGTGGTGCCCTTGGTGCGGGAAGCTTATGACCAGAAGGGCCTTTCGGCGGTGCCCAACAGGATCGAGGCTTGCAGGACGTACCCGCTGTACCAATTTGTGAGGTCGGAGCTCGGGACGCAGTTGCTGTCCGGCTTGCAAACGGTGTCTCCCGGGACTGAAATTCAGAAAGTGTTCGAGGCGATGTCGGAGGGGAAGCTGATTCGACCTCTGTTGCAGTGCGTGCAAGGATGGACTGGCGTTCCTGGTCCATTCCCCTTGTAATTTCTTCCCTGAGATAACAGGGATTCTTTCGTTCCTTTCGTCACTTAGCCACACTTGTACATTCACGTAAGTAAGTAGAGATTCTCTCAGTCCTAATCGGATTCGTGAGGCCATTTTCGAGGCACAGATTGTGACTCGTGTACATTTGATGAGCACTGGGTTCCACATTGGGCCGTGCTTGAGCCTTTTATAACATGTTTTGGACGTCACAATGGGCGTCTACATTTTCAATTCAGGAGGTTGTCAATGGAACTTGGTGGAGTGCCACCGTGGTTGTCATTGGAATTTACATGCATTGTCGTCTCCCGATTGCAGTAGTAGTTCTCAGGAGTTGGCATTCAGACCAGTTTCTTCTTAATAACCTTCCTTCCGAACTGGAACACGAGAAAAGTTGCATGATCACATAGACCGACCTGTAGAAGAGAAAAGAACGCTGGCCAGGGAGAAATTGAAGCACTGGTTTTCTGGTCTGATGTCCTGGAAGTTGAAATGAGTCGACATCTGCTGTCCTGCATACATGCTCACGTTTTCTGTCGCAAATCTGATGCTTAACTGTCAACTTGAAACTCAGGTATCCACATAGCAGTTTCTGCACGATTGCGCAATTGGTTGGCTTTAAGTTTGATGGCTTCGAGTTAATATTTAGCTTCAGTCAAACAAACAAGGAGTTATCCAGCACAACGCCACGATGGGGAAAGCCTATACGTTCAAATTAAAAATGTTCAACCTTGAACATGTCCGCCCAGCAATTAAGTTCGGGGTAAGTTCTCATTCTCATCTTCGATGTCGCCTCCGTGTTCGGTATATATCTTCGCTCTCCTCATATAAAACGGTTCAATATCATCTACTCTTCCAAGCTTATCCAATATGAGTTGTGAATTAAGCCCAAGCTTTGGACTATCTGGGCTTAAATTCTTCATCGACGTCCACCTTGCTGCAATAATCTAGATTGCTCGGTTTTTCTTCTGAAACTCTGCAATCAAAATATTTGCATGATCGAAACATCAGTGTGGTGCTGAACGATATCTGCGTGACACTAGTTAGACAGAAACGTTCAGGCACAGAATTCTGAAAGTCATACCTACTCCTTCTGCCACTGAATCCCTCTGGCAGGACTGTGAAAAAGCTGGAAGACCGTTCACACTCTTGACACCTCCTTTTCTCAAAACTCCGGCCATTCTTTTGAATTCCGGGTTCTTGGAGGGGCATTACAAACGTTGGAAACCTGCAAAGAAGAGAATCTCCTCATTGAACAGGCTTCATGCCTGAAGCAAGTTCGAGTATGGACAGCTACACCTTGCTCCACCACAACTTGACGAACTTGTGGGCAATAAACTCTCTGCAAGCACTAGACTTCAGTTATTGAACCACGAATGCTCTACCGATTGAGCTCATTCCAAACACTCTCAACCCTAAATTCAGGGTCATCGGCCGCAAGTTTTGAGAGTTTTTTTCAACTTCATTTTCACTCCTCCGGTATGTACAGCAATGGCGGAGACCACTCTGACTTTCTTCTCTCGAGGTGAAAATGCATAATGCCAACGCAGGTTTTTGAAGTTGAAGTGGCAATGGGACTGTGACTAGAGCCCATAATACTAACCTTTCTTAAATTCTCTTACTAATCTGATTCAAAAAATATGCAATCAACGGGATGCCCATAAGGCCATAAGGTCCCTTCTGTTTCGAAATCCTTAAATCAACTGAAAGTATCATGAAGTCTTACACTTGACACTATGTCTCATAATGTAAGCTCTAGAGCAATATCTAGTCCATATCACAAGAAACATTTTCAATGTTCCCTGTAGGCACTATAACAAAAATCCCCTCCGAGAATTTAGTTTTTTGGCCTTTTTTCAAGTACATAGGGAATGTAGCTCTCACAAGGAAATGTGAGAAAGGAAATTTTGTGCATTTTTCAGGGGGAAATTTGTGCATTTTTCAGTGATGTCCCCACCTCCAAATCTATTGAATTTGTGAAATTTAATATTTCAGAATGTAGATTTATGCCTCCAAAATCTAAGCTTAATGTAGATTTTAGCTTGCATAATCAATACAATTTATAGATTTTGAAAGCTGAAATCTGACGGAAATGTAGATATTGAGTTTCCAATCTTATTGATTTGGACATTTCAAAATATGTACATTTCAGATTTGCACATTTCAAAATCTCTTAGATTGTACATACTCTAGAGAAAAGTTGGATTATTGTGAAATCAATGGAATTCATTGCTTTGGAGATTACATGACAATTTACAAGTCTTATGTGTCCAACCTCACCATACCCTTGACAATTGATATGGGACAATTTCATCTTCTAAAATCTATCAAATATCAGGTGGAAAAAACATTGAAATGTAAAATGTATACAAAGTCTACCAATTTGAATTTTACACAGGGAATTTGGAGAGAATTTATGAATTACTTGCAAAGAAAATCCATGGTTTTTTCTTGTATAGGAATTCTTTGAAGATCCCTCCATGGTGACATTAGAACACAGGGAAACATGAAAACTAGGAGAAACTTGCAGGGAAAAACTGCAGAATATCCAAATTAGTCGGAGGGAATTCCAAGAAAGTCTGTTGTGTATCACGTGTGATTTTTGGGGTTCTGAAAGCCTCCCACAACATTCACATCCTCCTCAGCAGCTTGCAAACGTTGCCACGATTCTTCGGTTTGAAGTTTTCCATAATCGTGGTCGCCCTGCCTTCAATGCATTGATGCCAGTTACATGGCAGATCGAAAAGCACATATGTATCAAACTTTGGAACTGTGAAAGAGTTCCGTGCCACCAACTCTTCACAAATGTGTTTAGATTCCATGACTGCCACAGTGTCCAGGGACGACAGACTTTGCACGTTTCTTTGCATGTGCAACTGGAGTCGACTGTTATATTTGAGTTAATCTGGTCCCTCAGTAAAATCTGACAAGCATGACCTTACACCAACGCGATCTGTTGAATGTTGCGAATTAGAGTTGACACTGTAGATCGTTAGCTCCATGATTCACTGAAAGTGATACACTTCATGTTATACGCTATACAGTGAAGCCCTAACTAGCTCCTATTGTACAGAAGGCAGCACTCATCGTGAGGATAAAGAATCCTCCAGATCATGAAGTGCCCTTACGACGCTGCTTTGAGTTGCCCGAGAATATTCACATTCGCAGTGGTACCCGTCTTTGTTCCCACAGGGCGTGGAATCATCGACAGAGGAAATGGAAGATCCCAGATCCATTTTTTTGACAACAGGGTGCAAGTTCCGATGAACATCGAGAGTGTTTGCAGATCTGGAGCTCCAGTGGTTGGCAAAATTGTGCTGCTTGACCACCAGCAGTGACGCGTGCATGTGGAAGTGCTTCTTGGACACCAAAAAATCTCCCAAGGGCCCGAGGCCATGATCCTCCACATCAAGGAAGGCACAGGATTGAATGACAGGGCTGGCGGGATGCGAGTGCAACCCAGTGATGATCAAGTCATTGGGTTGCGCAAAATGGAACACGTCAAGGACAGAGTCCTCGAGGTTCTGCGTCTCAATTACTTTGAGTGTCAACTTTCTACAGCTGATTTTATACTCGCCGTTGCGTTTTAGGTCATCATCGTCTTCTACTTCTTCTGCAGCTTCCAAGATCGGAGCTAGAGCTTGCATATCCAAGTGTCTCTCACTTTGCGACTCGATTATGTCCATGGAGATGTGAGCTTCTTCCGTGGACTGTGTTTTGCTTGCATCCATCTGCCCATTTGGTAAGTAGTCTCCACTGTCTTGCTTGCGTGGAACGGATCTCTGGGTGCCGATCCATGGCGCCTGGAAGAAACTCAAAACTTCACAAGCGAACCATGTGAAACCGGACCAGACTCGTGTAGCAACTGATTGAGTTTGCGAGTGTGACGTGAACAGGTGGCTTGAAATGTTTCTGATGTTGCCCAAGTGTTGGTTCCCCAAACCTTGAATCACAAATTGGATCACCGTGAGGCTGATACTGCCATGTTGCAACATGCGGCGTGCCAGCATTAGGGCTTCCCAGTCATCCGAGCCTCCGAAGAATAAGACGTAAATTTGTTGTGAGCAATTAGTCGAGGTGGTATCCAAGCCATTGTCAAGAAGTAGTCCAACTGAGCAGGGAGGGTTTTGCAACACCTTCATGTTCACTTCCTTCATCCCGACATGACTGTCTCAAAGCTTCCGTCGTAACGTTGGCGCATGTGAAAGGGGAGCAACAGGAAATTCACACGGTTGGCGCATGAGGTGTTGCAGATGTCGATGTGCATGTTGTGGAAAGCACTGACGGCGACAGTGGTTTTCACTCTCACTCGGCTCAGCTGGGAGTAGGTTTGGAATGCTACTTCCACTTCGTCCAACTCTGAACTGCCTTGAAAGCACAGATCAGATGGATTTTGTTATTGCAAAGAAAATCAAGCTCGAATGCACCAACCTATCTTTTCCATGGTGTCCATTGCTATCTTTTATGACGATCTTAACACATTCCATGAGTGCACCTAATTTACTCTTCATTTGACAGCATACACAATACTGTCCAGGATATGATCTAGACTCAATCACCATGTCTGAGAATAGTCTGCAACAACATGCTACTTCCTCTCAAGTGTCAATCCAGGAGCTACTGTGAGGGAGCACTTGAATTGAGTGATGTCAGGGACTTCTTTTTCCCAGACTCTGCAACTCAAGATGTGAGAGGTTTCAAAGAAGGAAGACTTCTGAAGATCGGAGCATGTTTTGAATCTCATGGGGGTTTTAAACATTTATTGAGTAGGTCATATATGGAATTTCTTTTGTTCAATGTTAGGGTTTAGGGTTTTAGGGTTTAGGATCTGTAAGAGATGCTCTTCCCTGATTCTTCTGAGATAAGTTTTCTCACCATCTGAATTCTATTTTCCCCAATAGGACTAATCGATTTGGTCATTTTAGAAGCATGAATCCTTCGCCTTTGGGGGGGAATGTAGATTCGAATTGCTTTCTTGTGCAATGGCTTTCTAATTGAATTCAGACTACTGTTTTCTGCAGATATTGATTAGGACGTTGTTGCTACTCTTGTGAATTGAGGAAGAGGTTTACGGATGGTGCAATACATCACCTCTCGCTTGGAAAACGACAAGGACATCCGGATAGACGATAGTCGTTCCGAACTTTCGATCAGGTGAAGCACATACGCTCTCCGTGACTTGAAGTCTTTCCCTCTTGTGATTTCAATCATGTTTCTCATGGAAGGGATGTTCCATGACCCAACAGGACAAAGCAGCCTACGTAGTTCATCCTTATCATCCCCAGCGTCGATACTGCGTCTCACGTAAGGTGGAATGTCACGAGCTGGTGAATAGATCCACATTACGACTGGCGTTGTTATGAAGGTGGTCACGAGGGCCATGATCACCAATATGGCAAATATTTCTTCACCTATGACCTGCAGGTGAACTTGGGCAACACTGAAGGTTTGTCAACACAAGAAACTTGGTAATAGAGTTTTAAGACCTACTTATTTTCTTAGTCGTGGTGACTCTGAAGATGTAGGAAACGTGTTAAAGTCTGACTGAGAGGACGAAGCAAGAGCTCTAACTTACCCCTTTTGAAAGACCGATGTTCAGGACTATGAGTTCCACCAGACCTTTGGTGTTCATGAGAAAGCCCAGGGCCAAAGCCTTGCAATTCTCCACACCCCAAAGCTTGGCCACAATAAATGTCCCCAGCACTTTTCCTATGCATGCTGTTGCTAGCACTATGATGAGAATCAACACTGCACCAGAAACGTAAGTTGCATTATTCAGATTGTCTTTGTTTGCCATTCATTTGATAATTGTTTATATAATGTGAGACTAGCATTTCGGGGTAAGTTTTTGCCGTGAGATTCGCTTGAGAATTCTTTCAACCTCAAAGCATAGAGCTCATAACCGGTCTCACTGTTAGCTAGTGAAGGTCCTTGACGTTCTTGTGATTCTTGTTGTTCTAACAAAATGGATACTAAGAAAGAAAGGTCTCATACCTGCAGTTCCATTGTTCATTGCAGACAGGTGCGTCTTCAGTCCAGAAGATGCGAAGTAGAGGGGCAAGAAGAGGATGCTCACGTAGTCTTCTACCTTCTCAATCAGTATTGCTGCACAGAAAGAAATCAATCCTTTAAATTTACTGTCAGTTGAGTTTGAACAACAAATTCGTTGCACTCTCTGTTGACTGATGAAGATGTACACCTATTCCAAGTTTATGATATCTGAAGCCAGCACCAAATAGAGATTTTAAAATTTGTATTAGTGACACGAACTTCTAGAGCCGTTTGTATCGTGATTGTAATGTAGAGGGGAAGGCCAATCTAAGTACCTGCGAATCGGCTGTCCTTAGGGATGATGAGCCCGCAGATGAAGGCTCCAAAAATGACATGAATACCAATTAAATCAGTGAGAAACGCCGCACCAAGAACAAGAAAAAGAGTCATTGCCACAACAGGCTCCGGAGGAAGCTCCCTGTAATGGGCCAGTGCATACGTAATCGGTGAAACGACCAAAAACATGAGGGCAAGAAAGGCTATGCCGAGGAGTGACACCCACAGTGCCACCAGTGGATTTGATTTTGAATTCGTTACAGCTACTGCCAGAGCCAAAAGCACCCATGCAACCACGTCGTTTATTGCGGCTGCCGACATCGCCATTTGACCAATCTGCGAATGAAGAGACTGTTGGGTAAGCTCGTTCAACCTTAAGAATGATTCACTGATTTTTTTTATCACAGTTCACGGATGTCAAGTGATTAAGTCCAACAGGATTGAGATTTCATGGTTTAAAGTGAACAATTTGATTCAAATCCATAAAAAGCAAGAAAATAAAGATGAGGCCAAACTTATATTACCAGAATCAATGAAGAACATTGCAGGTGCTGGTCAAAATAACAATAGGAATGGACAACACACATTCTTTTTATGACGTACTCTAAATTGCCACGAAAGATAAGCTCGAAGCCTCTTGATCCTTCAGGCTCACAGCTCACAAAGTTCTCATGCTGACGACATTCTCGTGCAGCTCACACTACCGAATTCAAGAGATTTCCTCAGATCAACGCCTAAAGTGAGATAGAGTTTAGCTTGGCATACCTCAGTGTTGAGAAGTTTGCGCTCTGTCAGAATGCGGGCGAGAACGGGGAAAGCAGTAATTGAGAGCGCTACGCCAAGGAACAATGTGAAGGTCCCAAAGTTTTGACCCAACTCCGGCAGAAGAACTTTGCATATGATGTATGATGCTACTGTCCCAAGTCCAAACGGGAGGATCATGCCTGCTGCTACCATCCATACTGTCATTACTCCCGACCTGCAGTGAACAAACGTCCAGGTGAAGCCAAAAGCAATCATTTCTAATTGCTTCAATAGTAGAAATCAAACCTGCCTCCCAACTATTTGTGCCAGTTCAGTTCGATTTGAATCATCTTGTGAAAACCATAATTGAGATGGAGCCAAAATTTACATCATTAGAATCAGCTAAGACAATTGTACATGCTGGTTAAAACTGAATATGGAATTGGAATAAAGAAAGTCTCCATATGACCGACTCGAAACTGCCGGCAAAAGCAAACGTGAGTCCCGATTTGGAGCTTTGGTTCTGACTGCTGACAAAGTTTGGAACACGATACAGAGAAACAGGGCAAGATGAAAAGTCAGTGGAGAGTTTCAGTACTTTCGAATTTTTGTGATATTGAGTTCCAATCCCACGAGGAAAAGGAAGAAGATGAGGCCCAATTCCGCGATAGTCTCCAGCACAGTCAAAGAGCTTTGAGGGAAGATAGTGTTTGCAAAGCCGGGAATGTGGCCGAAGGCTGTTGGTCCCAACAATATTCCTCCCAAAATTTCTGCACAAGTGAGCACAGTCAGTCCAATCATCTTTTTGCACCAACAACTGTGAAGAGTCCGTCGTTTCAACCATCTTGAAGTTGCTGGTATCTGAAATCTAGAGGAGAGTTCAGAGACAGTGTTGAGATCGAATTTGGTGACATTTCCATTGATGAACCGAGATTCGCGTTCTCTATTCGCAGTTCCCTGCCAACTGATTGGAATCCCCAAATTTATTACCCCCAGACTAGGGAGTCGAATGTACACTTTATGGACAGTGAATGCACAGGATGGATGAGAACTTTGTCTAGTTTAATCGCATTCAATGTACAGGACTCATGGAATTCTTGAATTTTGGAGCAGATGTTTGTCATTTTGGAGCACATGTTTGGAACTCAGGATGAAAACAGAAAAGTGAGTGAAAGCCAAGACATTTCTAGAGTGGGGCATACATGGGGGAAGGCATTCATGGGCAGTTTTGCGTGCCATGAAAAATGACACTTGATGCAAGTGAGCGATTTAGGAGGGCACCAGTAATTAGTGGGTCTAGGGCAGCTGCGCAACAATGCAAGGTTCATGCATCTGTGCAATTCAAGCTCCCAAATTTATATCAATCAGGGAGCAGATCCTCTGATTCATTGAGATCAATAGATTCCGGCATTGCCCTCCCAATTTCGCTGATTTGATATATATTGAGGTGCATAATGTACTAGTATGTGTTGGCAAATCGTATTCTCTAGCGAAGTAGCTTGCACGCCAAAATCTTTCCCGACATAGGTCCGACACCCGCATATTCAAGTGAAATGACCTTCTCGATCCATCTTAGAAATGAATCATCGCTTGGAGCAGTTCAAGAAAGTTCCACCTACATACAGTTATGATTGTATGGTTCGATCTGGAGCTGTGAATTTCAGCAAGTAACTTCATGGTATCCAGTAAGAATTTAAAAAAAAAAAAAATCAACTCCTTAAGCTTACAGAGCGACCAGCATTTGTGAGAGCTCAACGACTGAAGTCTCATTGAATTCCAGAGCTACTTGCCATCATGGCCATGATGGGTGATGGGGGATCATCGAAGTGGAGACCTCCGTCGAAGCGTCTATGAAAGTAGCTCGATCGATCGTTGCGATCATGACAACTTCTGGAGATCATTGTCGACTGTCGAAGAGTGCAACCTTGGCAAGAATTTCCGCTTCATGCATTTGAAAAACCCTGGCCAATGAATTCCGGGGCCAATACTTTGCTTTCTTGCGATAAGTTATTCAAACAAAGAACGCATTGCAATTGAATGCCAGAGCTAGCGGCCTCCTGCGACCGGCAGAATGTAGTTCCTGATTCTTCACACAATGTGACAATTAACGATTCGAAAATAGTACCACAGCTTTGAAGTTGCTCAGATACTTGTTGACACATTATACTGGAGACTACGTACATTACATGATCAAAAGACTTTTAGACTTCACTGACTTGAATGTGCGTTTCAATCGATTCTTGTCAGATCTGTCACTGTTAGGCTCACTTGTGAGCTGCATCTCAGTGTGGTCAATCGATCTGGACCAAATAAGATCTGTCTTCCATCATTGTCACGAGTTACTACCCGTAGACCTACTGGGAAATGAGTACCGATCATGAAGATCTATTTGGACAAACTGAAGTGTTACTTCGAACCTGTAATGACTCTGCCGTAAGCCCTGTCTTAAAGTCAACGCTTGGCATTCTTACATTCCACTTGATTATTTGATAAAGAATTAGCTGCCTTCAATTATGATCGGATCAGAAGAAGCAACGAGTGATTTTCACAAATCTTATCCTCCATGCAGACAATCGACTTAGGACTGAGGATAGAAGTGTCTAATCCAAATGGAAAAACTGCTTGGCGAACTACATAGTGATATATATTAAAACTGTGCGTTTCATATTCCCAACATATGTCGTGACATTCGAGAGCATTGCACTGGAAGAACTAGGACGGGTACAGATGTGATCGGAATTTCAGGCGGGCGGAAAAAAAACGTACCCATTTTTTGAAATTTCGCCATGATACAGAATGGGTGGATCAACTTTTGAGTTGGAATTCGTTTGTTGTTGATTTATCACTCTGAAAGTCCAGACTTATCAATGAATGTTTTCACGTCTAGTTCTGACTTCAGAGAGCGCAAATGCAAAATGGTTGCGGACGCACATGGCATGACAATCTCGTCGCTTGCTTGATGCACGTACAAGATAGACACGTTTGATCGGAACGGGGTGCTTAATTAAGATAAATCGGTCTTTGAACACTTTGAGGTCTTTCATACATTGCCAACCAGGAATTGGCTCAGACCTAAGAATGGCAGCTACTCTACGTCACGCCCCCTGCTCTACAGAAACGGGGTCCCAACGAATGATCTATGATTCCGAATGTCGGAACTAGCGGGTCAACTAATTTGACACCAATGTTTTTTGGGCAGATCTGCCGAAAGGATGAAGCCTCGGAGAAATATTCTCTCTCGATTCTGAACCATCGCCTCCGCATTTCTAGCTTGGGCAACTGGTCACTCGGGGTGACTACCATTGCTTGGTGTTTGTATTGATCGCAGTATGTACAAAATTGTTGAATTTCAGCTGGCGCTTGATCTCCACGTGCTCAAGTTGGATTATTTGAGAACCCCTTTCCGGGTCTCCACTTGGAGGATCCTCCGTCCCCTTCACAGTCGTCGTCGTCGCAGCCGCAGCAGTGCGAGGGTGGCCTCCATCTGGAGGATCCGCCATCGCCTTCGCAGTCTTCGTAGTCCCCAGAGTAGGATGACGGGTTCCATTTCGAACCACCTCCATCACCTTCCACACCCATGATTGCAATGCCTTGCTGGCATAGGAAGTACCCCAAGTGCTGAACTTTGCTGTCAAGTCTTACCACAAATTTATGTACTCACTTACTTCGATAGAACCTGGGATGATCTCTGAACCTTGGGTCAAAACTTGCACTGCCCTTTCGCAAGAATTAATACTCCAGGCGTGACTCAAGCTTCTCCCTGTGGAATCCACAAACCAGTGACAGGAGATTGATCTTTGAACTGGTTGGTACCTCGAATCGAATGCGAGGTCGAGGGTTCGACTGGTGAGTATATTGAAAGAGCTGTAATGAGTTGTGAATGAGAGAGTGGAGGCCACTGCGGGTCCTTATATGGGATTGGGAGCTCGCATTCCACTACGCAGTCAGTCTCGTGCCGTGGGCTGAAGTGTTGACGGCATGGTCAAAGTTGCTGACCCACGTCGGTATGACCAGCAACGCGTCCTTCGTTACAGCGTTCCGTTATGTTGTTGACGGGGAACGAGAGGATGAATGAGAAAAGAGCGACCTTGGATGAGAAAATGAGAGCAACCTCACTTTGGATGAGAACGAGCGAACGAACTGGTGCCTTCGTCAAAGCTCCGGCCTCTGTATGCAGCAATTCCAAGAGGCGGCAGTGCGGCACCGCGGCAACATTGATGAACGCACGAAATGAGGACCAGGGAGGGTGCGAACAAAGAGAGACAGAAATAGAAAAGGACGTGGGAGCCACGTGCCAGGTTTTCAGTATAGAAATAGAGGAGCTCCGTTGCTTGTTGGGGTCTTGCATTATTTTTTCCCAAACTCCCAATTAATCCTTAAACAGCGAGGAGGATGTTTGGCATCCAATGGATGACAGAAAATCAACTTAGTAGAACGGAAGTGCAACTATTCATTCCCGGAATTTTGTTGTGAAAAGGGAAGGTCTTTTATAGTTCTTTGACTTCCAATGAGTGCTTTTGCTATTTCTTAAACCAACAACTCACATGGTAATGAAAAGGGATGATTTCCAAGGTCACCCCTTTGTCCTTTAAGGATTAACCCTTGAATCTCCAAGGCACCAAATTCTATTGTCGACAACACTTTAAAGCTAATTAAAATTTTAACCAATTTATTATTTTTAGTAGTTTGTATATTTTTGAAATTATTTGTTGAATTTTAGTTTTAGCATTAAAGTTTGATTTTAATAATGAATGATTATGATTTTTCTACTCCAGATTTTGTGCAAGAATGTCTATGGAAAATCTTTTTTATTTTTTGGGTTGAGGGCTCTTGAAAATAAACCTTAAAATATACTAATTTTCTTTGGAGAAATATTACATTTGAAATTTATTTGAACAAATCAATAGAGCACTGGAGTAGTGAAATAGTGCACAGTCACTAAGGATCTCTGATTAAACTAAATTTGGCTTTTACATTAATGGTCCATAGTCTACATTTCTAACTTTTACATTAGTGGTCCCAGGTCCACATGGTGTGTCACCTTAAAGGCTTTTGAAGTCATTGTGCCTACTTGGCCAATTGAGCATGCCAAAGCCCTTTTGCTATGAGTTTTTGGCTGTCTCACAGTGGCATCTCTTGAATAAGTTCTAAAAACTTTAGATTTGTTTGTACATACTTGAGATATACGGAATTTTTAAAGAAGTAGTGAAAAATTCATATCAAATACAAATAAGCTTAATACATCTAAAAAATTGTCGCATGCATACATCATATTCTAGAGTAGCTTGGTGCGAACTAAATTTATCATTCTCAATTAGAAAATCAATAGCCCATGGTTTTAAGTCCACAATTCAAATTTAAAAAAATTAATCAATTCTAGGAGTTTTTCATCTTTTCAAATTGGAGTAGAAATTAGATTGTATAAGTTTAGGATTCATTAGCTCAATTTGAATTATTAAAAACTCCTTTATAACTAAAATTCAAATAAAAAAACAAAGAGGTAAAGGTTGCTAAAATATAGTAATGGAAAAGGCATTTTTGGTGATCCATGACTAATAAATATTTTTTTCTAAATTATGTACTTCTTTGATGAGGGGCTTTTTACAGCCAATAGCCCCATATACATTTAAAGAATTGTCTACAATAAAATTGGATGGTCAAAACTTTGTGTGAATATTTATATAAAATGTTGTGACTTACAAGTTTAAATTTGATGTTAAAATTTGTATACAATTTACAAGGATTTTTGTAAGTTATTGTCAAACTCATATAATCTACTTATTTACAAATTTGATATTCTTTTATATTAATTTATTGCAATATAGTACATAACAATATTGTACTGTAATAGGATTCTTGTAAAAAGTAGAAGAGAAGCCGTAGCAGTCTCATCGTCAATCAAAATTCCCTCAGCATCCACCATTCTCCAATCTGGCAACAATTGTGAGGACTCATTAGTACTCCTTGTTGTTTTTTGCGATTGATCAAACATAGTAGTCAAATTTTGCTTCAAACAATGCATTGGAGTTTGGGGATTCTTTTGCAATTTAGTCGCTTTTTTATGATTCTTAGTTGTTGTGGAATCCTTATCCAACTAAAAATCCCTTTTTGTTTCCTTGTTCATTCCTTCTACCAAAACTACAGATATTGAAGATTCTACAACCTTCTTTTTGTTAGTAGTCAGGTTTTTTAACTTCTTCGACGGCAATGCAAGTAGGGGAGAGGTCACCTTCAACAACGGTACATAGTACACTAGAATGGGGCCACATAGCAGTAGTCTCCAATCAATCATCTAGAGATCTCTAGATGCATGAAAATCATGGGATATGCACCTTGGAAATGTGGCGCTGGTGAGTCTCTTCATCACTCCTCTTGGAGTAGGTGTTGAAGAAGAACAATGACCAATTTGGAAATTATCCTTTTAGCATAATAAATTCGTTCCAAAAGAGGCTTGTCAATAGAAATTTCATATCAATAAAGAAATGATCTTTGGTTTCTAGCTCCAATTAGAGATCTATTTTCAACTCAATTGCTCAAGACATACATCATGCTTGTTACACACACTTAATAAATAAAAAATTCATATTACTTCCAATTGGTGAATACATCACCCATTCACCGTTGTAACTTATACAAAATTGTTTCACAATTCAAACTCTTTATGAAATTTCCTCTTAATCTAATTCTATAAATTCTTTCATCGTCACATTTTACTCTCCAATTTGATTATAACTTCTCTTCCTTTCCACTAGCATTCCCACACACTCTTCACATTCCTTCACATATAATTTCCAACTTGACACACACACATACAACAAATAAAGAAAACACAACCAATTTTGGGCTGGGACTTGTATTGGACATTCTCTCAACAATGGGCAAAAGAAAAATGTAGAAGAACCACCCTTGATAGGATATAAGCCGACGGTTACCAAAACAAGGAAGACGACTAACCTCCCACTACTACCTAATTGGGATTAACTCACAGGCTCTCTTACAAAACATTCATCCTATCAAGTTTGATTAGATTGACATATTGCCGATAAGGATTGTAAATCTACCTAATTACCTCCACGCCCTTTTTGACTCATCCAATTAGACAAACACTTAGCACATTCGAACTAGACAATTGACTTAACTACATTCCACCTTCACTCCATTAGATCTCAATCAAAAGACCTAGGTGGACAATCCTAAAGGCACCAATTTGGATCAAAACAACACAACAAAATGATCCAGTTGGACTAAAACTTAACCAAAAATCTGTCAAAATACTATTAAACATCCACAAATTCAACCCAAAATTGCAAAATTAACAATCCAATTAGGATATTTACATAGCCCTACATCTGATTGTTTGTGTCCTTGCAAACATCTATTTAATCTTCTTCACTCCTCGCCTAATTGGAACAACTTGCAACTAGGTATTCTCCTCCTCAAACTTAAGCTTTTTCACCAATTTGAAGCATTCTTCCCAAACTGCCTCTTGATTGGAATAAAATGCCTTCACCAGTCCACGACTAGTTCCCAACTCTCGATAGGTTCTTAAATGTACATTGTACACAAAAAATCTTTATTAAAAAGGATAATTCTTCAAACTCTATCCGGAGATCTTTCAATCCAACTATGTAAAGTCCTCCACACTCAGGGATTATTTGAGAGACTTATACAGTTTCAGTCCATTCTAAGTAAACAAAGCACTCCTTCGAATAGTTACGGGTGCAAAATTTGAACCATGTGAAATGCCCAAATCACTTGATTTCGGGAGATCTCTAGATATATAGGAAATGGAAGACCTTCAGATGCATAGGGAGATTTTTAGAATATATAAAATTCCAAATTTAGTAATTAGAATTTAGATGATATTTAAGTCTAATTAAATTATGAACTCCCTTTAAATGTAAGCATAGATGAAATCATTAGAGAAAATATGGACTCTTTGTAAGGTTGCCAAAAAGTGGTAAAAGGGATCCCAAAATTACATTTATTTTGTCCTTGCAAAAAAATTTCCCCTCGTTTGCTTAGAGGTACTTGTGGTACCAGGGTTGCTATTTTGTGAGAGCGTGAGCATGTGAGCGTACAGTTTTTTGGGATGAAAGTTGATGAGGTACCTATTACCGTGGATTTAGGACAGATATTTATACTTCACAATTTATAATGAAAAAACATTAATGATCCTTTTTCTAACCTTTTTTAAAAGTAATTCAAGTCTTTTTTTTTTAAATTATTTATGGTTTAGGGTTTAGGGTACTATGTAATTGTGATTATAAAACTAATATAACCTGAAAATTCCTATTGAACTGAAGTGGTTTTAGATATTTACTATTGTTTAGGACAACGCCTTCCTAATTCAATATGAACTACTAAAATATAGTTCAGGAAATGTAATTTAGGGTTCAATTCGAAATTTTGTATGATTATGAAATTTTAGAACTTCTAAGCGACATGCAGTTGAACTTGAACCCATTTAGTAGGCATTTGAAATTAGGATTTACTTATAATTGAAGAACAAAAAACAACAAGAATTAAACAATATTAAACCCAACAAACACATGATCAATCAAAAGAATGAGTCACATAGAATGAGAGTGTCCACTACTATCAGTAGACGAAGTCTCTATCTCTAATTCTAGGGCTGTGACATCTACAAACTGCAAAATCCTAGGATCTACAGTTGTAGATTTTTTTCGGCTTGGAAAATTCTTCTGGGACGCAAATGTCAAAGCTAAAGCTTCGGCATACTCAGGCAACACAAAGGACTTCTCCGGGCTCGGAAGAAAACTAGATAAAGTAAAAAATGGACAATGACCTCCTCCATTAGAAGTCATGTTGCAAGATGAAAACAAATTATTAGACATGGTTTGAATATCACATTAAACAAACATGCAACATAAATTCAAAAGGAGTAATGAATTATAAAAATCTTCACATACAAATAGAAAAACAATGCAATCTATGGATAGACTTACTTACTGAAACGGGATTTTTTCACAATGTGGGGAACAATAACCTCCACTACATCATCAGAATCCACTATGATTGCTGCGGTTGAAGGAAGGACATCTGGAACTGTGCGTTTCATTAGAGCCAAAATAGCATCAAAGATTGCCTTGTCCTCTTCGAGTGGAACTACATGCCTGCTCAAGATCCTACAAACATGGATGGAAGCACCTAACACCAAGAAGACAAAAAAATTAAGTACTACAACATTCAAGAAAACATAAAAGGAAAAGGAAAAGTCACAAATACCAAACATAACTTATTAAGTCATCAAAAATTAACTGTTGCAACAGTGCAATCGACAACAATATCATTGGGATATGTTGATGTTTCTATCAACATCTGCAAGAAACGGGAATCCTTTTCTCGTGCCCCTCTTCAAGCTTTGAAGTTGCTGTCCATGGTCAAAGTCTCCTTCTTTGTGAAATTTTGCAGAACATCATCCACAACAACATCTATCCCTAATTCCTTCAGCTTTGGACATGGGTGGAATTGGAATTTGGAAGGTCCAACACCAACCAAATTCCTCACCAATAGCATAACTCGAAAGAACTGGGTCTGCAAGAAAGAAGATGTATAAAAACATTTGGTCAAAAACAAATGTGGAGATACATACTACCAACTGACTTGAGAAACTCAAGAAATCGGAAGTGACTAAAGGGATACAGCTGAAAGGAAGAGTCAACATTCAAACAATTCAAGAAAAAACAACTGAAAACTAACTATTGAAGAATGAAAGGGAAAATGAACATACCGTGCATCCCGTAGAAACAGGTGATGCGAGATGTAACCAATTCGTTCCCCACCAATCCTTAATCTTTTTAAACGAGCATGTAGTAGTATACTTCAGAATGGTGGCCTATGCAACAGCGCATCGTGGATGAATAATCACAATAGCTCCATCATCATGCAAATGGCCGTCCGCAAACTCAAATACCGCCTCCAACCATTCAGGTTTAGCCATGTTCCACTTGGAAATACTAGTAGCTGACATGGATAAAGAAGGGACAGGCAGTCCCTCGGGCATATCTGCAATAACGAAGTCAACGCGAGGTTTATCACTTGGTTTACCTTTGAAGTTACGCTGCTTGTCTCCTTTTTGCTACAACAATATAGTCTCCATCAGTACAAAGACAAATGACACTCAAAAAATAGACTATAGGAAAATCATGCACAATGGTGAAGCTCCTAACCTTATCAATGAAACTGAGAAGGTCATCGTAGACCTTGGAGAGAGGATCCACCAATACATCTGCAAGAGAATAGTTTAAAATAAACTCAGAGATAGTAATCTTTGAGTCCTTCAAATACTCCACAGCTGCAGGTCTATGGTGGATTTCCTCTAGGCTGAGTGAAGCATACTGTGAGCTCCCAATTTGTCACTTGGGACTTGTAGAATTATTTTTTTAGAAATTTGCAATTTAAAGTTAAGAAAAGTATACAAAAAGCCATAAAAAGAGTGTAGAACCAAAATAGGGTTGTGACATACCCATTATAGTATTTGGTCTAGATTTATATTTAGACTTAGAATCCCACCAAACTTGACCCAAAAATAGGTAGAAAGAACGAAATGATTAGATTTGGAGGATTCAAGTCACATAGGTCCAAAAGGGCTAAATTCCACCATGAATGTGGCAATTCATGGCTAAGTCGGTCCGAGGGATCCACAATGAGGCCACTAGGTCGGGTCCTAGAGTTAGGTTTAAAATTTCTCCAAACCCTGATTGTTAGCATGCAGGAGCCACTGATGCAAGACCGGGCCTGTGGAGGAATCTACAGCCCAAGGATGATGTCCTAGGATAAATACCATGCCAAGAGTCCAACGACAAAATCGGTTCGCCAAGATTCCTCTATCTGCAAAAGATTCCCGCACCATTGCTAATTCAAGGAGATGTCCGGTTTCATCTCCACTGACCAATTGTGCTAGGTACGGAAACGCACCTGCACATCTTTCATATGACTCCATGAGAGGCCATGTGAAAAATCCCGTCATCTTCCGACTTGCAGAAGAACCTTTTGCGGGTGGTCAACCTTGGTAACCTCCAAAGGGAATTTCATGGAAATTACCCATGTTTTCAGAAAATCTCACTAAAAATTAGACTAGCTTATTTTATGTTAATAATGCGTTCTGTGAAGTTTCACAACATTCCGATAGCGGCAAACCCATCATAGGCTAATTTAGTTTAAAAACCAAATCGTGGTAAAATCCTAGATCTTGGGGGTCT